>CM066321.1:184414349-184621849 GCA_033807775.1 Saussurea involucrata
CAAAGTGAAAAAATGCAATCACATTGCAAAAGGGAAAGCCTTCAAGATGAATTTTGGGATTACTAGCCTAACCTAGATGAGTAGCATTGAAAATCGGTAGTTTTCTGCCAGATGAAAGTTTCTTCTTGCTGAGCTATCAATTTCCAACAGATATTCCGGGTGAATTCTTCAATAGGAATAGCCATGCTTCCTTTCTTCGTACTTAATGAAGTTCCATGTAATACGAAGTAGCCTCCAGGCTTGAGTATCCGGTCAGCTTCAATAAGAAACAGTCCATCTGAATCATGAAACCAGTATTAGAAGAGAATAAATGTTACATGTACCCAGATAAAAAATAGTTAATTTCTGTGGGATTATAGCAAAAAAGTATGGTAACTCAATGTAGATGCCATAATGGTCAAAGGGTTAGGATTGAAAGAGGAGCACACGACTTTACATGATTAAAAAAACATAAAATAGCAGCACGTAAAAGAATTAAAAAGACCTTTAAATATAAACACACTAATTTTCATATCTATAGTTAGGCCAGAAATGAGTTTATGTCGGAATGGATCATATGGTTGAACTACCTTTCTTGTCCCATAGAACACCGCATTGTGCACAGTGAAGCATGTCATATGACAACGATGGAAATGGAAGTTTCCTTGAAATGAAGTTGCCAATAATTGCTGGAAGACCTCTTTCAAGAGATAACTGAACTTGGCTACCAGTAAACTCATATGCAGCCACACAGATAGCCATTAGTTTCAGTGAGAGCAAATGAGCCCCAAAGCTGCCAAAACCACAACCAATATCAAGAACTGTGCGCACCTGTTGATAGCATTAGAAAGTGGTTCAGACCCAAAATGTAACTGAAGTGAATTTGTTCACAAAGGAAACTCTTGACAATAAAATGCCTAATAAATTTACACATGCTATGAAGACCATAAAAGGAAATTCTTAGGAGCTTCAGGAGGAAATCCTTTGGGTATTATGAAGCCAGCACCTACTAATGAAGTCATCCACAATGAAATTAAGATAAAATTATAGAACATGTGGTCATACTTACACCAGCTTGCCAAAATTCTGAATCACTCCCTAGTCCTATCATCTCCGCAATTTGGCGGGAATGATCTTTGACAAATCCATCATCTGAATGGAAAGAAATTTGGTTCTCTTCCAGCAGCATTAACCTAACAAAATATAAAGGAAAAGATGTGAATGAGCAGTAATGGGAAACCACACCACAGAGAACTTTTACCCAATGATGCAACCCTGGTGATTCACTGGGCAATAACAAATGTGAGGTTCAAACTCAGGACATCTAGCTTATCCCAAGGAAGTCCCAACCACTTGAGCTGATCCAATTGGGTACCATTGGTACTCAAAGCTCCCTAAAATTTAGTGAGTGTGAATAGACTGAAGAGGTTCGGGCTGAGGGGGGTCAGCTCAGAGTAAACAAAGTTCCTATTTTTGTGGGGGAAAATACTTGACAACCTCGTGTCTTGGCTTAATCCAGCTTGAAATTAAAGAATTACCTTTTTGTCATGCTTCCAGAAGAAAGAAACTGATCTTTGGTTATCTTCACATTTGCACTCCATATCACGTCTCTACCAATTGGCCAACTCAGGGGAGTTTTATAGTCCCTTGGAGGACGAACCAAACAGTATGGTTGATCTTGTGATACTTCACAATGCCGATCAAACTCCTCACCATCTTTAAACCCCGCTAACAGATTTGCAGACACATTATAACAAGGAACGTAGTGCTCTCTTTCCTTTCCACATAACCAAATCTCCTTTGAATTCCTATTTCCAGATGAATAACTCTTTAACTCAAAATAATCGCTAGCTGCTTGCTCCTTTAATCTTCTATAGTTTGTATAAACTTCGGGTTTTAAACTAGTAGTGACAGAGTCGAAAGCACCAGAAGAAGATGAACCTAACAAAGCAATAAGCACAAAAACACTAACAAGACACAGAAGTAACCAATTCCGTGGCGGTCTAGTGCCGGAAAATACGGAAAGTTTATTGAACAAAGGGGTTCTCATATCCAAATTGTGCAACCAACTTCAAGCTTGTAGCCTACAAACTAATGTCTCACCTTAAATTTCCACCAATTACGAAAACAGTAACCTATCATAACATAAAAGCTCCTGGAAATTTCACTGTAAAAACAGTTAATTTCCCAAGAAATATAGAAGTTACCAATGTCTCTTTCAATAGAATCTCATCACATCACAAGATCTTGACACCAAACAGCAAAATCCCATGCCAGACAACCATCCAAATTGCAAAAAAGGAACTGCAATCAGTACAGCTAAAGTAGATCGAGCTACCAATCACCCGAGATTTTTTGATAAATCAACAGAATTCCAGCAGAAATTATCTTCAGATCAACCTGCAATCATCATCAATTACTCAATTCACGATATCAAAACAAAACGTACAGAATTGTACAATTGGCATCAAAATTCGACGGATCTGATCCATACCAATCACAAAACCCAATCAGTTAATAGAAACCAAAACACATCCCTCAATGTAACTGACAGATAGTTTGCAGCTCAATTTCAAAGCCAGTAACACATAATTAAGTAACCACCATATTAATTAGGGTTTGTCGACAACTACCCCGGTCGTTAAGGACAATTGTGTGCGTAAATTGGATCACCTTTTGAAACAGAAGGATCATTAACTGTTCTGATCCACCATTGACGAGTAGAGAGAGAAAGAGAGAGATAGAGCAGCCTTTTATGAGAGAGAAATCAGCAATTAGAGTTGATGATCCCATAGATATATAAGGGTGTTTGGGATTGCTTATTTTTTGTACTGGTTCCATAAATAAGCTATTTTTAGTGTTTGGATTAAAAAAAGAAAAGTGCTACTTTTCCTACCACAAACAATTTGTTTTTGATAAGTTAATTCATTTTAACTTATTTGAAAGTGTTTATAACTTATTTGTTCAAATTACATTTTTACCTTCAACTCCTTTTTATCATGACATAAGTTGATAAACACTTTTAAAAATAAGCATAAGTTGTTTTAAATAAGCAATCCCAAACACCCCCATAGTGTCCTGATAAAGGGAATTCAAAATCGAGTATCAGAGACAGATAGATCCAAAACGGCTCCAAATTTCACAAAAAGAAATTACTATAAAACACTGGAAATTCCAGTAAAATTAATATTACTACTGTTTCCAAAGAAACCTGGATTAAATCAAAGAAGATCATAATAGTATGAATACGATCATCGTTATGTATCTTGATTAATTGGATTGTTTCTTTGTGAATTCCTATACGAAAGTTTTTTATTAATAAAATTATTATTTTTGGTGGATAATTATGAAAATATGTGTTAAATTGTAATTATGATAATTACAGAGTATTATCTGTATATATATACATATAATTATATTGAAGTTTAGGATAATTATACTAGTATAAATATTACAGATAATTACTAAACCTTATTTGAGCTATAGTATATCGATAATTCAATTAGTATAAGTAAGATTTCGAGTGTGATCAGAAAACCAAAAATCAGACAATGACATAGCGGCATGTGATTGAGGATTGATCGACGCCCGAAGAACGCTCGACCGAATGAATGAGTCACAAGTTGTAAGCCCCAACGACAAAAGAACCTAGGCGCGGAGCATTTTCAGGGAATGAAAGAAAGAAAGAGACGGGGAAAGCTAGGGTGATATAGCCCTTAGGCTAAATTAATTGGAAGAGGTTGAATATTTAGAATTTAGTCTTTCTAAAAGTAATATAGAAAAGAAACATTTTCTTTTCTATAAAACACATATAGATCTAGGGTTCTTGAACTAGCACCTAGAAGAAGCGAAAAGTGTGTTCGTGTGTGGACTACCATAGAGGAAACTTCTGTTGGTTTGTTGGTACTCGGTTAAAATTTTGGCTGATCTAAAAGGTACAATCCTAACAATCATATGATTTGTGGTTTTAATTAAATGGATAATTGGATTTGATTGAGTTTTAGATTTAGAAAAGTTTTCTAATTTATTTTGTAACCAAAATTGTTTGAATTTCTGCCGCGTTTTATCGGTTACAAATTACATTAAAACCCAACAATTTCAATATATGTTATTTATGGACGATTTGTCTTTATACATGGTCGGGATCGTGACACACGCTAGATTCGAGTTTTATTTTATGTGAAAGGTGCCCACTTAACCACTTAAACGTTGAATGGTGGTAAAAAAAACTGAAAAATCTTTTGAGATGGTGGATTCCGATTAAAAACATGTCGGGCTTACGTCTAATACGTAATCTTGTGTCTTGCTTAAAATGTCAATTTCATCTGGAAAAATGTATAATATTCACTAAATCGGCAAGATTGACATTTTCCCGCACATTAACTTTTCCACATGATCAAATTCCAACTTTACAAACTTTTGATCCAACTTAATAAAAAATTGATTTAAGGATTTCAATATGGTCTCATGGATCTTGACTCTCACATAATTCCAAATATGTGTATAAGACATTATGGTATGTAAGAATAAATAATTTCGAATACATCATTAAAATATTTAGGACATGTTTTTTATTAGATTTAGGGGTCGTTTATCTAATCACTTACCCGGGTAAGTGTTTATCTGTAAAATTCAACACGATCACTTACTTTCCGGGTAAGATTTTAGTCCACCAAAATGGTATCGTATGCAACAATTTAGCCGGTAAGCGCTAACCGTGGTAAGAGCCGTCGCAGTTACTTACCGGGTAAGACTCTCGGTCCTTGCTTCCGCTCTTACCGGGTAAGATTCTTAGTCTTTGCCATATTCATCCGATAAGCTAATGTGACTTGGTAAACACTTACCCGGGTAAGCGTTTTGTGAACGACCCCTTACTTTCATACAAAAAATGACATCCTTGACACATTAAGATCACTGGAAACAAAAATGCTACATTTTAGTACATTTATTGATAGAATGCTGATACATCTTAATATATCATGTATATATTATAATGTTTTATTGTCGATCAAGTTTTATTTAATAACTTTTGATGGTTTATAAAAACATAGCGTATAATTACATGTTGATCGAGTCATTCTTTTTGCCAACAAGTTTAGTGGTAAATTGGTCTTGAATCCTGACGTAAATTACAATATATATATATATATATATATATAGCTGAATTAGAATATTTATCGTTTTGTGGTTTCAAGTGAATGAAATACTAACATAATAAATATAAAGTGACATATAACAATTTTTTAATATATATGGTATGCAAGTATGTCTATACTATATTATAAAACATTTATGAAAAACTCTTAAAAACAATTCATAAAAATCTTATGTACTGCTATTTAATGATGATTACTTAAAATCTCTTAAAAACAAGAGTAAACTACACTTTTGGTCCCTGTGGTTTAGTGTTTATAACACATTTGGTCCCTACAGTTTAAAAGTTACACTTTAGCCACTGTGGTTTGCTATTTCGTCCGGATTTGATCCCTCGTCGTTAAGTCCGTTAAAAATCTCGTTAGATGAGGGGTATTTTCGTCTTTTTCACTTTTATTTGTTTTTCTTTAATAAATAAACTGTAGGTACTAAATGTGTTATACAATAATTATATGTTTTTCTTGAATATTCATCTTCCCCAAGTAAATCTCAAGAACACCATGATGATTGATGAACACCAAATCCAATCTCAAAAACATTTAGCAAATCCTAAATCAAACCCTAAATCTAAACAAACAAATTGTAATTTTTTTGTGAAATAAATTGTAATTTTTTTAATCGTCTTCAAGAACCTGCAAAACCAAACTTGAATCTGAAATCGAAACCTAGAGTGGTTGTTCGAGAAGTAGAGGAAGGT
Organism: Saussurea involucrata; assembly: GCA_033807775.1. Lineage (NCBI taxonomy): Eukaryota > Viridiplantae > Streptophyta > Magnoliopsida > Asterales > Asteraceae > Saussurea > Saussurea involucrata. The sequence continues at coordinate 184,420,180 of CM066321.1, forward strand.
GGTTGTCCAGATCTCAAACTCCTCCCACCACCACACCACCGGCAGCACCCCACCCCATCGTTCAATTTCAGCCCCCTTTTCCCCTTCACGTGACAATCGCCGGCCAAACTCCTCCCACCACCACACCGCCGACAGCACAATGCCACCACCGCCAGCAACTTCTACCCACTGTCGACCATACCATCAGCCATCGCCATCGACCCTTTCTCTCACAGTTTGATTTCACAACCTCTTCTCCCTCTCGACTCCACAACAAACCATCACCGCGACCACCGCTTCCTCTTAATAGATTCTCTTCCCTAATCGATGTTAGCCCTGCACATTCAGCCATCACCATCCTTTTTCACTCTCAATTTCACGCACTAACCACCCAGAAACGAGTGAAATGCGGGTCTGAGTTCTTCCCACCACCGATTTTCACGACCTGCACCCACGAATCCTCTCACCTCTCTGTCAATATTCACACAGCAGCGCACACCATTTCTTGACCGATTGCACATCACAACCCTAATTTCGTTCTGCCACTTATCTCCTTTTTCTTGAGCAGCCGCACCTCTCGATTTCCACTGTAGCAACACACCTGTTCTCATCGATTTCAGACTTGATATTTTTAGGGTTTTCATTTAGATTTTGGGATCTGGGATTTGAAACAAATTTGGATTTAGGATTTGTTAGTGTTCTTGGAATTGAAATTGAAATTTTGGATTGGATTTGGATTTAGGGTTTGATTTAGGATTTGCTAAATGTTTTTGAGATTGGATTTGGTGTTCATCAATCATCATGGTGTTCTTGAGATTTACTTGGGGAAGATGAATATTCAAGAAAAACATATAATTATTGTATAACACATTTAGTCTCTACAGTTTATTTATTAAAGAAAAATAAAGTAAAAGTGAAAAAGACGAAAATACCCCTCGTCTAACGAGATTTTTTAACGGACTTAACGACGAGGGACCAAATCCGGACGAAATAGCAAACCACAGTGGCTAACGTGTAATTTTTAAACTGTAGGGACCAAATGTGTTATAAACACCAAACCACGGGGACCAAAAGTGTAGTTTACTCTAAAAACAACTAACGAAACTTTATGTACCACTGTTAGTGTTAATTACTTAATTAGTTCTTATCTCTAACTCCTTTCTTTTATTCCTTATCTCTAACTCCCTACAAATTCTCAAATGGTAAACCCATAAAAAAACATAATTCCTTAATCCTCATTAGTTCACTAATTATTCCTTATCTCTTAACCCCCTTCAAATCCTTAAATCATGAACCCCTCAAAAAACGCCATTCTTTGTACAAATTTATAAAAAAAAAATATTATAATTTTCTCAAAACTACACAAAACCGTTTATCGACATTGATAAAAACTAAAAAAGTAAAACAAAACATTAAAATCAAGATATATCGCGTTGCATTGCACGAGTACCCTCCTAATATCCCAAAAAGTATGTATATGATTGTTATAAAGTTATTATAGTATATTGGAGAAATTAATATATAAAAGTGGTTTTTTGTTAAAGAAGTAGAGTAAATTACACGTTTGGTCCCTGTGGTTTACATTTTCTACCTACAGTGGTTCCAAAAACAAAATAAGTACACAAAAGGCCCCTGTGGTACGCATTTTTGCACCCTTTTGGTCCCTCCCTCTAACAAATTCAGTTAACCCTGTTAACTCAAAGGGGTATTTTAGTCATTTTCCAGTATTTGTCTTTTTCTTAATAAAAATAACAAAATCAGGGACTAATTTTTTTTTGAACATTCATCTCCTTCGGTAGCGTTTGGTACGCAGACTGGATGGGACAGGACGGGACAGGACAGAACAGGACAGGACGGGACAGGACAGACAATTATGTCTGTCCTACGTTTGGTAGGACTAGAACAGGACAGGACTAATTGTCTGTTTTGCGTTTGGTAAGCTGGACAGGACAGGACAGAACTGTTAAAATGACCAGATTGCCCTTAACCAAAATCTAATGCATTACAAACAGATATGATTTTATTTCTGGGTTGGAACGAGTTTCGTCTGGTCGACATTTGCAATTTCAATCTCGGTTTTCTTGGGCGATTTTGATCAACAGCAACAGAACCAAAACAAAACCCAAAACCTCAATTAAAACCCTAAATATGTCGCAAATATGCAAACGCATAAGGAAATCGAAACATACCTCTTGCTTCCAAGGAGCAAGCGTTCGCAACTGACCAGAAGCTTCTGCAATCGATTTCTTCTTTCGGCTGGTCATATCTTCTTCTCGCTCGATTGGTGTTCATTCTTCAGCTATGTATGTATTGTTCGAATTATAAATTTAGAAACGCCAGATGATCTTATATCTCTTTCTCTCTATCGGAATTGCTTCTTCTTCAACTCGTATGTATCACAGAGCATCAATGGGGTTTGGTGGATCACTCTGATTTCGCTATTGAGGGTTTGATCGATCAGATGTGTATTAGAATTAGAGGGTAAAAGTGTAATTTTGTGTTTTGTCCCAACTTGTTCCACCTTTTTTGGTGGAACAAGAATTTGCCTGAATTGTCCCACGTAAACCCCAAAATTGTCCCATGTTGTCCCACTCAGTTTTGTCCCATGGTGTACCAAACATGGTACTATTTTTTTTTGTCCCGTCCCGTCCCATGTAGTCTGCGTACCAAACGCACCCTTCAAGAACACAATAACGTCACTTCATCTTCCCTAAACACTTTTCTCTCTCTTATTAATCCACATCTGCAAATTTTATATATATATATACACATACATTCATATACAAAACACATACACACATACAGATTCATCTCCAAACTTTCAGTCTTCACCAGATCAAAACCCCTTCGAAGAATTAGAAGAAAACGCCGGATGCAGACGAGACAGAGAGATCGAGATCAGACGAGATAGAGAGGAGATCGAGACCAGACGAGATAGAGAGGAGATAGGGATCGTCCCTATGCTTCGCCGGAGTTCTGAGAGGAGATAGAGATCGAGACTCGAGAGATCTGAGAGATCGACAAGAGGAGTATGAGGGATCGAGAGGAGTATGAGAGATCGAGAGAATAAATCTGTGAGAGAGAGAGAGAGATGCAGTCGTTTTTCCGGCGTCTTCTTCGTCGTCCGGCGATTTTCCGGCGTCTTCTCCGGCGTCTCTCTCTACCTGTTCTATCTCCATACATCTTTCTCTCCATGTTCATTCTCAATACAGACCTGGATCGGTTTGCTTTCTGTTTTGCTCGGTCGAGTTCAGTGTTGGTGATTTGGTTTGCACCTTGCTAACTTGTCACCTGCTTGTTTTGGTGAACCATGTTTGTAATCTGTGTTGTTGGTAATGAATGGCTTGTTTGCTTTTAAAAAAATACAGATCCAGAAATCCTTACCATTTTGAGTTTAATTTTGATTGTTCTTGTTTAGGATTTTAAATTAATGGATTGTTATTTGATTGATTTTAAATTTTTTCTTAATTTTAGTTATGGTTCTTGATTTTTATTTAGGTTATTATACATAGGTTTGACTTAGGTATTTAAATTTGAATTGTTATTGGTGCTATATGTTCTTGATCATGATGTTCTTGTGTTCTTGATCATGATGTTCTTCAAGGAGATGAATGTTCAAAAAAAAATTAGTCCCTGATTTTGTTATTTTTATTAAGAAAAAGTCAAATACTGAAAAATGACTAAAATACCCCTTTGAGTTAACATGGTTAACTGAGTTTGTTAGAGGGAGGGACCAAAAGGGTGCAAAAATGTGTACCACAAGGGCCTTTTGTGTACTTATTTTGTTTTTGGGACCACTGTGGGTAGAAAGTGTAAACCACAGGGACCAAACGTGTAATTTACTCAAAGAAGTATAATAAGATGAAAGGTGCGTTTGGTACGCAGACGGGACAGGACAGGACAGGACAGAACGGAACAGGACGGGACAGGACAGAACAGAACAGGTGTTCATCGTTTGGTAAGACATAAAATGACTTGGACAGAACAGGACAAGACTTGTTAAATGACCAATTTACCCCTCATGGACTATTTAGTGTTTTTTAATTAAATAATCAATCTAATTACCATTACTAGGTATCAAAGAAGGGATCTGGAGAAGTCAGGAAGAGGAAAAACCCATTAAATAATTACAATTACAATTACCATTAGAGTTAAAAATACATCATCGGTTATACATTCATGAATTAAATAATCAATCAAAATTGCCATTACAATTACATTCATGAATTAAATAATCAATCAAAATTGCCATTACAATTACCCTGATGAATCGATTGTTGGAGCAGAAATTAAAAACAAGATGAACCTGTGGAAAAAAAGAAAGAAAAAGCAGAAATGTGAAGGAAGAAAACGAAGAAGATGAAGTAGAAAGTTGTGGAAAGCAGTTGTCGCAAAAATCAAAGAAGAAGAAGAAGTTGCAGAACAAATCGAACAGAACATGGAAACAAATCGAACAGAACATGGAAACAAATCGAAGCAAACAAGAAATTATTGGTCGAAATTTGTGAAGAAGAAGAGAAATCGATGGAAAATAGAAGAAGAAGATGGTACCTGGATGGAGCAAGTCGGGATGGAGGCGCACGTTGTGAAGAAGAAGAGAATATGATCTGATTAGGTTTTTAAAAAATGGGGGTATTTTTGTCCAAAAATTGCTTGTTCCATCTTGTTCTAGGGGTGAAGGAGTGGACACGCGTGTCCAAGTGTTGTTCAAGTTAGTCCAAGTTAGTCCCACATTTAGATACACCAAACATGGTACAACCTTGTTCTGTCTTGTTCTGTCCCACTCTGTCTAGTGTACCAAACGCCCCCGAAGGGAATAATCGGTTTACTGCTTTTGCACTTTTCCCCACCCTTTATTGGAGTTGGTGGCGGTAGAGAAGGATAATGTGTGTGTTTTCTTTAACGTAAAAGTAATTTTATATAATTAAATTAAGAGTAAATTACATTTTTAGTCCCTGTTGTTTGTTGAAAATTTCTATTTTCGTCCTTATATTTTTAAAATTTCAATTTTCATCCCTATGGTTTATAATTCATCACTTTTTTGTCCTTATGGTTTAAATTCTATTGCTATTTTCATCCCTATGGTTTGTAATACTTTTCTATTTTAATCCTTCATACTTAAAAGTAGTATTTTGGACTTAGGGACCAAAATAGAAATGAATTGCAAACCATAGGGACGAAAAGCAAAATTTTGAAGCCATAGGTATGAAATCCGCAATTTTTAGCAAACCATAGGGACGAAAAACGTAATTTACTCTTAAATTAATTATATCATATATCTGGTTGAAATTATTATAGGCTTGAAATCAAAGTGTCATTTTGTCGTCCCGTAAGAGCATCTCCAACAGCTTCCCCATTTTGAAGAAAATGGGGAATATAGGGATTTTGGTCCTAAACTCATCTCCAACAGCCTCCCCAAACCCTTCCCTATTTTGGAGAAAGTTGGAGATTTCCTAAAATTTTCTCCATATTTGGAGAATACCCCAAAACTAGAAATCCCTAAAATGGGGAATCTGTTGGAGATGGAAGCACATTTTTTTGAGGATTTTGACTTTTGCTTCCCTATTTTGGAAAAAATTTAGAGAAACTGTTGGAGATGCTCTAATATATTTATGTATAAAAAAGAATAGTTTTAAAAATATATAATTTTATATGTATTTTTAATTAACTGAAAACATTTCTATCTTTATAATAGAAAGAAAAACTTACCCATTCTTGTAACTAAAGATATAATAAAAAAGTTAAATACTTATTTTTAAAAATTGACAAGATAAAGAAAAAAATATAGATATTCATTTTAGTATACAAGAGATATTTAATTGATATATTACTATTTTAATGAAAATTTAAATTCAAAATTTTAGAAAATATAGAGATATATCTAGTGATACAATTAGATCGAAAACCATTTGATCTCGAGATTATATTAACTGAATTTACAAAAAAAGACTGTTATTTGTTCGATAATTATTTAGAGTTTAGAATATGTTTTATGATATCGGTCATGAAAATTTATAATTTAAATATAGTGAATTATATTGGTGGTCTTCGTGGTTTGCTCAAATTTTGAATTTGGTCCCTAAAGCAAACTATCTACATGGTTCCTAACTTTTCATTTTCATAACACCCATAGTCCCTCCACTTGACAACGTTAGTTAGTAATCCTTATGAAGGACTAATCGGTATTTAAATAAACTTTAGGATCGAAGGTGTAATCTACTCTAATCTTATGAAGGACTAATCTTATACTTTGTTTTAAGAAATTTCATTTGTTATTAGATATATAAAATATTTTTGTAATAATAACAAATTTACAAGTAATTTTTTTTTGAGAAAAAAAATTACAAAACGTAAATCATGTTAAAGTTTAGAGAAGAATCAAAAGATTACACTTTTGGTCCCTAGAGTAGTTTCAAATATCAATTAGTCTTTCATAATGGTTGCTAACTACTCTGTTAAGTGAAGGGACCATGGGTATGATGGAAATGAACAGTTAGGGACTACCATTATAGATAGCTTGTTTTAGGACCAAATCCAACATTTTAGTAAACCACAAGGACCACCGATGTAATTCACTCATTTAAATATGTTTTAAAATGTATAATTTAATAATTGTTGATTTATGAATGTGTCAAATGGTGGATCTCAAAGCCTCTATTTTTTCTTTAAACGTTGATTGCATTGATATTAATTGAACCATAAATCAAGTGTTTATATTTTTATTTATGTTTGTTATAAAATAAGTATACACTTTTAAAAGTATATAATTAAATTCTTAAATTTATTCTTATTAATGTATAAATATTTAAAAGTTATGGAAAAAGAAAAATTAAATAAGAGTAACGATATCATTTGATTAACAGAAAAAGAGAAAAGTGTATAAATATTATTTGATTAACGATATCAAGATTCTAAATGGCGCGAGGCGTGACATGACGCCGAGGTCAAGCCTCACGAGTTGCAGCGAGGGCATAACGTTTTACAAGGTGTGGCTTAAGGCGGAAAATATGTATATATGTATCTATGTATGTGTGTTTATTTCAGTGCCTTGAACAATAAGGATTAAGTTATTAACAATTTAAAGTTATATACATCGATAAACAAAAGAAATTCTAAATTATAATCGATACTAATGAGCAAATTCGAATCGAATTTCAAAATACATAGATTCGAAAAATCGAAAGTACACAAATTTGTAACGCCATAACGCGCCATGGCAGGCCAAGGCGTGCCAACGAGCTCCACGCCTTATCTTGACGCCAAGGGGTATAACGTGGCGGTAAGGCCACGCCTCGACGCCATGGCGCGCTGGTGGCGCCAAGCCGCCAAGGCACGTTTTTTAAAACATTGATAATTATACATGTCTAAAAATGTGTATCATTTAATTGTGTACACTTATTTTAGGACGGAATAAATAATAATAATTTTAGTAATAACTACTGTATGGTAATTGGTAAAATAGAAAAAAGAAATTAAAATCTATAAATTTAGAGAAATCTTTAAACACTATATAGGATAGAAAATTAGTATTTTAAATATTTTTCACAAATAAGAGGTATTGAAGATGAATGTTTAGAAAGAGAAATAATACTTTATTAATTTTTCGATATTTTATTAGGGCATCCGCAATGGTCAAGTATTTCAAAGACTTGATCTATTTGTCACATCAGCAAAAACTCATCTTCAAATAGCTACTCCAATGGTCAAGTCTTTTAAAAACTTTTTTTGTATTTTTAATTCATTTTTAATATATATACATAAATTATCCTCATCTATTTGAAATGCTTTATAAAACTCATTCTATTATATGTCGTTATTTTAAGCACAAATACATTTTTTTTAAACAAATATTATACAACAATAACATAAAATTTAATAAAAATATTACAAAACGAATCTTTTCGTTGATACATTAGTTGTTCGTTTCCTTGCGTATTTTCCATTAACATTTTTTAGCTTGTTGATTTTTTTGAAGACTTGTACGAATCTTTTAGCTCCTTTAAGTGTTCAGCTACACCATTTATCGTGGACAACCGTAAAGTTGTTAATGATCTCATCAGAATCAGACATAGTTGAAAGTGAAAATATGAGATTTGAAAAATAGGACGTGAGAGTGAGATAATGATATAAGGATATACCTATGAGTGTGTATATATATTAGGGAGATTGAGAGGATGAGAGATGACACTTTTCAAATATAAAAACAAAAGTTTCCTTTTTTATAAATATAAACTATATATACTTAAAACTATGATTTCTAAAAACAAAAGCATTTAATTTTTGTGTTTTTTAATATTCGATATTGGTGTCATTTTGATCGTATTTACGAAAGCATTTCAATAATGTATTTTGTTAATAATAATAATTATTATATGTAAATTTGTTAAATTTTCAAACACTTGACATCCACCAAGCTTTTGGATGTAAGTCATTTTTCAAATTTTAACTTCAATGGTTAATTTTGGTATCAAGTCATTGTAAAGTTTTTCATGAAGTCATTTATTTGACCATTGGAGATGCTCTTAAGTTTATGAAATTTTTAATAATAATTAATGTTGGAATTACTAAAATGGAGTAGATATTGGAGTTGGACAGTCTGTTTCTAGATTTTGACTTTTAATACACTATTTAAAAAACTTGAGTTAAATGCAAATTTGGTCCTTGTGGTTTACAAAAATTAACGACTAAGGTCCCTCGAAAGAATTTTTAACTAACAAGGTCCCTTTACTTTTGATTTTTATAATACATAACGTCCCTCTTATTAACACCGTTAAATAAATTAAAGTTAAAAAATAAAAATACAACTTTTTAAGATGCTCTTAAAATAAATTAAAATCTTTAACTAAATTCTCGTATTACTTATTTAAATATGTTTTTGTCAAATTCCATGTTCGTATGTTGAGTTGAGTATTAAAATTGTAAGACATTCTTAATATCAGACATTTATAGTATCAAAATTAAATATGACACATCTTATAAATTTAGATTTATAGTAATTCCAAAAAATTAATAACTTTTACATTACTAATCTTATATAAATTAAATACTCTTTTTCAAGACGTATTTTTGTATAGTTAAAAAAATTGATGATATACGTTTGACATGTATAATTAATTATACATACATGAATACATGATCAGTGTTTTACTCGTATTTTTTTTATTTTATCATGAGATCAACACGAGTAATTTAAATGATGGTGGGTCGAGTCGAGTGGTTTCGGGTGACACGAGGAAGCTATTTTAATGCCCGAGAAACCGTTTTAAAATAGAAAATGTCAAATTTTGGTTACCAAAAAATGTAGTACTATATATATATATTTGGTTGCAAAGAAGTGCAACTATCATGTTAAAAAAATTATTTTTCAAAATTTGCAATAAATGTGGAAGTGTTAAAGGAAAGGAGAAACAGAACACAATAGAATGAATCGTAATTCTCATTAATCATAAGCCCTTTATATAGGGATGGTTTACAAAGAGATAATCATGAGATACCAAGTTCTAATCTAACTCTAATGTGTATATCTCTATCTCTAACTTTATCATTATCGTCTTATACTTTGACGATGACACATTTATCCTACAACACTCCCCCTTGTGCCGAGTCAAAGGAGTGAAGGTGCACAATTGTTGCCTCGTTAAAACCTTGTTAAAACCTTACGCCAAAATAAAAACCCAGTGGGAAAAATAAAAATATGACGAAGGAAAGAGTACAACACACTAGCTTATTTTCAATACATAGACTTTTACTTTAGTCTAATTCTCTCTTAGATTCGTACATTAACCATGAAAGTTAAGAAAACATGATGGTATATAAAATGTTGCCTCACTAAAACCTTACACCAAAGAACAAAACCCAATGGGAAAAATAAAACCTTGGTTGAAGGAAAGAGCACAACATACCAATATTACATATATAGTAGACTCCCCCCTTTTGTCTACCACTCCCCCTGATTCGTGCATTAATCAAAGGAGGTTTAAAACATTTCCATTTTAATATTTTCTACATGTTTCCCAAATATGGTTTTAAGTATTGATTTGGTAAGCAAACATGTCACATTTTCCTCACATCTTATTCAGTTCACTTGAATCTTGAGGATAATTGATTATATGAAAACTTAAGTAAAGTATGCTTTGTGTTATAGCCCTTGATATATCTTACTTTCATTTCTTCGATACATGATGCATTGTTTCCATACATGCAAGTTGTATAGTGGTTAAACTCAAAATTACCAGCTCCTCTTATATGTGTAATGATAGTCCTTAACCATATACACTCTTGAATAGTCTCATGGAGAGTAAGATTGTTGATAATATAAGAAGATAGCTATTAAATGTTTGCTTAGTTTACTTTCAAGCAAACGACATGTTTCATATGATAACTCCTTATCCATTTTGGGAACAACCTTTATATGAGTCAAACATATACCTAATATCAACAAATATATACCAAGGCATTGTTTGGTGTTTTTCTATAAGAGCAAGTACTTTTGCCGCTCACAATCTAAGTAGGTATTGAAGTTTCATTATCAATCCATTTATCTCTGTAGGGAAATTATAAGCCCACGTCAATGGTGCCAAAAGATTCATTTGAAATCATTCCAATGACGTTGCGTTGGCGCTGAGCTAAATCTAGCTGACAAGTTCAGTGAGAAGTACAATATACGGTCAAGTGTATTATGTTGAGTACAATAATGCGCCTATTGTACTTAGGTATGGAATTCCAGCTCCTAACACCTCTTCGTCCTCATCCTTTAGACGAAATGGATATTTCCTTATATCCAACACTTTGACCGATCATGGGAGTGCTAATCGGATGCGCTTTGTCCATATTAGGTCGCCTGATCATATTCTAGACATATGCGGATCGGTGGATTAATATTCCACAAACTCGGTGTCGTAGCTCAAGTATCTAAACAAAACCAAGTTTTCCTACGATCTTTCATCTCATATTCAGATTTCAAGTAGCTTGTGTTTTCTCTTATTTCATCAAGAGTGTCTATTATGTTCATAACATCGACATATAGAGCTACTATGAAAATCTGGGACTTGTTTTCTTATATAAATACGCAAGGGCACAGTTCATCGTTCTTATTTATCGTTTCCCAATCAAGTATTCACTCAGGCGGGTATACCACATCCACATAGATTGCTTTAATCTATAAAGTGAGTGTTTCAATTTTATTGTAAACGCATTTCATGGTTTAGAGTTACTTGATATTGGTATAATGCCATCAAGAACTTTTATATATCTCTGAATTTAGATCCTCATAGAGATATGTAGTAACTACATCGTCGAGCTGCAATTTCCAGTCCTTCAGAAACTACTTGGCTAATTTAATTAGCAGAACGTTTGTCCATCACGAGAGAGTAAGTCTTATTGTGGTCAATCCAGTGCTTTGTGAGAAACCTTGCGCCAAAGGAGAGCCTTATATATTATGACTTGATTATTCTCATTACGCTTCCCTGACAAATGATTTATCTATGTCCTACAGGCTTTACACTTGGTCGGTTAGCACTACCGAACCAAATACCTGTTCATTTGTCAAATAATTATCCTGGATTGCTTCTTTTCATTTAGGCCAATTTGCTCTTTGTTGACCTTCTTCAACTGAGCATGGTTCGATGACATCGTGCTCTATTATCTTATAAGCAACGATATATGCAAATATATCATCATTTAGTATTTATGATCTGTCCATCGACTCATATTCATTTGAGATTTCTTTGATCTCTAGAATCAGTATAACTTCGGAGCGTCCTCCAGTAATGATTCATAGACATAGATTTAATCAGAGATAATCTCATGTATTGATGATATATGGTTGTGCCTTACTCTTCTCTTCCTTTAGATGAGTATCTATCGAACCAAGTAGCTTCCCCCATTTCCTTTTGGGAGCTACGACCTCAACCACACCTCCACCATGTGTGATTGCAACGTACTTCCAGCGACGTTGTGCCCTTGTTTGGGGACTTTTGACCTTGCGATTATGTTTGCAACTCGTATATGTGATCTTGTCACTCTAGATAATATTAAACATATCAGGTATCGAGTCTGATTCGTTTGACTTCAACTTTACATTGTGAAGTTTTTAGGGGTCAAAATGAGACACAATTGAAATATTCAATGGCACTTCCTGTTGTTCCCATGGAAAATCCTTTTTCCTATCTCCCCCTAACGACAGGAAGGTTGTCTCATCAAAGTGACAACCCGCAAATCTAGCGGTAAATGGATCACTCGTCAAGGGTTCTAATTAGCGGATAATTGTTGGGGGTTCATATCCAACATTTGATGACTCGTCTTTAAGACCCGTTTAGGTACGCTGTGGGGGCGTAATTGGCACATATACAACACAACCAAACATACGTAAATGTAAAACATCAGGCTTATATCCAGTTACCAACTGGTACGCAAAAGATTGGTTGGTTGGTTGTGGGTCTAAACACGAATAAGTAAAGTTGCATGTAATATTGCATTACCCCATGCAGATGTGGATAAATTGGTGCGCATAACCAATGCCCTAGCTACCATCTATATTCTTTTGATGACAACTTTTATCATTTTACGAGACCATTTTATATATACACATGCGGTACAAATGCAATAATCATCAAATCCTTATGATGTAAATTCTCCAGCATTCTAAGTCATGTAGACTTGATGAGAAAAAATCAGGGTGGTGAGTCCTTAATGTATGAGTGCAACATTTCATGTGGACTATAATACGACACGTGTTCATCGTGTCAAAACCAGAACCATAAAGTACTTTAATGGCCCGCATTCTGGATGTTTATGTCCATAAATATCAACTTGTATTCGTTGTAGGAATGAAATATTTTTATATTATGTCCTTAGCTTTAGGATGGTCTCATTCCTGATTTGGCTAAGGATTAGGGTATATAAAAGTTCTAGATATTAGAGAGGGCATGTTATGATGGTGGTGTTGCTTCTTGTGCAGTAGAAGTCAACAATTATAATTTGGTTAATTCCCTCGTTTTATCTTTCACTCGAAAGAGAATGTATCTAAGTGTATTTTGCAATACATAGATCACTATGTCATGACCATGGTGTCCCACGTGGTCATGCCGAAACATATATGTGTCATTGTTCCAAAGTTCTTTATTGGTGACAAAATATGATTTACTAACGTAGATAATCCATTAATCTGATACATTAATTTCTCTAATATATTTTGCTTTCATATCATTAGAGTTGATGTACATATACCCATTTCCATTCTTATAATATGATTGGTACGAATATCTTAACAAGGTTCACATTGATATAGTGCTCTAGCAACAAGTGACAGTCCATCGTCTTAATGTTTAGAGGAATTAAAATAATTAATTAGATGAAAATAATCTATTTCTTAGGATTGTATGAGATGCCACAAAAACAATCAAGTTCTCCTCGATACATTCCTACATGGAACGAAGAACGTTGAGAGTTTTGCATTTGTTTTTGATGTGATCATTTACATTTCTAATGGTTATAAACTCAGGTGTATATATACGCAAATGCAATTAATTTTATTGTTAAAGTATATTTAAATAAACTTATACTTAACCAATCTTAGATATGACATAGTTCATTTATAACTTGTTCCATTTTCTACTAGGAGTTCGTTCCCGACTCTTTCCATGAATTTGACTCTTTCCACAACCTTGTCCATATGGTACATAATTAGCATATGTGTGTGGATTAATATGTTCAACTCACTATCCTTTGGAGTTCTTTCCACCTCCAACGTTTGCCTTATTAACCTCAAGAATTTTCTTTATCCGAATATGTCTAGCGTTGTTAAAAAAACATTGCTACAACTCTTAGCCACTTGCAGCTTATACTGTTTCATTAGTATGATTGGGGATATAGGAAAGATGAAAAGATGTTATGATTCGCAAAATCTTTTGTGAGTTCCTTGCCACAAAGATTGAGATGCATTTTGAGACATGCCATTTCTTTGTCAAAATCAGTTACCTTCTTGTAATCAAGTAAGTAGGTTTCTTTCTACTGTATGATTAGTTTGAGAAGTATATGGTACTGAATATTCCCGAATTTCATTTTTGGGACTACCCACGGTTCTTGGGGGTTTCTAGTTATTCTCTCTAAAGGTTTTGACTGATGTATCGTCTCAAAAATTTTAAACTATTTAATTGTATCTTAACATCTAGTGTTTTTTCTTTTGGGTCAAAATGGCTCGATGACTTTTACGTATTTTCTTGTGTTTTTCCGAGCCTATCTTATGGTAATCAAGTACTTTTGATTCAAAGATGCCGTAGAAAATGGAGAACATATTATTTTCTAAAATAGTGAATTATGGTTTGTACTTATTCTTTTATGTATGAAATTTCATTATCATAACAATATTGGATTATTTTTGCATGCTTACATTTTGTTGATAATACTTCATCGATATTTCAATTTGCGAAAACAAATCACTCATTCTATTGGATTTCCAGGTAGTAGGGGAATCAAATGGATTGCTTAAGTCCCTACAAACCTTAGGGCTATTTACACCCGTTTGACAAAATTCAAATCAATATCTTGCGATTTAATTAATTTGAATATAACATTGTTAATTATAGAGCTTTTGGCAAGAGGCCAAAATGAATACGAGTTTGGCTTATGAAACCAATTTCAATGTTTCAATACCTTAATACTATTTTAAGAGATTTTGTCATCAAACAAATCAATATTAGTTTTTATTTTTGACATAAAGTCAAATTCAAACTTTTAACATCTTAATAGTATTTATGGATCTTTTGGTAAGAGACCAAAATGTAAGGGGGTTGAAAGTGTAACTTTCAAAAATTATTTATAAGATTGAAATTAATGAGTAGGAACTCATAACCAAGATACACATTTAAATTATAACAATAATAAATTAAGATAAGCATTTGAATTATGATAATAATGAATTAAGATAGGCATTTAAATAAAATAAAGCATGTAAGTAAACAATATTAACAATTAAATTAAACACGCGAAGTAAAGTAAGCTAATTGAAATTAATGATACTGAACTAACATTGTAGCAGTAAAAATAATAATAAAGAAAACAAATAAATTTTTATTTAACTAAAACAAGCACCATAGGTCTTAATTTGTCAATTTCCTAAAACAATACAACTAAAAGAAAAACTTAAAACAAATCACATAAATATTTAATTGGATAATTACATCAAAAATATTATAAAATTTCATAGAAATTCAAATAATTATATTTTAGTGCGATTTCGTAAAGTTAATATCCATTTTTATTTATTTAATTATCTCAGTTAAGAAAAACAAATCAATATAAAATAAATTTGTAATTAAATCAATACGGTTAAGAAATTTAATTAACAAGGTTTCACAAATTCAATCAACAAGGCTAATATAAAAATATGATTGAAAGAAGGATGAATTACTATTAGATATATATTAAAAAAAACGAAGGATTTATTATTATATTATTATATAACATAAATATAAGAGAATCCAATTATATGTTTCAAGAAAGGACGGATTTCTGGGAAAACCCTAACCGGCCGTCAACCTCTATTTTCCACTACATACCGAATTCAATCTCAATGGTAAAAAAAACAAATTAAATCTACTTCTCTCAAACTAAGAAAAATGGACGAAGTTACATAATACTACGGGGTTGAGAGTTAAGTAAACAATGTGCATATTCATGAATAATGGCGGTAAAAAAAATATATATTCAAACATACAATTAGCATAAAATACATATAGAGAATAAGTATGCGTACTTGAACATAATCAATAAGATGTATGCAACGGCAATGGTAGCAGACGTCGAACATAATAATTGTTTAGTTTGGTGGCGGCAGATGGTGGCAATTAGAAGCTAATATCCGAGCTTGCGTGCTGATAACATGTTAAAGGAAAGGAGAAACAGAACACAATAGAATGAATCGTAATTCTCATTAATCATAAGCCCTTTATATATGGATGGTTTACAAAGAGATAATCATGAGATACCAAGTTCTAATCTAACTCTAATGTGTATATCTCTATCTCTAACTTTATCATTATCGTCTTATACTTTGACGATGACACATTTATCCTACAACAGGAAGTAGTTGTTAATTTTTACGACAACCCGTAAATATCGTATCTTTTTCATCCATTATTTATGTTTTACATTATAAAAAAAACAAATTTCTTCTGAAAAACATTATTCATAAGTTTATTTATTTTTTCCCGAAAGAACATAATCTAAAAATCAGACTGTAAATCAATATTTTAGTAAGAAAAGTTACATTAAAATGTAATATATTTTATTTTCATTTTAGGAAACGTAATTTTTAAAAAGCTCATTTTTGTGCACTATGTTCTTATGTAATTAATGGAAAATATTATATATCTATGATAAAAAAAATAACAAATTATAATTTTATAAACATAAAATCATCTTTTAAAGGTTATTAAACTTTTTTTTTCAGATTTTTAAAATGAAAACAGAAAAATATATTTTATCTATTCTTTATACAATTTACTATATTTATAATAAATATGCAAACTCATCATTAACAAATAAAAAGATGAATCTGAAAATAAGTACATTCATGTGTGATGTGTGTGTATATTTATCACACCTTGATAGGTATGGTTTAAAGACTTGAGTACTTGACCAATGGTTTTCACCATTTCTGGGAGTCCTTGAACTCAATGAGTGGCTTTAACCACATTGGGACATACAACACTTTATGTTTTTTTTTTTACTTAGGTTATTTTGATCAAAACACCCCTTTTTATTTTTTGTCAATGTGTAATTTTGGTCTTGTTAAAATATAAAAGACACATAGTTTGGTGTGAATTAAGCTAATTAAAAGTGTTCAAGGGTTTAAATTATTTCTGATAGTTTTTACTTTAACTTTTATTCTTACACGATCCTTTGTCTTATTATCCTCTGTCTTATGAAGCTATACCTAAGGGAGTAAATGTTTTCAACTTTTAACGAGTTGTGTTCGATCTAGAACACAAAAATAGAACTCATTTAATTTAACGAATCGATCTTCTTAAGACTAAAGTTAGACTCGGTTTGTTTGAAAAGTCGATTGAATTTTTCGATTGGAGACGTGCCACTTGAGTAGACACTTTTCAAGGCAAACATGTTCATATATTCATGGATCATCCAATAAAAATGTAAAAATGGTCTAACTCTGCCCTATAATAGAGTTAAACAATTTGGAGTTCAAGCCTATAAACGAGCTTATAAAGTTAGAATTTTAGGTATAATGTATAACTCAAACTTGTTAAACAAACACCAAGCTCGAAATTGAACAATCAAAGAGGTACATATGTGTGTGTGTATATATTGTAATAGGAAAAACGAAATAAAACAATAGTAAATAGAGAGAGAATGAAATCTGTATTTTTCATTATTCATAAGTCATTTTAATAGGGATGGGTTTACAATGAAAATGAAAAATTCTTTATGGTAAATTCTAATATTTGGAAACTATTCTTTCAATCACTTTATCTTAATAATGGCACATAATCCTTCAACGTTCTCCCTTGTGCCGAGTCGAATGAGTGATGGTGCATAATTCTTGTATCATTAAAACTTTATGTCAAATAAACAAAATTTAGTGGAAAAAATAAAAACTTTGGACGAAGGAAAGAGTACAAGGCACCACAAAACAATTCCTTTAGTATACTATATATCCTTCTTGATTTGTACATCAATCAAGAGGTTTAGAAACAATATGATGTATAAATTGTTGTCTCACTAAAACCTTGCACAAGGAACAAAACCCGGCAGGAAAAATAAAACCTCGCACGAAAGAAAAAGTTTAACTCACTAATAGTACATGTTTAGTAGACATCTTCTTTTGTCTATTACTCCCTCTGATTTGTACATCAATCAAGAGAGCTTAGAAAGTCTTCGTATTTTTAAGATTTCCACATGTTTCTCAAATGTAACCTTACGCAATGATTTGGAAAACAAATCTGACACATTTTCCTCATACCTTACTTGAGTCACGTGAATCTTGAGGAGAATTTGTTGTTGGCGACTGTACAGAACTTTTGGCGAAATATGATTTGCATGATCACCCTTGTTATATCCTATTTCCATTTGTTAGATACATTATGCATTACTTCCATATATGCATATAGGATAGTGATTAAACTCAAATCACTGACTCGTATAATATACGTAATGATAATCCTTAACCATCTATACTTTTGAAATCATGTTGATAATTCTTGAAATAGTTCGAGGAGGCAACTACAAAGGTTTGCTTAGTTTGATTCCAAGCTATCAACATGTTTCTTATGGTAATTCTTAATCCAGTTTGAGGACAACCTTTATTTGGGTAAGACATATACCTAATATCAACAAATACATACCAAGATATTGTTTGGTGTTTTTATATAAGGGTTAGTACTTTTGTCGCTCACTATCTAAGTATGTATTGAAGTTCCATTATCAACCTCAGTTTTCTCTCTATAGGGAAAGTATAAGTTCATGTCAATAGTTCCAAAAGATTAATTTGATATCATTCAAATGACGTTGCATTGGCGTTGAGCTAAATCTAGCTTACAAGTTCAATGAGAAATACAATATATGGTCAAATGTATTGTGTTAAGTATAATAATGTGGCTATGGTACTTAGATAGGGAATTCTGTAACACCCTCAAAATTGGAACGAGCAACTAACTTTAATTTCGATAAAACAACCAAAAGGGGGTAAAATTACTTCTACGTATCATCCTTGAAAATACCTCAAATCTTAAACATCACAAATTAAACAGCTAACAACTCTAGGCGGGTGTTACTTAACCCAAATAAAAGTTGCTAATCCCAAAAGTGCGGAAGACTTCACTAAGCATCTCACTTCCCGTGCACTCCTCTAGCACTCAACACTTCACCGTGTAGCTAAAGCTATCCCCAACCTGAACCTGTTGCACATGCCGATAAATAAAAAGGTTAGGCTAACGCCTAGTGAGTTCAAGAGTTTACATCATGAGCAAATCATTTGATAAACCAAACTATTCAACTTAATAATTAATCTTCAAAACGGGTTTGTATAAAAGACATCGACAACCCAATTTCCGAACGCACACAATTCCTGTGAGGAAAGCTTCCAGCGAAAATCGTTTCTCTGCAATGGACTTAAATCCAAAACTCACATCAAGAGTTAATGAAATAATAATTTCTCAAATAATCGCCAATGCGAATAAAACTCCAATAGTTAAAACATCCAATAAGGATGAAACATAAATCCGTCCATTAGTTACGGAAAACAATTTGTATGCATAGAATATAACCTCGACAACGCGGATACATAAAATACCCGAAATCAACACCTTCGGTGACGGGGGAGACCCGATCTCATCGAATGTGGCAAACACATAAATTAAACCACAAATAATAAATACAAGCAAGCTTCTTGGATGTGGAAAACAGATGACATCAACCATACTAGGTCTTTAGTCAATCTTCGGCATCAACCATACTAGGTCTTTAGCCCATCGTAGACATCAACCATACTAGGTCTTTAGTCCATCTCCGGCATCAACCATACTAGGTCTTTAGCCCATCTTAGACATCAACCATACTAGGTCTTTAGTCCATTGAGACATCAACCATACTAGGTATTTAGTCCATTTAAAACCACAAAGTTCAACCATACTAGGTCTTTACCTTGGAAACCCACCATCCAAAACAAGCTTACTTGACTTAAAATTTATACATGACCTCAAAAGAATAACCAATGCACTCAATTCATGTAAATCTCAAATACAATGCAATTCATGCAAATGAAACCCCAAGCCCATGTCGAGCTTATTAAAACCGGGCGAATGCCCTCAAGACTCAACTGAGTCCGAAACCGAGCCATCTGCTCAAAAGATCTAATGATCGTTTATCAACATCAACTTATGCAAATAAAATGCATCTAACCCACATCATGCAAACACACGCTCCGAGGCATGATTATCTCACAACCCCTTCATTGCCACTTTCCCAATGAAGTCAAATCATATATGCATCTATATGTACATGTATATTCAACTCTTTTATAACTCGACAATGCATATAACTCACTAAGGTTCATTAGTCCCAAAGGTACTAAGAATACAAAATCATCAAACGGTCTTCACACATAAGGCCAACACTTAAACCGACACATATTCAAATAAATGCAATTAAGCATATAACACATCAAAGACTCCCTCTCGAGTCACTAAAACCGGCAAACATTCAAAAGACATCATTTGAGTATAAATCAAGCCTTTAAGGCCAAAATAAACGTTTGGTTAAATACGTGTCACTCACACGGCTACATAAACCAAAATGCATCGTTACCCAAAATCTTTACTTTTTAATTCTTCAATTGGCCTTCGGCCCAAACAAAAGGGTTTACTCCTCTCAAAACATTCATAAGGTCAAAATTGACCAAAATCCCTAAATGTGGGTGTTTTACAAGATTTCTAAACTTCAATACTTTGATTAATCAAAACCCACCAATTCACTCAACAATTGATAATTTTATATTAAGCACGTAAATACTTTAAAAATAAACATTTTGGCATGTACAACGTTTTCACAAATCAACTTGAACTCACCTTGCTAGATTAGCTAAATCTAGATTTTCCCAAACGTAAGCTCCTTTGATGCAACACGAATCCTTAAGCCAAATCTTCCAAAAACCTAGATCCATAAATTTCCAACCATGAATATTCATATTCAACCACTTTAAAACCATTTCCCAAACATCTTATATAAAAATCTCCATTTTGACCAAAACCCCAATATTAACCTAACTTCCCCAAAATCATCCAAACCGAAATTGGAGAAACAAAACACTAGGAGATCATCAATGGAACATTTATAACTCATAGGAAAGTATAGAAGCTAGGATGATGAACTCACCACTTAGGTTTTGATGAAAACCTAGAAAACCCCAAAAATCTCTAGTGTTGTGGATGAAACTTGCTCTTGCATCAATAAATGAAACCACACCACCAAACACCCTTGAATCTTCCAATGAACTTCAAAACTAGCACTTTATCCTTGAAAAGCTCTAAAAATCGAAACCATGGCACTTTGAATCGCCAAAAACGGAGGTGAAATGAGTGAGATATGAGGAAATGAAGTTTAGGGCTAAAAATCTCGTATTTATGCTCCAGGTACCCGACGGCTAAAGTGACGTGCGAGAGTGACACAAATGTCACTTTCGCTGGGCACTCTCGCCGTCGTCAAATAGCTCTCGGTACAAAACCGGCGAGAGTGACACAAGTGTCACTTTCGCTTGTCACTTTAGCCGAGATTGTACCGAAAGTTGTTTTGGCCATAACTTCTTCGTGTTATCTCCGGAAAGGCCCGTTGGACTCGTATTTGAATTCTTCATCCAACAAAACTATAAAATGTAAGATTTAATCCAAAATCCTATTTTTCATATTTATCTTAAAAGTTCCAAAAATCGGGATGTTACAAATTCAATCTCCCAACACCTTTTCACCATCATCCTTTAGATGAAATATATCTTTCCATATATGCAACACTTTTGTTCGATAACTTTTGTTCCGTTAAGTTATTAGGAAATGGTTGGGATAAGGTGATATGTTCGAGTACCAATAAATGATTTTGTTTTATTAGGTTCGATTACTCTGGTTCCTTGATTTGAAATATTCGATTTCTCTGGTTCCTTGATTTGATATATTTGATTACTCTAGTTCCTTGGGTCCTTGGTTCCTTTGATTATTCAGCCTCCCCTTGACTGGATCAATGGTGTTGCTACTAATGTTTTATTTGAGGTTTCGGTGCCAACATAGGTTATGGAGAAAGGTTATCGATGGATTTTTCCGCGTTATTAAGGAGAAAGACGAGGTTTGATTTTTATCATCCCAACTGAACTACACTGCTCACTAGGTGTTTGATAAAATGTCTAACTGAATTTCACATGCATCTTTGGTGCATTGCATCTCGATTCAGCCATGAATTTCCATGATTGCTGACAATTAAGTTAATAGGTTTGCAGAGAATGCATCACCTAATGCATCAAATTGCTAGAATGAATGAATTACTGCTTGCCACCCATCATGGAGTCCCAATCATATCCAAGGTTGCATCTAGTTAGGACAGAGATAAAGTTGTAAAGCAACAGCAAGTGAGAGAATATGCAAGAATGGCTTATGTTTTGGTGGAATGAAATCTAGAGATTTAGAATCCAAAGGGTGAAGGAATGTGTGTTTTATTGGTTATTATTTTATATGAACATAATTTTTATTTGGTTAAACATCATCATCATATATATAATATTAAGATTTAAAAACATACATTTCTCCCTTTTTCGTCTTTCTTCTTCTACAGAGTTGATAATATTGGGTAATTTTGATTCTTTATTTCAAGTTGGAACTAGATTGCAATTAGAAAACATGTTAATTCACATGTGAAGAGCAACGACTCTTGCTCCAACTTTTGTAAGTTTTGGAAACCATTCAACTTTTATACATCAACAACAATTACA
This sequence comes from Saussurea involucrata, assembly GCA_033807775.1. Classification (NCBI taxonomy): domain Eukaryota; kingdom Viridiplantae; phylum Streptophyta; class Magnoliopsida; order Asterales; family Asteraceae; genus Saussurea; species Saussurea involucrata. The sequence continues at coordinate 184,442,645 of CM066321.1, forward strand.
AACTAAAACTCTGAAACAAAATCTAAACAAACATTACAAAATAAAATCTAAATCTAGACTAAGATAACAAACCCTAATCTGGAGTGAGAAAGAAAACGAGAGAGTTTCTAATTTGTAAAAGTAAAAAATGAAATCGGTGGTGACCAAATGAACGTGAGCTCCTCCTTTTATATTCTTTGACATATTTACACTTCAGACCCTCAACATTCCAGTAATAGCTCTGCTACCCTTAGGGTTCACAAGAAAGTGAAGCGCCATCCCCTACTTTAAGCAACATACCATACAGTCCTTCTAATTACTGAAACATAACAAATAAACTCCAATAAATATAAAGATGACAAGATTGGTATTATAAAACATATCTTTTAACACCCTCCCTCAATCTTGACATCTGAACAAATCCAACATATGTAACTTTTCACAAAGATAATTATGTTGATTTATTCCTAAAGATTTCGTGAAAATATCTGCTGGATTTTCAGTGGAAGGAACCTTAACTGCTTTCAGCAACCCAGATGCAACCTTTTCCCTTACCTGGTGAACGTCAATTTCAATATGTTTTGTTCGTTCATGGAAGACTGGATTGTTTGCAATCTGAATTGCTGATTTGTTATCACAATTCAGATCTACTGGAAGTAAATCTTTTAATTGTAAATCTTTCAAAACACTGAGAACCCAGATAATCTCACAAAGCAGATGCCATTGCTCTATATTCTGATTCCGCAGAAGAACGAGAAACAGTGGTCTGTTTCTTGCTCTTCCATTATATCATGCAATTGCCTAAGAAAAGGCAATAACCAGTAACAGATCTTCTTGTGGACAAACACTTGCCCCAATCAGCATTGACAAAAACATTTAATTTAAAACTAGAAGACTTGGAAAAATTAACACCCTTACCAGGAGATGCTTTTAGATATCGTAAAACTCTAGGGGCAAGTCTCAAGTGAGACTGTCTTGGAGAATGCATGAACTGACTTAAACAGTGAACAACAAATGCTATATCTGGCCTAGTGGCTAACAGATAAATCAATTTCCCAACTACTTTTTGAAAAGTAGTAAAATGCTTTAAAGGAGGATCTTTGGAATCGGAAATAAACACATCTGTTACAATCAGGTTTATATCCATGGGAGTACCAATTGGTTTAACTCCCAAATAACCAAATTCATTCAACAGTTCAAGACAGTACTTACGTTGTGACATACAAATCCCCTTTTCAGACTTTAAGATTTCTATACCTAAAAAGAACTTCAATTCTCCAAGATCTTTTATTTTAAAATTTGATTGTAAATGTTTCTTTACTTTGTCTATTTCAACTTTACAGTTTCCTGTTAAAATTATATCATCCACATATACCAAGAGAATAATGAAAACAGAACCAACATTTTTTGTGAACAAAGAATAGTCACTGGAGCTTTAAGAAAAACCATTTTCATTCAAACAAGCAGATAACTTCTCATACCATTGCCTAGGAGCTTGCTTTAAACCATATAAAGATTTTACTAATTTACAAACTCTTTTTTCATTAGAAGAAAAGTATCCAGGAGGTAAAGACATGTAAACTTCTTCAGATAAATCACCATAGAGAAATGCATTATTTACATCTAACTGACATAACGACCAATCATACTGAACAGCTAAAGCAATAACGCAACGAACAGTAACCATTTTAGCTACTGGAGAAAACGTTTCTTCATAGTCTAATCCCTCCCTTTGAGAGTACCCTTTAGCAACTAATCTTGCCTTATACCTTTCAATTTCTCCAGTGGATTTATATTTTATTTTATAAATCCACCTACAACCTATAGGCTTTCTACCAGGGGGTAACTCAGTTAAAATCCAAGTTTTATTCCTATACAAAGCTTCCATCTCATCATTCATTGCATTTACCCAGTTTTGATTCTTAGAGGCCTAAAACAAATTCAGGTTCAATGGCTTTATTTAATGTGGATACAAAACAAAATTTATCTTTATTAAGAAAGAAATAGTTTACAACTTTTTCTAACCCATACTTGACTTTACCTTCAATGACATAATCAGTAAAATGTTTAGGCAAATTTGAAGGGCGATTTGATTTTCTAACAGTACCCTCAGAAGGGGAACTCAAAAGATCATCATTATTTCTAACATTTAAGGGACTAAAACCAATATCACCATGATCATAGGCAACCGAATCAGTACTACCAGAACCTTGTGGTTCGGCAGCCCTGTTTGAAGTGTTAGTACTGCCAGATATTTCACTGGTAGCTCTATTTTGGCCACCATGATGATCATGGTTATTACCATTCTCAGAATTATTTGAATTTGAACCATTTTGAGTATTCACCCTAATCTCATCATTGGGCATTCCATAAGTGAACTCATTAGTCTGATCAGAAACAAAATCAAAGAAATTTAAAGTATTGATGTTACTAGAGTCAAGAAGTTGTTTGGTTTCACTCATTTTAAAAGGAAATATAGTTTCATAAAATTTCACATCACGAGAAATTATGACCTGTTTAGAATCTAGACTATACAATCTATATCCCTTTTTTGAATTGGAATAACCAAGTAAAACACATTTCTCAGCCCGAGCTAAAAACTTATCAGTATTATTTGGTTTTATTGCAAAACAAAGACACCCAAAATTTCTTAAATGAGAAAGAACATGAGCAAAACCAAACATAAGCTCATAAGGAGACTTTCCATTCAAAACAGATGAAGGAGTTCTGTTTATAATATATGTGGCAGTGAGAATACACCCATTCCACATATTTAGTGGAATTTCTCCTTGGCTTTAATATCTTGCAACATTCAACAAGTGCCTATGTGTGCGCTCTACTACCCCATTTTGTTGGGGAGTATACACGCAAGAGGTTTGATGAATAATGCCATTACTTCTATAAAACTCACCTAGTCTACTATTAACAAATTCAGACCCATTATCACTTCGGAACACCTTTACAGATTTGCCAAATTGAGTGAGGAGTAAATTGTGAAACGCAACAACATTGTCAAAAACGTCATCTTTATGTTTTAGTAAATAGACCCAAACAGATCGTGTGAAGTCATCAACTATGGTTAGAAAATACTTATATCCCTCCTTACTAGCAACCCGGTAAGGACCCCACAAATCAAGATGTATAACATCACCAAGACTTTTAGTCGTGTGATCACTCAGTTTAAACTTATCCCTAGCTTGTTTAGCTTTATGACAAATGTCACAAGGACCAGAGTCAAATTCAGTTCCAAGATTCAATTTATTTTTCAACACGGATAAAACTTGATCAACAGGGTGTCTTAATCGGCTATGCCAAAGTTGATGAGATACATTACAATAGATGGACATGTTTGACTTATTAATAACATTCCTTGCACATTCAGAACTAACAGAATTGTCAATAACCTGATCAAAAAAGTAAAGCCCCCCTTTTTCACTACCAGTCCCCACAACTTTCATTGCAGGAAAGTCCTGAATGAGAAAACATTTAAACTCATTAAAACCTACAAAAAATTTACTATCTCTAGCAACTTTATGCACATATAGTAAATTAACATGGAAATATGGTATGATAAGAACATCAAGAAGAGTAACTTTGTTGTTAAGTTTTAGATTTCCAATTTTATTGATTATGGCTTCATCACCATTAGGTTGAGTTACTTTTAATCTCAAATCAGAAATATCGACAACATCATCTAAAAAGGACACATAAGAAGTCATGTGCTGATTAGCACCAGAATCTATTATCCAACCAGATTTATTAAGTTTTGATGAAAAACTAGTGATATCAGACGTGTTATTTGAGAACATACCAGCCATATTGCTGGAAATTCCCTCAGACTGTTTCTGATCAACTAAGGACAACAATTTTGCGATTTGATCTTCAGTAAGAGATGAAAGAGAAGACTGACCACGACCAGAGTTCTCTGAAATGCAGGCATTACTAGAAGCAGACTTATTAAATTGATTAGTCTTATTTTTGGTGAACTGAAAATCCTTAGGAAACCCGATTAGTTTAAAACACCTTTCAATTGTGTGACCGTTAAGTCCACAATGTTTACATAAAAGAGTAGGTTTCCCAGATTGCTTCTTAGTATTGGAAGCCTTTCCAAAGAAGGCAAAATTTTTAGTTTTGGAATCTTTAGAGACACGAGTCACACCACGGTGTGACTCCTCTCTAGATACCAGAGAAAACACAGTCTTAACTGAAGGAAGAGGATATGTGGTCAAAAGATTACTTCTTATATGCATGTACACATCATCAAGACCCATCAAAAACTGCATTAGTTTTAATAATTGATTGTGTTTAGAGAATTCATGTGCATCATTATAGGAACATGATGGAAGTTTTATTAAGGCATCAAATTGCTTCCAGAGGGCATTCAATTTGTGATAATATTCAGACACAGGACACCCATTCTGACTTAGAGAATTAATCTTTTGATGCAAATTGAAAGTAACAGACCCATCGATTTTATAATAAGTTTCCTTTAGTTCATCCCGTACTTCAGAAGCAACCCTTGAAAAAACTTGACTGACAAACAAATCCTCAGATATAGACCCAAGGATCCAAGCCAGAACAACTGAATTACATCTATCCCATTGTCTACACAAAACATCATTATCAACAGGACGAACAACATATCCATTTATAAAGCTAATTTTATTTTTGGTTTCTAATGCAAGGATCATATCACAGGACCAAACTTTGTAATTCTAAGTGCCACTCAGTTTCATACTCATAATGGGCACACCAGATGTATCACTCGGATGCAGATACAACGGATCTCCAAAGTCCAGTTTAGCAATCAGAGATTGCTCACCTGGCTCTTTGGTTAGATCTGCACCAGTCATGATATCAAGCTAGAGAGAAACACACACAGTGAAACCTAAGGGACACACAATAGGATTCCTTGCCACTCAGAGGTGGTAGGTCAAGCCAATCCCTTAGTCACCAAAGTAGAAAAGAGCAGAAGAAGAGAAACACACAAGAGAATATAGAGAGTAAGAAGACGTACCAAGAATCTGCAACAACAGATTCAAATATAAGACTTACAGAACAACCTTGGTTGAGCACAACGGAAATAGAAGGACAATAGTCTCTAAAGTAGAGACCAGGACTATCACCTGAACAAACAAGCAATCAACACAGATCAAGATTTAAATCACTGGTGGAGGACAAACTCCAAACAAACCACCTTTGATTAAAAAACCTAGATCAGAACTGATGAAAGTAGCTAAACAAACAACCAGATCCAACAGAGATCTGGAAATAACAGAGTATGAATATAGTAAGATTAAACAGCCAGATCCAAATCAGATCTGGAAAAGATCAAGATATGAGGACCAACAGAGAGACGCAAGAGAAAATCTAGATCTCTAAGTTTTTTTTTAACATAATATGAACATCAGCAGATAAGTGCAACATAATCTTGATCTCTGGATTTTGAGTTCAGAATGACGCTAAGGGCACCTGAACACCAGGAGATCTCATGGATCAACCATAAATCTGTTCGAAAGAAAATGTGAAAAATAAGATGTTCTCGATCTCGAATAGTCCAGTTGAGATAACCAAGTATCAATTTCTGGAATAGATGGTGTTAGGACCATAAATGTCCTACATATTATAAAAATATATAAATAATTATATAGTGCTTAATTAGATTTATTATTACTTGTAAAAGCCCTTAATTAGTTTAATTGGGCTTAATTGCTTAATGGGCTTAGGCCTTGTTTGCCTAAAAGCCTTAGTATATAAGGTTATGTTTAGCCTTAGAATTAGGTTAGCAATTGATTAGCCATTCCTAGAGATTCATTAGTGTAATAACCAGGTATGTTATTGATTTATTATTTTAATTTAAGAAAGGTTTGGAGTTAGTTTTATAAAATTTAGTTGAGTAATTATGGAGTTAGAAGTTAAGGGGTAAGTTTTAATTTCATAATGGAAGTTTAGGGGTATGTTTTACCAAATAGGATAAGTTTGAGGTTTGTTTGGTACTTATACCAAAACTTCTCCACCACCGCCTTATTCACCTCACAAAGGAGGAGGTGTCTCATTTCATCATTTTTTAGCAAGTAAACAAAGTGTGTGTGTGTATGTGTTTTCGGTTGAGAGAGAGAAAAGAGAGAAATCGGAGAAAGGTCAAGAAGGAGAAGAAATCAGAGAATCTGCAGCTGGGATTAGGAATTTATCCAAGAGAAACCAAGGTAATAATCCATACAAATCCTTACTTTTATGTATAGTAGGTTTTTACATAAGTTTGAAGTGGGTTTTTGATGATTTAGGGATGTTTTGGAAAATCTGAGCATTTGGTTAGGTTATGTTAATAGTCTTAAACATATCTGCATAATTACAGCAACATGCATAGTTTAAAAAGATTAAATTTCTGGGTTTTAGGAAGAACAGTGGACTGAGACATTCATGAATGTCGCAACAGTGGGTTGCGACATGGTTGAAGGTTGTGATCTTCATGAATGTCGCAACCTTGAGTTGCGACTTGCTCATGAAGTCGCAACAGTGGGTTGCGACTTGGTGCTATGTCGCAACAGTTGGTTGCGACATAGGGGGGGGGGGTCGCAACAGTTGGTTGCGACATGAGGGAGATGTCGCAATAGTTGATTGCGACTTGGTACTGTGTCGCAGTAGTTGGTTGCGACTTGGTGTAGTGTATTCCGACTTGAGTCGAGGATTTCAGGATTTTAGAGATTTTAGTCTTTAAAAGAAATATTTGTATTTATGTGGTATAGATTCCGTGATACGGAACTGAATAATTTGGAGTGCTTGGTAATAGCGTGGGAAGATCTTGGATATAAACGAAACGAGTGAGTTTTTATTTAAAATACTTTCAAATGGAATACATATATGTGAATGAATGTAATATTGTGCATATAGTGTTTATATGAGTATTATATTGCATGGGTGCTAGTTGGCCGGGCTTAGGACCGGTGAAAGTTGGCTGTACAGAGGGACAGTGGTGTTGGCTGTATTTAGTACAGCGGTGTAAATTAATTAATTGGCTTGCTACCAATTAATATGGCCAAGAGAAAGAGAAAGAGAAAGAGATGGAAAGATACATGATGCATGAGTCATAATTGGTATTTCTTATGTGCATTATGTGTATTGATTAATTGTAAAGATGGTTTTTAACTAACGAGGATTTTCTCACTAGACCTCAAGGTCTAACCCTCATTTTTGTTTTAAAATATGTATTCCGGGTCAAGGAGCAAATAAGGGACAGTGATAGGATATATCATGTTTAGCTTTTTGGAAGATGCATGATTATGAAGATTCAAGTTGTGTTTTGTATCTATTATGTACTTTATTATAAATGAAAAAGTTTGTACTGAAAGACCTATTTGGTTAAGATAAGGGACCATAAATGAAATATGATGTATTGTTTTGTGGTGAAATATATGTTATTTGTATGTTGGGAATCCGGGTTGTTACAGATGGTATCAGAGCCCTAGTTTAAGGGATTTAGGTATTAGTATCTGTACCTAGACTTAAATTGCATGTGAAGTAGGATGTCCCAATTATTGTAGAACCTTGGGATGTTAAATATAAAAAGGTAGAAAGAACATCATGTAAGGTAATTTCAGAATTACACCTGGCCAGTGTAATTGTGATCTTACAGGTACATGTTTGGACTGGAATACCTTGTTATATGGGGTATGTGCTTATGTGTATATTAACCTTGTCTGAATCAACAGAATGGCAAGTGGTATGAGACAAACAAATCGGGAAGGGGGAGGAAATCCGAATAGAACCAACCCAACAGCCGGAGGAAGGGGAAGAGGGGGAGAAAGAGGCAGAGGCAGAATTGGGGGCAGAGTTCAGGGGCGCGATACGGAGTTTGTTACGAGAGACGATTTAGCGGCTGAAATAGGAAGATTACAGGCAAATATTCAGGCTATGTTCAACCAGACTCATAATACTGAAACAGAAAGACCAGATCCTACACATGAAGAAGAGATGCCTATTACTCCTACTGTTGTACCAGTAATGAAGAAGTGTGATTATAAAATGTTTCTCAGTTGTAAGCCTCCGACCTATTCAGGAGACCGGGATCCAGTGAAAGCTATGCGATGGTTGAAGGAAATAGAAGCTATCTTCAAAACTAGTAAGTGCGCGGAAGAGGATATGGTACTTTATGGAGCCGCAATGTTGAAAGGTGACACTTTATACTGGTGGGAAGCTCATATTTCCTCGGGAGGTTCTGACATATATTCTACCTTCTCGTGGGAAGAATTTGTTATAGCTTTCAGGAAGCAGTTCTGTCCTCATGCAGCGGTTAAATAACTAGAGGGGGAGTTTATGAATTTGCAGCAAGGAAACTTATCTGTTCGGGACTACACTGCTCGGTTTCTAGAAAAATCTCTTTTTGCGGAGTACTACGTTGCCACGGAGGCAATGAAAACGGAGAGGTTTATCTTCGGGTTGAATTCAAATGTCAGAAGGTTAGTAACTGCAAAAGGACCCGATACTTTCTCAGCTGCAGTAGATGCCGCGGAAGATGTGGAGAGAGATAATAGGAGGGAGGTTGGTGATAAAAGTATGGGAAAGAGAAAATGGGAAGGACCACCACACGATCCGAAGAAGTCAAGGTTTCAGCGATTTGATAGCCGTCCACCTTTTCAACCAGTTGAAAGGCCTTGCCCAAAGTGCCACCGTTTTCATCAAGGAAGCTGTCAAGTGGATCCCAGAAACTGTTATAAGTGCGGAAAGGTCGGTCACATTGCTAAAGACTGTCGAGTCGTTAGATTTTGTTACTCGTGCAATTCTCCTGATCATCTTCAATCCGATTGTCCACTGGGGAGAATACAATCAGGTGGTACGTCAGTAAGACCGACGGGTGTCAGACCAGTAGTACCGAGGCTAGAACCAGCAAGAACCAGGGGTCGTTCATTTCAGATGACAGCAAAGGAAGCTGAGGAAACTCCGGACGTGGTTACAGGTACATTCCTAATAAATTTACACGTGCTAAGGTGTTATTTGATTCCGGTGCAAACCGATCGTTTGTGTCTCCTTCGTTTGCTGCTTATATACATTTAAAGCCTAAAGTGTTAGATCATGCTTTAATGGTAGATACTGCAAATGATAATCAAGTATCGGTTAAAGAAGTATTTGATAGCTGTGTGATAGATATAGAAGGGTGCGGAGTACCGATTCAGTTATTTCCAATAGCCCTGGTCGAGTTTGATGTGGTAGTGGGAATGGATTGGTTAGCCGAGAATCAAGCTAACATAGTTTGTGATAAGAAGTTAATAAATGTTGTGTTACCTGAGAAGGGGCCAATAGTGATTTATGGTGATCGTAGAAATCATCAGTCTAGCCTTATATCTATGTTAAAAGCCCGTAAGTGTGTTAATAAAGGTTTTCCGAGTTACTTAGCTTATGTGATAGATACTAAGCTAAAGAAGAGTAAGTTGGAAGATATTCCAATTGTTAGTGAATTTCCAGAAGTTTTCCCCGAAGACTTGAATAGCCTTCTTCCCGTTAGACAGGTAGAGTTTGGTATATATCTGATTCCTGGAGCTGCTCCTGTTGCCCGTGCACCGTATCGTTTGGCACCTCCAGAGATGAAAGAGATGATGACTCAACTGCAGGATCTTTCAGATAAAGGCTTCATTAGACCGAGTTCTTCGCCGTGGGGAGCACCAGTTTTATTTGTGAAAAAGAAGGATGGTTCGATGAGAATGTGTATCGACTACCGGGAATTGAATAAGCGTACGATCAAGAACAAGTATCCGTTACCCAGAATTGATGATCTCTTCGATCAGTTAGTTGGAGCTTGTTATTTCTCCAAGATTGATCTAAGATCCGGTTATCATCAGTTGAAGGTTAAAGAAGAAGACGTTCTGAAAACTGCTTTTCGCACAAGGTATGGTCATTATGAATTCTTAGTGATGCCGTTTGGTTTGACGAATGCTCCAGCTGCCTTTATGGATTTAATGAATCGGGTATGTAAGTCGTATCTTGATAAATTCGTAATTGTATTTATCGATGATATACTTATCTATTCCCGATCCAAGGAAGAGCACGCTCAACATCTTCGTTTGATTCTAGAACTATTGAAGAAAGAAAAGTTGTATGCTAAATTTTCAAAATGTGAATTCTGGCTACGGGAAGTTCAGTTTCTGGGGCATGTAGTTTCCGTGAAGGGCATTCAAGTTGATCCAATGAAAATAGAAGCGATTGAAAGTGGGAACCGCCGAGAACGCCAACTGAAGTACGTAGTTTTCTAGGTTTAGCCGGCTACTATCGGAAGTTTATAAAAGACTTCTCTCGTATCGCGACGCCTTTGACTAAGCTGACTCGAAAGAATCTAAAGTTCGAATGGAAAGCAGAACAGGATGAAGCATTCCGAATATTGAAAGAAAAACTGTGCAGCGCACCGATTTTGTCGCTACCTGAAGGTTCTGAAGACTTTGTTGTTTACAGTGATGCTTCTAAACTGGGATTGGGATGTGTACTTATGCAGCGTGGGAAAGTTATTGCTTATGCTTCTCGTCAACTAAAAGATCATGAACGACAGTATCCAACACACGATATGGAGCTTGCAGCAGTTGTATTCGCGTTAAAGATTTGGAGACATTATCTTTATGGTTCCAAATGACAAATTTATACCGATCATAAGAGGCTCCAACATCTTTTTGATCAGAAGGAATTAAATATGAGGCAAAGAAGATGGCTAGAACTGGTGAATGATTACGACTGTGAAATTCTTTATCATCCGGGAAAGGCGAATGTAGTAGCCGATGCATTGAGTCGTCAAGAAAGAAGTGGAACAATAAAAGCTATATCACTACGAGCTGAACTCCTACCTAATATCTTTGACGAATTACTGAAGTGTCAAATAGAAGCCTATCAAGAGGAACGTTTGAAGTCAGAACGGTTAGTGGGGTTATCAGCATTGCTTGTGAAAGATGACCGTGGGTTATTGTGTATGGGAAACAGAATTTGGGTACCTCGTTTGGGTGGATTACGTGATCGCGTACTGCAAGAAGCTCATCAATATCGATTTTCTATTCATCCAGGTACAAATAAAATGTACAAAGATCTGAAACAATTTTATTGGTGGCCGGGAATAAAAAGGAGTATTGCTAAGCATGTGGAAGATTGTACTACTTGCAATAAGGTAAAGATTGAACATCAAAAGCCGTTTGGTCAGTTACAACGATTGGAAATACCGATGTGGAAATGGGATCAGATTACTACAGATTTCATTACAAAGCTACCAAGGACTTCGAAGGGATTTGATTCTATTTTGGTGATTGTAGATAGATTAACGAAGTCTGCTCATTTCTTACCGATAAAGGAAACTGATTCGATGGAACGCTTAGCCAAATTGTACATGGACGAAATAGTGACTCGACATGGAGTTCCAATCTCGATTATTTCAGATCGGGATAGTCGTTTTACATCAAGATTCTGGAGAAGTTTCCAAAAGGAGATGGGGACGCAGATAAAGTTAAGTACAACTTATCATCCTCAAACTGACGGTCAGAGTGAACGAACGATTCAGACATTAGAAGATATGCTCCGGGCTTGCATTGTTGACTTTGGGGGATCGTGGGATAAGCGTTTACCGTTGATCGAATTTGCCTACTACAACAGTTATCATTACAGCATACAAGCGTCACCGTTTGAAGTTTTGTATGGTAGAAAATGTCGAACGCCTCTGTGTTGGAATGAAGTGGGAGAGAAACAGTTAGCAGGACCAGATACAGTACAGTTAACAGCGGATAAGGTTACTCAGATTCGGGAAAGATTAAAAGTGGCTCAAGATAGACATAAAAGTTATGCCGACCGACGCCGGAAACCATTAGAGTTCCAAGTTGGAGATTTTGTAATGTTAAAAGTCTCGCCTTGGAAAGGAGTCATTCGATTTGGAAAGCAAGGTAAACTTAGTCCGAGGTATATTGGACCGTTTGCAATTACTGAAAGAATTGGGGAAGTAGCCTATCGACTAGATTTACCACCAGAGTTAAGCAGGATTCACAACGCCTTTCATGTGTCCAATTTTCGAAAGTGTTTGGTTACACCAGATCAGGCAGTATCTCTACCGGATATAGAAGTTGATGAAAAGTTGAATTATGTGGAGGAACCTGAAGCTATTGTTGACCGAAAAGTCAAAGTTCTACGAAATAAGGAGATAAGACAAGTGAAAGTTCAGTGGCGACATCATAGGGGTCAGGATGCTACGTGGGAATCAGAGTCAGAAATGAGAGCCAAATACCCTCATCTGTTCACTTAACTGAATTCCGAGACGGAATTCTTTTAAGGGGGAGATTTTGTAATAACCAGGTATGTTATTGATTTATTATTTTAATTTAAGAAAGGTTTGGAGTTAGTTTTATAAAATTTAGTTGAGTAATTATGGAGTTAGAAGTTAAGGGGTAAGTTTTAATTTCATAATGGAAGTTTAGGGGTATGTTTTGCCAAATAGGATAAGTTTGAGGTTTGTTTGGTACTTTTACCAAAACTCCTCCACCACCGCCTTATTCACCTCACAAAGGAGGAGGTGTCTCATTTCATCATTTTTTAGCAAGTAAACAAAGTGTGTGTGTGTGTATGTGTTTTCGGTTGAGAGAGAGAAAAGAGAGAAATCGAAGAAAGGTCAAGAAGGAGAAGAAATCAGAGAATCTGCAGCCGGGTTTAGGAATTTATCCAAGAGAAACCAAGCTAATAATCCATACAAATCCTTACTTTTATGTATAGTAGGTTTTTACATAAGTTTGAAGTGGGTTTTTGATGATTTAGGGATGTTTTGGAAAATCTGAGCATTTGGTTAGGTTATGTTAATAGTCTTAAACATATCTGCATAATTACAGCAACATGCATAGTTTAAAAAGATTAAATTTCTGGGTTTTAGGAAGAACAGTGGACTGAGACATTCATGCATGTCGCAACAGTTGGTTGCGACATGGTTGAAGGTTGTGATCTTCATGAATGTCGCAACCTTGAGTTGCGACTTGCTCATGAAGTCGCAACAGTGGGTTGCGACTTGGTGCTATGCCGCAACAGTTGGTTGCGACTTGGGGGGGGGGGGGGGGGTCGCAATAGTTGGTTGCGACATGAGGGAGATGTCGCAATAGTTGATTGCGACTTGGTACTGTGTCGCAGTAGTTGGTTGCGACTTGGTGTAGTGTATTGCGACTTGAGTCGAGGATTTCAGGGTTTTAGAGATTTTAGTCTTTAAAAGAAATATTTGTATTTATGTTGTACAGATTCCGTGATACGGAACTGAAGAATTTGGAGTGCTTGGTAATAGCGTGGGAAGATCTTGGATATAAACGAAACGAGTGAGTTTTTATTTAAAATATTTTCAAATGGAATACATATATGTGAATGAATGTAATATTGTGCATATAGTGTTTATATGAGTATTATATTGCATGGGTGCTAGTTGGCCGGGCTTAGGACCGGTGAAAGTTGGCTGTACAGAGGGACAGTGGTGTTGGCTGTATTTAGTACATCGGTGTAAATTAATTAATTGGCTTGCTACTAATTAATATGGCCAAGAGAAAGAGAAAGAGAAAGAGATGGAAAGATACATGATGCATGAGTCATAATTGGTATTTCTTATGTGCATTATGTGTATTGATTAATTGTAAAGATGGTTTTTAACTAACGAGGATTTTCTCACTAGACCTCAAGGTCTAACCCTCATCTTTGTTTTAAAATATGTATTCCAGGTCAAAGAGCAAATAAGGGACAGTGATAGGATATATCATGTTTAGCTTTTTGGAAGATGCATGATTATGAAGATTCAAGTTGTGTTTTGTATCTATTATGTACTTTATTATAAATGAAAAAGTTTGTACTGAAAGACATATTTGGTTAAGATAAGGGACCATAAATGAAATACGATGTATTGTTTTGTGGTGAAATATATGTTATTTGTATGTTGGGAATCCGGGTTGTTACAATTAGAGCTTAATTGTTTAGAAAGAGATAGTTGAGTTTTTCATTCAAACTTTTGTAACTATCTTGAATCATGAATATGAGAGGGATGACAAGTTGAAATCATCAATTGTTCGTGTTATTTCTTATTGATTTATTGTTACCTGATCAAACTGGGACTCACAATTGGTATCAGAGCAAAATCGGTGATTTGAAGAATAGAAGAAATCGAACGAAAGCAAGAAAAAGCAAGAAATTCGTATTGAATTTTCTGGAAAAACGCATTGAGCCGTTTTTCCTATTCCCGGAGATTGAACTGTCGGATCGTCACGAGTTTTGGACAGTAGCTTCAAGACACTTTGTTTTACATTCTGAACGGTTGGATTAATCATTTGAGGTCCAGAAGTCACCCAGATTATTTTCGTAATTGTGCAGTTTTTCTTGAAGAAAATCGTTCATTAATCGGGTTTGCAAAGTTCTTTTGTTGATTTATTAATTCGTTTGTTTGATCTCGATTGTTTATTTGCGTTTATATGCTATTTATCTGCGTTTACATCAATTCTCAAAGGTATCAATTTTGTGATTTAAAAATCAATTCTTGAGTTTTTGGTGTTCTAAAATATTTGTGGTGATTGTTGAAAAATAGGACATATTTTGCTTAGAAATCGATTTGGGTGTGTTTGTTTTTGTGTTTTTGGTCAAAATCTAACCCTACAGGAGTGAAATCAAGCAACCCTATCGATCCCAGATCCGAATTGCAACCACAGCTGCAGTGTCCGGGTAAGTTTCCTATTATCTCAAGTTACCGGGTAATTCTTTGTTTCCGGACAAATCAATTCTTTCTAGATAATTTTTTTCTAAAGTTACCGGATACATTTTTTAAGGGTTACCGGGTAGATTTTCTAAGTTTCCGGATAATGTTTGTTTTTAAAGGTTACCGGACATGTTGTTTTTAAAAGGTTACCGGATATCTCATTTGGTTTTGTCCACGTGATTTACATAAACTGTGAATTACCCTTTTTGTTTGCATCCACGTGGCCACCAAACCTCTTTCATATCAATATCTCATGAACCATTTTTTTAATTATCAACCTAAGTATCTAGAGTCAATTTTTTTTTGAACGACAAGTTAACGCACACACACGTTCCAGCGGTATCGGGTCTCCATTACGGGCAATCCCACTAATCCGCTGCGACCCGACCCAGCCTTTGGCTGAACCCGACCGGCAGGGTAGAGGGTCCCATAGACTGGACCCACCCGTACCGGTCCCGAAGGACCCGACCCAGAGTCTGGATATCTCAGGAAAGTGTCGTCCGCTGGAATCGAAAGCGGGTAGTGTGGCTTTCACCCCACACCCCCCAGGATGTTACCTATCCAACTAAGCTAACCCCCTTTGATATCTAGAGTCAAATATTGCGGCTAACATTCTTCCAGCAAATCAATTTTTACCCGGTAAGTCATTTTTTCACCGTTGACCGGGAAACTATTTATCCAGAACTTTTTGTCAGCCATATTTTTGTCCGAAAACTTCTTTTTTCATCTGAATTTCCCTTTTGTCCGGATAACAAACCACCCGGTAAGTCACAATTTTACCCGGTAAGTCACAACTTCACCCGGTAAGTTCTCATCGCATCCGGTAAGTCTCGCTTTCTTATCATCCGGTAAGTCACAACTTATCATCCAGTAAGTTTAAGTCTTTGTTATTTCTCATTGAATCGTTGTTACCTGATCAAACTGGAACTCACAATTGTCCGGTAAGTTGTTTTTTTGGTAAGTTTGGTTGGTAATTTCTGATCGGTACCCGAGTTACCGCACGTCTCGTGATTGAGAATCTTACGAAAGTTGCGAATTCTTTTAACAATTGGTTTGAGATTATTTGCGACGATTTGCTATTATTAGCGATTATTATCATTTTATGTGATTTTAGTTGTCGTTCTTGATCTAACTTGGTTTGTTTTCCTACAGGTTTCATTCTCGAAGATTGATTTCGTTTGTTCGAATTTGATAATAAAATTTAATTTTTGGAAACGAATTTAGTTCTTAAATTTGCTTCTCAATTTTAAATTTTCGATTTTTCTTCCGCAAAATTTTCTTCAAACTAACACCGATCAACGATCAATTTTTCAGGTAACAATGTCGATGTATTGTTCATGTCATGAGTGTAAAGACTATATAAGAATGTATGAAACGAATATCAAGCTAGCAGATGAAGCGATCAACAAGAATATCAAAAATCTGAAGGAACTGAGATTGCAAGCAATTGAAAGTTCTGAGAAGCTTGCTAAATCTGAAGAAAAGGCAACAACATTAGAGTCTGAAAACACAGAGCTGAAAAAGAAGCTATATGATTTATCATCACGAGATGGTATCAAGGAGAATGAGAAAGAGCAAGAAAGACTACATGAAAAGAATATCAAGCGATCTGATGATTTGTGCAACAAGTACATCAAAGAACTGAAGGAACTGAAATCTCAAATCTGGAATAGTTCTGAGAAGCTGGCTAAAGAAGAAGAGAAAGGTAAACTCCTGAACTGTGAAAACCTTGAGCTTAAAAATAAACTAACTACTGTTGAAAAGGTTTTTGAAAAGGAGAAAGAATTGCTTATTCAAAAGCAATCTCGTTTTTCAACCAAATCTTTTGAAGAGAAGAAGAGTCTTGAGCTTATGTGTCTAAAACTTTCAAAACAGATCTCCGACTTTGAGAAAATTCTGATTTTAGAAAGAGAGAAGTTTGAAACTGAACGTAAATCTTTTTCTAAAAAGAATGGAGAACTTTATTTGAAAATAACTGATTTAGAGAAATAATTAGACATTCTAAGCAAAGAGACTGAGAAAAAGAAGGTTGAAGGTTTTAGAACAAAAAGTTTGAAAGATGATTTTGCAATCGAAAGAAAGATTTTTCAGACTGAGATTTCTAAACTTACTAATAGATTATCTGGATTAGCAACCGAGATTTTGAAGGAACAAATGGTTAAATCTGATTTACAAAAGAAATTTGATTTATTTCTCAAAGAACGAAATGCCTTATCCGTTAAGGTCAAGAAACTTGAAGAAAGCAATTTCAAAGGTGTTCAACCTTCTTATGCTTCAAGTTCATTTTCTACAAATCGTTCTTCAAAGAATTTTGTCAAATCAAATGATTTTTCAAAAGATCAGATTCGACCTTCCAATCTTTTCTATAATTCTCGTGTTGATAATAAAGATAATCAACCTTTCAAGAAAGTAAACATGGTTTGGAGAGTTAAAGGATCTGCTCCTGCTCCAAAGTCATTCGTCTCTGTTAAGAATGACAAGAACAACAAAGCTTTCCATGCTAAACCTTTTGTGAAAACTGATGTGCTTATTCTGTTAATAACCTGATCAGCTTATCTACACAGAAGCTGTGTTGTTCTTATTGTGGAACAAGTGACTTTGTGAAGAAAGACCATGCTAAGTATTGGTATGGAACTTATAGTATCCCAGGTCCTCATAGGGCATCTAACCAACAAGGATCCATCAAAAGATGGATACCAAAATCCCTCTAATCTGTTTTGCAGGAAAGTCATGTGCGGTTTTAATTCCTATTCTTCACAACACATGACGAACATTCAAAGGTTATGCTAATTTTGAGGGGGAGTACTATTCTATGAAAGGTAAGTGAACTCTAACTGAATTCAAAGACAGTGGCAATTCATTCTGAATAACTTACTTGCGTTTGTTATTATCTAAGTTTAACTTCCATGATTGCTATGTCCAAAACTTTCTTGATTTAGTTATTTCCATGTCTCACATATTCGTTGAATTTTCGATGGAAATACACTCGTTTGAATTCCTAGTTGTTTTTCAAGTTCGCTATCTCGTGTAAATGATTCAATTCTTATCTGATATAATAATTGTGACTTGTTCCTCACAATTAAACATTCTGATCATTGTCTCATCTTTTGCAAATACTGTGCTTACTGAGTCAATCTGTTTTGCGCTTGATTTTGTTTTTTGAAATTCTGGTATTTCAACCACGACTTCTGATTAACTCAGATCAGAACTCGGACTTAAATGCTATGACTTCTGAATAATTCAGTTCAGAACTCGTTCTTAAATGCTTTGACTTCTAAACACCTCAGTTTAGAACTCGTACTTCACTGTTTACTTAACTGATTTACTCGTTGCATGAAAGGAGTGTTATGACTTATACTGTTTCTATGATCTATCCAGAACCGGAAGGACCTACCCAAGAAACACATCCCTTATAGACAACAGTGAGGGGTCTAGACTGATAGATGAGTTCGAAGTGAAAAGAATATGGTGAGGCTGTGACAGGACTTAAAAGAAATATTGGTCCTTACCAAACTGAGTCAGTTATCCGGGTAACCACACAATCTATTCATTCTCGTTCTTTGGAGATGAATATTGAAACAGACATGGACCCAGTGTCGATAACTCGTGTCACCCCACCCAGCCACTCAAGTATCTCCCAACATATGCTTGTGTCACATATTCACGGAGAATTAGCACAAAATCTATCTATTCCTCACTCGGAGGTCTTAGATATTGAAAAAGGAAGACATCAGCTCCGGTATCCGAACTTCATATTCTATTCACTGTGTCTATTGATTTTTAACTTGCGTCCCGAGTTTAATCAATATTTTGAGCCAAACATATAGAATTTATTTTCTTTCACACATGCATGAGTCTTTGTGATTCCATTGCATATCTTCGTGATATTGCCGGAACAGTTTGAGAAGTAATTTTCTAAAATTTTACTTCAGTGATAACTGGAAGTCCTATCAGAGATACCCCATTGCCAACTCTGAACATAGGCCACACAATTTTTTAAATTGTTGTGATAACAGTTACTATGTGTTTCTGTGTTAGATTTTTACCCCATTCTGGTTACTTAATGCTTTGATCTGGAATTTTTGCTACTCGTCACTATTGTCTTTGAACGTGCATGATGCTCCGGATGCTCCTACTCATCATGAGGGGGAGAAAGGGTACATATTCAAAGACACCGAATATCAAGTTGAAGGGGAGTTAGCAAAAGCCGAGGGGGAGTAAAGCCGAGGGGGAGTAAAGCCGAGGGGGAGTAAAGAAGTCCCCATGCAAAAGCCGAGGGGGAGTAACTGTTGACCGACCGAATTTTAATCGAATGATTGATCTGTTCCGAGATCCAAAGAGCTCAAACTGCATACAAGTGATCAACTCTTCTCATCATGTATCAAGTGGTGTTCGCTTCAAATTATTTCCTCCATCAAGCATACTGGTTCTACAAGTTCTTTTAAAGCTGAAAGAAAATTCAAGAGCTTTATTCAAGGGGGAGCGTCGAAAGACATGAAGACAAGCAACACCGAAGTGTTTCAAAGATTCTAAAGGAAGAGAAGTTCAAGACCTGAAGGTTTCAAGACCGATTTTTATTTATATATCTTTAGGGGGAGATTGTTAGGACCATAAATGTCCTACATATTAGAAAGATATATAAATAATTATATAGTGCTTAATTAGATTTATTATTAATTGTAAAAGCCCTTAATTAGTTTAATTGGGCTTAATTACTTAATGGGCTTAGGCCTTGTTTGCCTAAAAGCCTTAGTATATAAGGTTATGTTTAGCCTTAGAATTAGGTTAGCAATTAATTAGCCATTCCTAGAGATTCATTAGAGCTTAATTGTTTAGAAAGAGATAGTTGAGTTTTTCATTCAAACCTTTGTAACTATCTTGAATCATGAATATGAGAGGGATGACAAGTTGAAATCATCAATTGTTCGTGTTATTTCTTATTGATTTATTGTTATCTGATCAAACTGGGACTCACAGAACCTAAAAAAACTTAGAAGTGAATCATTTTTAACAACAATCTATCATTCTCAAGAGATGTTATGAACATTTACAAACAAACAGATCTCGATCTCAAGAGATAACTATTCAGATCTATATAAGAAAAGAACAAGTGATCATAGAGAAGTCATGAATCTGAATATTATAATCTGAATATTATTTATAGCTTCAACAAACACACAACCATCAGATCTTAGTTTCAAACAAATGAGAGATTCACAAATCTTGAGATATGCAAGTATATACAAAGATGAACGCTGAAATCGTTCAGATCTATGAGGAAGATAAGAACGAAAACAAAAACACAATATGTTTTGGAGAAAACGCTCGACAAAGAGCTTGTTCAGATCTATGAGTGTGATAAGAACAAAATGAACAAAAAACTCGACAAAGAACCTTGTTCAGATCTATGAATGAGATAAGAACAAGATGAACAAAAAACTTGACAACGAACCTTGTTCAGATCTATGAATGAGATAAGAACAAGATGAACAAAACTTGACAACGAACCTTGTTCAGATCTATGAATGAGATAAGAACAAGACGAACAAAAAACACTGATAACCTCAATCAGTAACAATTATTTCAGATTCAAGAACGTAAAAAAGATGAAATGATTTTAAAATCGCTTTTTGAATCAGAAATACTATCAAACACTCTATTTCGATCCTAACAGAGATACACATAAGAATGATATGAACGGAATGCTTACCACCTAGAAGAAGATGAAATCGGAACCATAGGCTCTAATACCATATTCAACTTTTATACATCAACAACAATTACAAACTAAAACTCTGAAACAAAATCTAAACAAACATTACAAAATAAAATCTAAATCTATGCATTGTACGAGTGCTTTTGTTATCTTGAAAGTGGCCGCGTAACCGTCCCTAAGCTATCATAGCGATGGCTTTCTCGTCCAGGAATATGTAAAGAAGATCGGTAGAGATAGTACCGTAAACCCATTACAGAACTATGGCGTCAAGACGAAGCCACAAATCGTCATCAACATCAGAGGGACGCAAGACCTTGGCGTCGATGTGATCTAAAACCTAGTATGCCCGAGCAGTATTGCGAAACAGAGTGGCCCAGGAAGTGTACTGCACCTTTTCCACATCAAGAATGAGGGGGACTAAATTGTGGATGTTAGAGACACTTAATGCAGGATGATAGACAGTGGAGATTGTGGTCTTGGTGCCATTGTTTATGTTTTCATTTTGACCACCAGCCATAGGGAAGCAGAAGGGTAAAAAGATGATGGAAGGAGAAGAAAGGTTGAGGGGAAAAAAATCTGACGGCTGGGTTTAGAGCTCTGATACCATGATAAACAATGGTGAAAATCCCATGCCCTAAGGCTCTGTATTCATATCCATATATACACATATCACAAATATGGAAAGCATAATTACAGGAATTACACAGCTAGTAATAGCTAATTACAAGGGAAAATATTATTGGTAAAGATATTGTCTAACAGTCTTGTTAAAATATAAAAGAGACATAATTTGGTATAAACTAATTAAAACTGTTTAAGGGTCCAAATTATTTATGACACTTTTCGTTCAAACTCATATGCTTACACGATCATTTGTCTTATGAAGCTATACCTAGGGGAGTAAATGTTTTGAGCTTTTAACGAGTTGTGTTCGATTTACAACGCAAAATAGAACTCATTTAATTTAACGAGTCGGTCTTCAAAAGACTAATGTTCGACTCGGTTTGTTTGAAAAGTCGATTAAATTTTTCGATTAAAGATGTGCCACTTGAGCAGACACTTTTTCAAGCAAAACATGTTCATATATTCATAGATCATACAATAAAAATGTAAAAATAGTCTAGCTCTAGGCTATAAACGAGTTAAACAATCTTGAGTTCAAGCCTATAAACGAGCTTAAAAAGTTAGAATTTTAGGTATAATGTCAAACTTGTTAAACACATCAAGCTCGAAATTGAACAATCAAAGAGGTACATATGTGTGTGTGTGTATATATATTGTAATAGAACAAATGAAATAAAACAATAGTAAATAGAGAGAATGAAATCGGTATTTCTCATTATTCGTAAGTCATTTAAGTAGGGATAGATTTAGAATGAAAATGAAACATTTTTTATGGTAATTCTAATATTTGGAAATTATTCTTTCAGTCACTTCCTTTTGATGATGACACATAATCCTTCAACGCCCCCCTTGTGTTGAGTCAAATGAGAAATGGTACATAATTCTTGTATCATTAAAATCTTATGCCAAATAAACAAAACTTAGTGGAAAAATAAAAACTTTGGATGAAAGAAAGAGTACAAGACACCACAAAACAATTCCTTTAGTTTACTATCCTTCTTGATTTGTACTGTTGGTCACGAAGGGCTATACAAGTTTGTAGAAGGGGAGGGGGGGGGGGGGTTGAATACAAACACTAAGATTTTACTTTTCTAAATTGTTTATTGATAAATCATTAACAATTTACAGCTTGGTGCGGAAACAAGATTAAGGATAAACCTAAATCTAAACAAGTTGGAACACTAAGTTTCTTGCACTAAGAAAGAGAAGGAAATTACTAATAATAACCTATCTCAAGATAAGAAGGATGAACTTGTCCAGAGTTAGCAAGTTATTTCAAAATGAAGTGAGTTCTTCTTCTTATATACTGCATGCATTTAATGCATGGCAGTTTACACTTTACACGTGGCAGCAGCTCATTGGTTGTACGTCATTGACCTTTGTTGACAACCTTAGTAGCCGCATTTTTGAACAATGTAGTATTAGAGTGGTTGTACGATTTCAGACAATAAGGAGGTTCTTTTTCTGACATATCGTACGGAGACGTGCAAGGGTGGTTAAGACAAAAGTACTTTGTACGGAGGACTTCATGATTAGCTTTTCGTTGATTCAGCGATCTATCATTCTATATCAGCGAATGATAGAGTTCAGCGATAGCTAAAGTCTTGTACTTGATACTTCACGTTGAGTGGACAAATCTGAGTCTTCGCTGATCCGCATCAGTTCATTAGGAGACTTGTCGCTGGTTCTTGAGCTTGATCTTCGACTTCAGCGTAGAACCTATGTTGACGTGAAACTTGTCTTCAGGGATCATAAGTAAACAACTAACTTATCAGCGATCACCATAAGTACTGAACAGACTCAGAGTATTATGGTGAACAGTGTTCGCTGAATGTTTAATCTAAAGAGCGAGAGTTCCTATCAGTGGTACTGTAAGATCTTAGTACTTATCAGCGATAGTGAAACTCTGATACATATTGTTTACTTACAATTTTCACTAAGTATATAAGAGAGGGTCATTATCAAATCACTGAGGGTTTGGATCAATAATCTCCCCCTATTTGATTATGACATAGCAACAGAGAAAATTGCTATTTAATGAAAACATAAGGATAAAAAGAACTCATAAAATATTTGTCCCTTTTACTGTTTTTTGGGATCTTTTCTGTACTGATGGAGTAAAGTACATTCGCTGAAATTTTTCTTTAAACTTCGTAAAGATTACATAGGGAAGTGGAAAAATTACAAGTACAACAAATAAAATTACAATTACAAAAGATGTAGACAGATAAGGATAGAAGGAATTACAAGGCGATCCTATCCGTCAAAAGGTTCTTCCTTAATGAGAAGTTCATCGAGGGTCTTTGATGTGGGAATCATCCAGTCAGGGACATCTACTCCTTGATTCTTTTTGTTCAGAGCTTCTTCAAAAATCAAGGGCTTCAGGTGTCTAGCTTTAATGTCGCGTCTGACTTCACACAAGTATATGAGATCTCTGAGTTGTTCGATGGGAGTGATTGGAAGCTCAGAGATGCGTTGAAAGTGATGGTTTCCTTCGTAGTCTAGAAAGAATATACCATAAGGATCACTTACAACTGTGGCAGGAATGAAAGTTTCTCCAGGTGGTAGGGAGGTGTCAAGCGTTGAGAGATCAACATCAGGGCCAAGAACTTCAGCACGAGAGAAACCAATACCTGTTTCATTCCGTATAGGAGGACCTGAGTCTGAGACTTTCTTTTCCTTTGCAGAGACTCTTCTTTGTTGAAGAGGAAGAAGAGTAGACGGAGGAATATCCACAGCAGAAGAAACCAGGTCGATTTGAGTGTTTAAGATCTTCTCGACATGGCTCTTGAACTTTGAGCGCCATCCCTGAATGGCTAATTTCACTTCCAACCATTCAGAGAGACCAAACTTCTCTAAAGAAGCAGCATAGAAGGTTTTCTTGGTTTTGTCTTCTCTGTAGACATCAACTTCAACAACAGGAACGTCTGCGTACAGTCTTCCTCTGATGTTTACTTTGAAGATTTTGGATGGTCGAGATCGATAGTTCAACATTTCTTTACACCATTCCAAAGTCGTATCAGAGACCTTAGTCTTTTCTTTAACGATCCTTTGAGCATCATCCCATAGCTGACGTTGGACGTCAATGGGAGCTCTTTTCAGCTTAGGGTCTTTCACTGATTTTTGGACAAGCTGGATGGCGAGTTCTCTGTCTTTTTCTTCAGCTTCCCTTCTTTCAGCGATTAGGCGTTCAGCTCTGAGGTGATCCTTGTGTTCCCTTTTTGAAAGTTTGAACTTTGTAGGAATGGAAGGAAGTTGATCACGCTTCAGAATGATTCGCTGATCCTCGAACTTCTTTATCATCTCATCTCTTCTTTTCTGATCCTCTTCACTTAGCTTTTGAGGAGCCAAGGAAGGTCTGCTTTTGTGAGAGAGCATCTGTTCTTCAGGTTCATCAGTCTCAGAGATCAAATCCAAGACCGGGATTATTTTTTCAGCGTTGGGAGCTGGGATTATTGTTGGTGAAGTCGTAGCTGTAGGAACTTCAGCGATATCCTCAAACAGAGGAGAGGACTAGCTGAAACACAGCGATCGTTCGAGTAAGAACTTGGGTAGAACAGAGAAAGAGAAAGAATGGGATAAAGTGTATAGAGGTTTCAGTGAGTGTAGAACTGATAATGTGTATAGAGAGGAGGGATGTAGTGTAAGGAAGATTAGTGTACCTGACAAACCGGCTTTTTAAGCAAGATCGCCAGATTTTCATCGTCTTCAGCGACACTTTTTCCTTTGCCCTTGTCAGCTTCAGACACTGATGGCTTTGTCTTTGTCCGCTCCCCTGTAGGTTCATTTATCAGAATCCCTTTAAGAGCTTTAGTCCTCTGAGCAGGCTTGACGATAAAAGAGTCATCATCATCATCATCATCATTCTTTGGAGAAGAGGATGGTGCATCATCAGACAAGTCGATGGCTTCTTCATCTTCAGCTTCAGACTCAGATTCTTCAGCTTCTTCTTCGAGTTGCTCCCCCTCAGATACAGAGGTAAGCTTCTCGGTTCCCTCAGGGTTTTCATCTCCATGAGGTCCAGCGGCTGCTTCTTCAATTGTCTTCTTACCCTCTTCAGTAAAGGTGAGGTCTTCAGTCTTCTCTGCCCTGATAGATTCATCATGGGAAAGGTCTTCAGCGCTCTTCTCCCCCCTTTTTCATGATGAGTGGGGGAGGAATGCGATGACTCAGCAGCTTGTATTGGTTCCCTGTCTTCTTGGCCAGGGATCCCCACACAGATTTCAATCGCTCATAATCTGTTTTCTAGACCAGAAATACCAGGATTGATCTTCACGAGTTCAGCACGATCCGCCGGAGTAAAAGATGAAGGTGCAGGGGCAGGGGCGGTCGTGTTGGTCAGGATCTGCTGCATCATTGTCTTCATAGAAGCGACGTAATTCTTCATCGTATTGACGTCGGTCTTCACAGAATGCATGTCAGTATTTACTGTACTGACTTCAGTCTTTACAGCAGACATCTCTCCTTTGAGTTTTCCGACCGATGTCTTCAGCGTTGTGACCTCGCTGGACATGGTGTGAACTAAAGTTTTGATGGCGACGTAGTCTGTGTAGATGTCAGTGAGAACTTTGGCAAAGTCGCTGAGCGTTTTATCAACCTTCTCCAAGTCAGCTTTGGAGGCATTCTTTTCGACCACGGTTGTCAGCTTTGTGAGATTCTATCCAGCGTTTGTTACAGCTGAAGAGTTGTCGGAAAGAGTAGTTGTGAGACCTGTCAACTTCGTCTCTATTGTCTTTAGAGAGGTGTTGATGTCTCCCAAATTAGGACCTGTAACATATAAGAACTTGTGAACAGATGAAAGCTCAGAAGTTTGGGGTTCAGTTACAGTGTACAGGGGTTGGTGTATACCTGCAGGAGGATTGGTGTATTTATCAAAATCTCGGTGTCCTGAGAAAAGTTCCATGTCGTCAGCTAAAGTGCGTGGACGCATGGTCATCTCTGCAGGTCCTACGCCCATCATTCCTTGAGTGTCAGCTTTAGCTTCTGGAGGAATGACAGGTGCTTCAGTGATAACTGGAGTAGAGTCCAATTGAGTAGAGGGAGAAGCGAAGGTTAAGAATGGAGGTTGGGTGCGGAGTTCAGTGTTGGATTCGCTGAGAATCGCTTTGTCAGTCTTTTGAGAGACTGAAGGAGGTTGGGTAGATTCCAAGTTTGTAACCTCAGCGTTTAGAGACGCTGAAGTTAGGATAGAATGGGTGGCTTGTTCAGCTGTGGCAGAGCGTACCACTGAACGTTCCTTCAACTCTTTGAGATAAGCTGAGGAGTCTTCAGCAAGAGAGATTGCTGGGGTTGCTCCTTGGTTTTCTTAGTTCTTTTGGAACTAAGTTGGGTGGAGGAGTGTTTCCTTTTAAGAGAAGGAATGGAGGTTGCAGCCTGGGTATCAGCGGTGGGTTTGTCCGCTGAAGGAGCTGCAGAAGTCGAAGAAGTAGGGTTAAGAAGAGTTAAAAGTGTAGAAAGACGTACCTCATTTTCCACTGGCTTGAAGTCGAGAACCTTAGGGCCGACCTGAGAGAGTTTCAGGTCACCCTCTTTTGGGTAGTTGTCCTTCAGGCCTGTTTGGAATACGGCGCTGATGAATCGAGGATAAGGAACCCATGAAGATCTGTCAGTGGCGGAGTCTACTCTGAGTACCAGATCATCGTAGATTATCGATGCCCAGTCTATATGTAGACCTTTCAGCAAGGCATATCCCATTGCTTGCTGAGACTGAGCGGCTTGATCAGAGGAGCCGGTCTTTGCAGTCATGCAGCTGATTAAGTGAGCGAAGATGAAATTCATCTAGCTGGGCATTTTAGACTTTTTGATGAGGGTCAGCTTCTTCTCAGGCTTCCTGTCCCTCCCAGTTTCCCATACATAGGCCATTGCATCGAAGAATGCAGTGATGGCTTCCCTATCTGAGTGTTTCTTGTGATCAGGGAGGGGAACAAAGGGTTTTTCTTTGGTGGCCAAGGGAAGGTTCAGGGCTTTGCGGATTATAGCAGGGGTGATCTTCATAGTGCCATAGTCAGTATCACAGAGGATACAGTCAATTGTTTTTTAGGAGTCTTTGGTTGATGGTAGCTGAGAGTGTCTGGCAGATTACCAGAATTGGGATAGCAGAAGCTGATGTGCAGGAGGTGTTATGGTCAGGGCTGTGGATAGACAACAATTCTTCAGGAAGTTCACAGCATCATCTAGATGCGTGACTTGCTTTCGAGGAGGAAACTCGAGAAGCGCATAGAGGTTATTTGCCTTGGTCCAATCCAGTTTGTCAAAAGAGAACTTGACCTGAGGAGCCTTGATGATTTCCAATTCCTCAGTAGTATTATCAGCAGCAGTGTTCTCAGCGATGGTGTTCTTGGAAATGTCAGAAGATGCCATTTTCTGTATTATCAGTTAAACCAAAGATTAACAAATAAGAATAATCTTAATGTGGAAAGATTTTCCAATAAGATGGTTCAAATTTTGTCCATTTCATTCAAACAAAAAATGTCTTAATGAAGATTAGGGTTTTTCTTGTTTTTAAAAACGAAATGCAAACCCAAAGAAAATCTTGTTTTCCAATTTCTTTTGAGAATAAGGATTCTGGAAAAACGAATGAAGAACAAGTTTAAGATTTTGCGTTTTAAACTTGAAGAACAACCATGAAAGGCTGTGTTCATAAAACCATGAAAGAAATGATTTCATTTTTAAAAGTTCTTTTGTTTGATCTTGTGAAAACAAAGAGAAGATCATTAACAAGTTTGAAGAAACAGGTAAAATAAAAGATTTATTAACCTGGTTCGTTGAAGAAGATGAAGTTCTTAAGTTCTTGAAAAACTTGAGAGCACAAATGCAACAGTAATTTTTCTTAGCTTGCTTGGAGGAGAAGTTCGCGTAAAAGAAAAATATAAACCCATAATGCGTTTATATAGTGAGATTAGAGAGATAGAAAATCTTGAGCGGGAAAAGATTTTCATCATGACACGGACACGTGTTTGCATTTGATTGGCAGGTAAACGAAACGTGCAAACGTGTGTCAGAAAGAAGAACGTGCCAGGGCTTATCCGTTGCAATGACGTCACAACTGTCCTTTCATATTCTTGGATGTCTCTGAGGTTTTGAAAACTCAGGGATACTTTTGAAAATATGAAGCACTGAATAGAAATATCAGTGTTTTAGAAATTTCAAAGTATCGCTGATAAGGAAGAGATATTCAGCGATGTAATTTATTTTGAAATCTTGCATTTACATGCGATTGTCAGATAGAAAAACATACCTTGATATCAGCGAATCAAGTTTATTCAGAGAGAAGATGATAGAATGGGTTATACAAGTTGATTTTATCCTATCGCTGATCAAATGTGAAGCACTGAAGATTTTACTCTTCAAAGTTCAGCATTCCAAGCTCGCTGATGAGAAAGTTGAATCTTGTCTCATCAAGAGGTTTGGTGAACAGATCAGCTAACTGAAAATCGGTTGGGATAAAGTGAAGTTCTATATCACCATTTATCACATGATTTCTGATAAAATGATACATGATTTCGATGTGTTTTGTCTTTGAGTGTAGCACTGGATTATTTGCTATAGCGATGGCACTTGTGCTGTCGCAATAGATTGGAATATTTGAGAGCTGAAGGTCATAGTCCAGTAGTTGATTTCTCATCCACAAGACCTGAGAGCAACAGCTTCCAGCGGCTACATACTCAGCTTCAGCTGTGGAGGTGGACACTGAGTTTTGCTTTTTGCTTGTCCAACTCACCAGCTTTCCACCCAGGAGCTGACAGCCTCCTGTGGTGCTTTTCCTATCCAATTTGCAACCTGCAAAATCACTATCTGAATAGGCGATTAGATCGAATCCTTAGTCTTTGGGATACCAAAGACCTAGATTCGCAGTACCCTTAAGGTATCGAAAAATTCGCTTTACAGCGGTCATATGAGATATCTTGGGTTCAGCTTGATATCGTGCACACAAACAGGTTGCGTACATAATATCGGGTCGGCTAGCTGTAAGATACAAGAGAGAGACGATCATCCCACGGTACATCGTGACATTAACAGGAATACCCTTAGTATCCTTAATCAAGTGTCAACGGTGGTGCCATAGGGGTTTTCATAGCTGAACTTTGGGTTAAGTCGAATTTCTTCAGCATATCTTTAACATACTTTCCCTGATTAATGAAAGTTCCTTTCTCATTTTGCTTTATCTGAAGACCAAGGAAATATGTTAGTTCACCCATGCTCATTTTATACTCATCTTTCATTCTATCAGCGAAACGAGTACAAAGATCAGGGTTAGTAGAGCCAAATATAATGTCATCAACATATATCTGAACAAGAATGATGTGACCTTTTACTTTCCTAAAAAATAAAGTTTTGTCGATTTTACCTCGCTCAAATTGTTCAATATGGAGATAAGTAGATAGAGTGTCATACCATGCACGTGGAGCTTGCTTCAAGCCATAAAGTGCCTTATCCAGTTTATAAACATAACCTGGACGCTTAGGATCTGAGAATCCTGGAGGTTGTTCCACATAGACTTCTTCATTCAGTTTTCCATTTAGAAACGCTGACTTAACATCCATCTGATATACTTTGAAGTCTTTGTGTACAGCGTATGCTAAGAATAGACGAATAGATTCTTATCTTGCTACTGGAGCAAATGTTTCGTCATAATCTATGCCTTCCTCTTGTCTGTATCCCTGAGCAACAAGACGAGCCTTGTTGCGGGTTACAGTTCCATGTTCGTCCAACTTGTTTCGATAGATCCATTTAGTGCCTATCACTGTCTTGTCAGTTGGTCTTCGAACAAGTTTCCAAACTTTGTTTCTTTCGAATTCAGTCAGCTCTTCTTGCATGGCGCTGACCCAGTTTGGATCTTTGAGGGCATCATCTACTTTCTTTGGTTCAGTCAGAGAAATAAAGTTAACAAATAAACAAATATTACCTGCACTTCGTCGAGTCTGAATACCAGCGTTTGGATCACCAAGAATTTGATCAATTGGGTGATTTACAGTCCATCGTTGAGCCGGAGCGTGAGACGTTGACTCAACCTGATCTGGAGTAGCTGAAGATGAAGCTTCAGCGACGTCTGGAGTATCAGCCAAGAGAGGAATGGGTGCAGTTGTCATTATATTCACTGATTGCTGAGAAGTAGATGGAATGTCTGAGACATTGGGTTCAGAAGCAGGTATAGTGTTTAAAGGAACAACTGAGACCCATGATGTTTCAGCTTCACTATTCTGCATATTTGGAATGATAGTAGGACTATCATCTTCAACTGTATGAGTATGAGGAGTGGGAATATCTTCCGATTCACCAAGATGAGAGAACATCCATTGATTCAGTTCTTCAGTATCAGCGGACGGTTTAGAGTTCGCTGACGTGAATTGTTTCTTCTACAGTTTGTCTTCTTCGATTGAAGACTCTGAAGGCTTTGGAGACTGAGGAGTATCCAAGAAAGATTCCATCATCAGCCTTAGGATCAAACTTTCTAAGGGCATCTCTGTTGTTCAGTATGAAACACTGACATCCAAAGATGTGAAGAAAGCTGATTGAAGGCTTTCTCCCATGAAAAAGTTCATATGTTGTTTTATTGAATCTTTTGACTATCAACGACCTGTTTTGCGTAAAACAAGCAGTGTTGACAGCTTCTGCCCAAAACTGAGTAGGTAGGTGAGAATCGCTGAGCATTAAACGTGCAGCTTCAATAATTGTTCTATTTCTTCTTTCAGCGACTCCATTTTGTTGCGGTGTTCTCACTGATGAAAAGTTGTGAGAAATACCCTTACTCTCAAAGAAGGAATCGAGAGAACTGTTTTTGAATTCAGTCCCATGATCACTCCTTATTGAGCGAACGGTCAAATTGTTCAGGGTTTCCATTTTCCGAACAAAGGTGATGAGTTCTTCAGGGGTGTCACTCTTGGAACGGAGAAACATAACCCATGTATAACGAGAGAATTCATCAACTATGACCAGTGTATCATTCTTTCCAGCGATGGATTGTTTGTTAACAGGTCCAAACAAATCCATATGGAGAAGTTGCAGAGGAGATGACACTGAGGAGACTTGCTTTGACTTAAAGCTTGCTTTGGTCTGCTTCCCTTTCTCACACGCTGAACATAAAGACTCTTTGGCGTATGAGTGTTGAGGTAGACCAGTGACTAACTCTTTTGAAGAAAGAGTGTTCAGTGTCTTGAAATTCAGATGAGAGAGCCTCTTATGCCATAGCCAGTTGACATCAGATGAGGCTTTTGAGAAGAAACAGGAGTTCTCAGTGGTTGTTGAGTCCATGTTTATTACATAAACATTTTCCAAACGATAACCGCTGAGAGCTATCTTCTCCTTTTTGTTAGCGACAAAGCAGGATTCCTTGGTAAAGATTACCTTGTTATCCTTGTCGCAAAGCTGACTGATGCTTAAAAGATTATGCTTCAGCCCTTCAACATATGCGACTCTTCTGAAGGTTGTTGTACCATTAGAGAGTACACCAAACCCTCGGGTATGTCCTTTTCCATTTCCTCCAAAAGTCACAGAGGGACCCTTCTCTTCCTTGTATTCAGCGAGCAGGCTTTTCTTTCCAGTCATGTGTCTAGAGCATCCGCTATCGAGATACCAGATACCCTTTTTAACCTGCATCACAAAGGAAGATTAGTTTTTCTTGGGTACCCACTTAACCATGTGTACACGTTTGTCAGTGGAAGTAGTTGGAATGGAAGGTTCAGCAATCTTCGCAGCATTTGAAGATTCAGCTTTGCTATCTTTTTTGCCTTGGGGGCAATCTTCACCTTAGCTATCTTTTCAGCTTTGGTGGCTGTGGTGCACTTACTAGCAATATGATCAATGAGTCCACAATGATAACATTTCCTATAACTAAAAGTAGTTCTAGGACCATTTGAATGCTGAGCTTTAGATTTTGAATTAGAAGTACCAGCACCAAGTAAGCTGATGGCTTTTGAAATGGGAGGAACATTCAGTTCTTCAGATTTCTTACCAGAGACATCCACTCTGATTCTAGGAGTAGATCGCTGAATAGATCCACGCTGAGTAGATCCAGAGATCTGATTCCTTGATCCAGAGGAATGAATCACTAAAGCTTTAGAAGCATTCAGCTTAGGTACTAAGGTACCCTTATGAGGATTTTGGTAAATAGCAATTCCTTTACCTTTATCTTTAAAGACAGAGGTAGGTTTTGGATAAACCATTTCTCTTTACCTTTTGAAGAGGTAGAAGTTTCCTCAGGGATAGGCGGTCTGGACGAGGAACACTGAGAGGATGAAGTATCAGCGACTGAGGATACGAAAGTTCCAAATAAGAGCATGGAACGATCAGTGGTTGATTCTAGATTATCAGCTTTGTAACCAAGACCACGTTTATCACTCAGGGGAATCTTAGACTTAATTATCTCAGTGATCTTTGTTGAAGAATTACACCATCCTTCAACATTAGCTTTTTCAGCTCTTAAAGCAGAGATAGCTTCTTCTCGCTCGATTTTGACTAGTTGATTTAAATGCACTTGATCTTTAAAATCTTCTTCAATTTTAGAAAACTTTTCTATTTGAAGGTGACAGTTTTTGAGCTGTTCAGCGAGATCAATGTTTTGATTTTCAACTACAGTTTTGCCATTCATGGCTTCATATAAACTTCTAGTCAAGAGATCGATTTTACGAAGACTATCAGCTTCGTCAATATTTGCAATATTTGTAAAGAAGGAAGGTGATACCTGAATAGCAGAGGTTGAAGTAGAGGGAATGTCTGAGCTTTCTTCCTCATCTTCAATCTTGTCCATAAGACATAGATTGGCTTCATCATCTTCAGAGTCAGATGATGATTCTTCTTCATCAGAGGCAGCCCAATCATAAGCCATCTTAAAGCTTTAAAGCTTTTCAGCTTCACATACTTTTCTTTCAGCTTAGCATATTTGTCATCTTTATTCCTGGGAATAAAGGATTTCTTGGGAAACGCTGAGTTTCTCGAAACTTTCTTAGACCTGCACTCGTTAGCGAAATGTCCAATCTTTTCGCAGTTAAAACAAGTAGCAGTAGCCTTATCAACAGGAGTTGATGATCTTGGCTTATCAGTAATAGAAAGGGGTTTGTTCTTTCTGAACATTTTCTTTTTGGCGAATCTCCTGAACTTTTTAGTTAGGAGAGCCAAAGATTCATCATCATCTGAAGAGTCAGATTCTGATGACCTTTCAGAGTTACTTTCTAACTCAGTGATAGTGACCACGGGTCGCTGAGTAGAAGGTTCCTCTGAGATTAAAGCAACATGGGTGCTTTTGGAATCTTTTACAAGATTCTTTTTAAGATGACTCGATTGCTCATGATTCAGCATCGTGCCATATAAGGTAGCAAGGGTCATTGATCTTAGATCCTTTGACAGCTTGAGACACATAGAATAACTGTCCCAGCTTTCAGGTAAACATTCTAAAAACTTTGTCAGCACTTCAAAGTTAGAATATTCCTTACCAATAGTTTTCAGATCTATTATTAAGCAATTAAAACGTTGGTGAACTTCAGAGAGAGTTTCATTCTTACCACAAATGAAACTTTCGTATTGTCTTATCGGGTTGATCTTTCGAGAGTCCTGGACTTCACACGTACCTTCATAATGAACACATATTGTGTCCCACATGGCTTTTGAGGTTTTCAGGTTCATGACGGAATGGTAAACTTCGTCAGGAAGAGTCATGGATAGTATGGATCTGGCTTTTGTGTCGATAGCCACTTTCTTCTTATCTTCGTCAGTCCACATATGAACTTCCTTGGGTATCAGCCTTTCTGGAATAGCAGGTCTATTCTCAGCGGCTGGAACTGCAGGATCAATTCTTGTAGGAATATATGGGCCGTTTTCAAGATAGTAAGGCATAGTAGGGCCTACACCTTCTAAGAAGAGAATCATCCTATTTTTCCATAGATTAAAATTATATCTGGAGAATCTAGGGGGTTTAGCAAGAGAACCATTGTCGATATAATTTGTGTTTGTGTTGGCAGCCATTTTCAGAAATAGCAAGGAAGAGAAATCTTAGTATAGAGTATATCTTGTTTATTAGATTAAACAAATCCGCTCTGATACCACTTGTTGGTCCTGAAGGGCTATACAAGTTTGTAGAAGGGGGGGGGGGGGGTTGAATACAAACACTAAGATTTTACTTTTCTAAATTGTTTATTGATAAATCATTAACAATTTACAGCTTGTTGCGGAAACAAGATTAAGGATAAACCTAAATCTAAACAAGTTGGAACAATAAGTTTCTTGCACTAAGAAAGAGAAGGAAATTACTAATAATAACCTATCTCAAGATAAGTAGGATGAACTTGTCCAGAGTTAGCAAGTTACTTCAAAATGAAGTGAGTTCTTCTTCTTATATACTGCATGCATTTAATGCATGGCAGTTTACACTTTACACGTGGCAGCAGCTCATTGGTTGTACGT
Organism: Saussurea involucrata; assembly: GCA_033807775.1. Classification (NCBI taxonomy): domain Eukaryota; kingdom Viridiplantae; phylum Streptophyta; class Magnoliopsida; order Asterales; family Asteraceae; genus Saussurea; species Saussurea involucrata. Next base: position 184,477,078 of record CM066321.1, read on the forward strand.
CATTGACCTTTGTTGACAACCTTAGTAGCCACATGTTTGAACAGTGTAGTATTAGAGTGGTTGTACGATTTCAGACAATAAGGAGGTTCTTTTTCTGACATATCGTACGAAGACGTGCAAGGGTGGTTAAGACAAAAGTACTTTGTACGGAGGACTTCATTATCAGCTTTTCGTTGATTCAGCGATCTATCATTCTATATCAGCGAATGATAGAGTTCAACGATAGCTAAAGTCTTGTACTTGATACTTCACGTTGAGTGGACAAATCTGAGTCTTCGCTGATCCGCATCAGTTCATTAGAAGACTTGTCGCTGGTTCTTGAGCTTGAGCTTCGACTTCAGCGTAGAACCTATGTTGACGTGAAACTTGTCTTCAGGGATCATAAGTAAACAACTAACTTATCAACGATCACCATAAGTACTGAACAGACTCAGAGTATTATGGTGAACAGTGTTCGCTGAATGTTTAATCTAAAGAGCGAGAGTTCCTATCAGTGGTACTGTAAGATCTTAGTACTTATCAGCGATAGTGAACTCTGATACATATTGTTTACTTACAATTTTCTTTAAGTATATAAGAGAGGGTCATTATCAAATCACTGAGGGTTTGAATCAACATGTACATCAATCAAGAGGTTTAGAAACAATATGATGTATAAATTGTTTTCACTAAAACCTTGCATAAGGAACAAACCCAAGTGAAAAAAAAACCTTGGACGAAGGAAAAAAGCTTAACCCACTAATAATACATGTTTAGTAGACACCTTCTTTTGTCTATTACCCCCTCATTTTTACATCAATCAAGAGAGCTTAGAAAGTCTTCGTATTTTAATGTTTTCCACATGTTTCGCAAATGTAACATCACGTAATGATTTGGAAAACAAACCTGACACATTTTCCTCATACCTTACTTGATTCACATGAATCTTGAGTAGAGTTTGTTGTTGGCGATTGTAGAGAACTTTTGGCGAAATATGATTTGCATTATCACCCTTGTTATATCCTACTTCATTTGTGAGTTACATGATTCATTACTTCCATATATACATTGTAACAACCCGAAAGTCCAAAACATGCAATTTATTTAAAATATCCCAAAACAAGGGTCCCAATACCTACATGACATTCCAAAACCGAGGTTACAACACTTTCATCGGAAACAAACTTCCACAACCGAGAACTAGTTATACTAAAGCAATACTAAGTTAAGAACTAGAGTGCTCTACACAAGATCACCTCCATCTCTATTCTTCAAGCCTTCTCTTTGCCCTTAGACGAAGTACCACTAATGCACTTCCCTGAAAATGGTTTTGGTTTTAAAAAGCGAGGGTTAGACCATGAGGTCTAGTGAATTCCCTCCGAAAAGCAGTTTATACGAAAACATGCAAAAAATCATTTCGTTATCCGCCCTAAGGCCCACAAGTAATTTCATAACAAACAGGGTATTTGCACAGTGTTCAGAGACCACATCCAAATCCGTCAACAACCATGATCGGGGCCCAAGCAGACTCCCCTCTCGCCTCGTATCGGGGCCCAAGCAGACTCCTTATTACCTGAATAGGAAAGAAACAAATTCCATACCTACCGGTTCATAATAAACTCCCAAGGGATCATCGGATCCCGAGGTACACTAATCCCACTGTGCAACCCGACTCCACATAAGCATACAAAGCAAGGCTAAGAGAAAACATGTAGCGATGCATGTATCTTTGTAAAAGCAGTTTATAGCATGCGCGCATAACGTTCTCGAACATATAATTCATGCTCCAAATTTATAACAAGTTTATAAATAAGCATGTGTGCATTCCATACCATGATCAGTAATAATCAAAAGTGTTTAACATTTCGTTTCATAAAAAAGTAGTATAAGGGAACTCACCTGGTTGTCGAGATTAAGTATTCGACCGCTTCACTCCGAACCGAACCGAACACCTAATATTTACCAAAAATCCAACGTCATAACTCCTATCCGAAAGCCTTCTAATCAGATCACTATCCGGACACTTACCCGGATACTCCACCCGGATACTCCACCCGGAAACCATTACCCGAAAACTCTCACCCGGAAACCTCCACCCGGAAACCATTACCTGGAAACTCTCACCCGGAAACCTTCTATCTGGAAACTGACTATCCGGATCAGGCGACACCCGGATAGTCGCTCATAGTAAACTCTAAAAATCCCAATAATCGGTTGAAATCATGATTCTTGGCTTAAACCCAGGCTTACATTTATTTAGGTTAACATTTCAGTCTTAAGCAACCACTTAATCCACATATTCATCCAGTACACAACCCATATTTAAATCAAACCTCATTATCAAACTTGAAAAGCAAACACAGTGACAAATATGGGGTTTTCTTCAATTACAAACACACCCAAGCAACAAAACCCATTGAGGTTAAAAGATTTATAGCATACCTTGATGATTCCTCAGGAACTATCTCTAGCACAATCCCTTGCCAAAATCCTTTCTCAGCTCTCTCTTCTCTTTCACGATGCAGCCGACACCAACAATGATGAATTATGGATTTCACTCCCTTTTATACCTTTCATAATTGCAACAAAGTCCTTAAGTTTCCATTCTCACCCTTTGACTACACTTTACAAAGAAAATGGCAATTTTGGACAACGATTATTACATACATGTAGGATAGTGATTGAACTCAAATCACTAGCTCCTCTAATATATGTAATGATAGTCCTTAACCTTCTACACATTTGAAACCATGTAGAGTAATTCTTGAAATAGTTCGAGAAGATAGCTACAAAGGTTTGCTTAGTTTGATTCCAAGCAATCAACATGTTTCTTATGGGTAATTCTTTATCCAGTTTAGGGACAACCTTTACATTGGTAAGACATATACCTAATATTAGCAAATACATACCAAGATATTGTTTGGTGTTTTTATACAAGGGTTAGTACTTTTGCCGCTAACTATCTAAGTAGGTATTGAAGTTCCATTATCAACCGCATTTTTCTCTTTGTATGGAAAGTATAAGCCCATGTCAACAGTTCCAAACGATTAATTTTATATCATTCCAATGATGTTGTATTGGCGTTGAACAAAATCTAGCTAACAAGTTCAATGAGAAATACAATATATGGTCAAGTGTATTGTGTTAAGTACAATAATGCGGCTATTGTACTTAGATAAGGAATTCCATCTCCCTAACACCTTTTTACCATCATCCTTTAGATAAAATATATCTTTCCATATATCCAACACTTTTGTTCGATAACTTTTAATCTGTTCGATTATTAGGAAATGATTGGGATAAGGTGATATGTTCGATTACTCTGGTTCCTTAGGTCCTTGGTTCCTTTGATTATTCAACCTCCCCATGGTTGGATCAATGGTGTTGCTACTAATGTTTTGTTTGAGTTTTCGATGCCAGCAGAGGTTCTGGAGAGAGGCTATCTATGGACTTGTCAGCTTTATTAAGGAGAAAGATGAGGTTTGATTTTTATCATCCCAACTGAACTACATTGCTCACTAGGTGGTTAACTAAATGTCTAACTGAAGTACAAGACTTCACATGCATCTTCGGTGCATTGCATCTTCGGTGCATTGCATCTGGATTCAGCCATGAATTTCCATGATTGCTTACAATTAAATTAATGGGTTTGCAGAGAATGCATCGATCACTTAATGTATCAAATTGCTAGAATGAATGAATTACTGCTTGTCACCCACCCATCATGGAGTCCCTATCATATCCAAGGTTGCATGTGGTTAAGCAGGTTAGTGCAGAAAGGAAATGGCGTAGAGCCATAGATTATTAGATTATGTCAAATGGCACCAAGTGAGAGAATATGTAAGAATGGCTTGTGTTTTGGTGGCATAAAATCCAGAGATTTATAACCCAATGGATGGAGGAATGTGTGTATTTAATGGTTATTATTTTATATGAAGATAATGTTTATTTGGTTAAACATCATCATATATATAATATTAAGATTTAAAAACATACGATTTCTCTCACTTTCTTCTTCTATAGAGCTGAGAATATTGGATAATTTTGATTTTCCATTTCGAGTTAGAAGACTAGATTGCAATTAGAGCACATGTTAATTCACATGTGAATATCAATGACTCTTGGTCCAACTTTTGTAAGTTTTGAAAAAACTAATAAAAATGGTATTAAGTTTTCAATCCATAACTTGATACTCGACTCGTTTATACTAAACTGACTTTTTACACATACAAACATAATGTACATTCATATATGAATATACACAATAGCAAAATACAATATATATTCATATATGAATAAACACACATGCATAAACACAATGTATTCAATATAGTGTATATTCATTTACGAATATACAAACAGAAGAAAACAAGAATATAAAATATCACTCCCAAAGATTATAAACACCCATAAAACCGAATTCATGGTTCGATATCGAGATAAACTCATGGTACCTAAAAATACCACACGCTCGGTATTCAACATTTCTCAAATCCTACAAAATTTACAGCCGTGAATTTTTTTACATACAAACAAACCCAGAAGTAACTTAGTTTTCACCTAGTACTCACTCTAAATGTACAAAAACACTATAACCCAGAATTTGGGTTGTTTCCAGCGAGAATGAGCGAGATTTCCAAACCACGGCTGAACGCCTGGTTAAACATGAGTCGGGTTTGAAATGTTGAGATGAAAGGGAACCATGAACAAAAGGCAATGGGGATAAAGATCAACATTCCCATCCCAGCATCGTATAACCGACCAAGAGATCGTACTGATTTCCATAATCCAATCCTTTTCAGCACCGGTTTCCATGCCACACATATCTGGTACAAAACGACATATTTCCATTCATTTTTACCCATAAAAGGAATCTTTATGGGCTTAGAAAACTGAGTCAGAATCATACGGGCGAAGGTAATATATATTTGAGGTAGTTCTGAGCGATGTTTCATGAGATATATCCAGGTAAAGCGTGTGTGATCATCGATAAAGATAACGAAATATCGAGAACCTCCCATGGATGGATGTGGTGCAGGTCCCCAAACATCAGAGTGAATGAGATCAAAAGGGGAAGTAGAGTTAAATTCATTTAGTTGAAAGGGTAAGGCATGATGTTTGCCAAGTTGACAAGATAAACAAGAAACGTTTTCAGAAGAAGTGTTTCCTAACAAACCTGAAGTAGCTAACAGATTTATTCTAGCTAAAGATAAATGTCCTAGGCGTTCATGCCATAATGCAAAGGAAGGGGTACTGGAAGCAGAAGCAACAAAATTTGATGAGTGTAAGGGAAGACGGAGGTAGACCACTTCAATCATCCGACCAACTTTACGGCCTACTCCAAGGATCTGCTTGGTCTTTGGATCCTGCACAACACAACCAGAAGGATGAAACAGAACAATTAGACTGGCTTCCATAAGCTGAGTGATCAAAATCAGACTCAGAGATAAGTTAGGAATATGTAGCACATCAGGTAACTGTATATTGGGGGTAGATACACTCCTACTGAAGGATACTGGTAAGCGAGTATCATCCGCAGTACGGACTGAGGAGAACATTCTGGAGGTGTGCTTAGATACAAACCCGTCGGCCTTAGGTGTCATGTGGTTACAACATCCAGAGTCAAATAGCCAAGGGTTACCTGGTGCTGAGATATTGCACTGAGAATTCATACCCATAGAACCTGTCATGAGTCGCTCTATAAGCTCTTGGTTTCGGCACATGAGTTCCATAAGGTCAGGAAATGAGTTGTTGCTATGCGGTGCCTGAATTGCCGGCGTAGGGGAGTCTTGAGTGATTGATCCAGTAAAAATTTGAGTGCGTTGTTGCCTTTGCTTACCTGAATTCCGTGGATGCTTTGGACAGTCAGACCCATAGTGTCGTGGTTGTGTGATCTCACACCAGCGACACTTTCGAATTGGGCAGTTGAGGAGAAGATGAGAAGTAGAGTGACAGAACATGCATTCACTGTATGTAGACTGGCCATTGAGAGCCATCTGACGTATTAGAAAATTGATTGAGAACTGGAACTGAAGACTGTGAGGTACTGAAACTGTGTGTTTCGGAATTGAAGACCGAAAAGAGGAGTTTCGGGGTTGTGAGTGATGGAACTGAGTGTTCCGGAATTAAGTTCAGAAAAGTGAGAGCCGGAGTTGAGTTCCGGAATTGATCTCAAATCCTGTTTTCGCGGATCAAGAAAGATCCGGAATTGAAAAACAGGATCCGGAAATTAGAAAACAAAGCAGGTTCTGGATTAGAGAAGCAGTGCCGGAAAATGATAATAGAAGCAGTACCGGAAGAGGAGTTCCGGAAGAAAATTGGAGCAGGTTTCGGAAGCAGTAGTTCCAAAATTAAAAAAATGAAACAGTTCCAGAATTAAGCAGATATAAGTTCCGGATTAAGAAAAACTGAAACAGGTTCCGGATCAGTTGAAGAGTTCCGGAATTATAGTACCAAATGAAACAGGTTCGGATCAAGTGATTAGTTCCGGAATTATAGCAGCAAATGAAACAGGTTACAGAATTAATTTTTTTTGAGAGAAGTACCGGAACTGAGATGTTCCGGAGTTGAGGCGAGTACCGGAACTGAGATTTTCCGGAATTGAGGGCGATTCCGGATTAGGTTATCCGGAGTGTGCGATTCGTCGAACAAAGGCAAATAAAATTATCGAACAACAACAAAGGAAGAAAAGAACAAGCAGTAAGAAACCCAGAAATTGAACGGGTAAATAACACGTACCTAGAGCTCTGATACCATGTTAGAAAAGATGTGTGAATCAATCGATGAATCGAGAACAGAGAGAGATGGTGCTGAACGTCAACGGCTTTTCATATATTGAGAGAGACAATTACAAGAGATTGATTAACCAATAATGTGAACTAAGCTACAAATATATACTAGCAAGTTACAGGTAATTACAAACTAGTCTTTGTACTTTACAAATGTGCTATATAACTCTAACATTTCCATTCATTTCTACCCATAAAAAGAATACGAGAACAAATCAACCACCACAAATTTTTAAAAAATCTTAAAGAAAACGTACCGAAAGTAATCCCCAACCAGTGGGTATGAATGCTAAGATGCACGCAAATATGTCAGTAACAGTAAGGTCGGTAATGGCAACAGCAACCACTATGCCAGCAAGTGCAAGCATGAAGGCAACTCCTTGTACGAAACGCAAGATCAGTTGAAAGTTCACCGATATTTTCTGACTGAACGTAAATATCTGTACACATAAAAACATCAAGCAGCCCAAGTAAGAAATAATACATCATGGCATAATAGCGTTTTAAGACTTGATCTTAAACTTGTGTACCTTAAAAAGGAATATAAGTCCCACGAGCGCTAGCCATGAGAATCCATACACCTACAGAAACATGTATTATTAGCACTTTAGCGATAATACATAAGTTGTCAAAAATATGCACAACAATAAGCAAATGGACAACAAAAACGCCATTTATTAGGAAACAAAGAACGTTGATTTCAACCCAACAAAGAAGTTGCCTAAATTATGCAAATAGGTTAATACCGATAGTGATGTTTCTGATCCTTGCACATCCAATTTGTAAATACCACCATATTGGAAAATGAAAAACCGTAGGCTCAAAATGGTTTCCATAAGCCTGCCACTAAGTGTTCGGATATGAGACTGCAAAAAAAAAATCGTAAGCCTTCCCCCAAATGTTTGAAAATGGAAAACCGTAGTCAACCTAGCAACGCTACAGCATGCAAGAAATTTGGAAGAATTTGTATAATAGAAAATCATCAAGATAAATAATATGGAAACTTGGTAACACTTGGTTAGACCATTTCCTCCGTTCGCCATTTTGTGGGTCCCATCTTGTTTCCTCAGTGTAGGAAATGGAACCCACGACCATGTGTTTTTTATAAGATAGATACGTAGAGCATAGACAAAAATGAAAAATGGTGTTCATACCAGTTCTTCATCCCACCATGCTTCCCAGCTTTCTTCTCCCTTAACACCAATTCCACCCCTATAAAAGAGCCAATTTGTCCAATCTCGAAAATCCTCTACCGTCCTAAAGAATCAAACAAGAAGTTAAGCTCATCGACTTAGAACAACATTAGCCGTCCTACAATTCCAAATTGGAAAACTTACTTCTGCCACTCGAAACCAGATGGATTGAACAAATATGGCGCAAAAAGCCATGAAATTGCCATGAACCAACTGCTAACACTAAGAAGAATGTAGCCTAGTGCCCCAGCTTCATTGAACCCATATGAAACGAACACCACTAACAGTAGAACAACTTCCGGCCTGTTTCAACAAAAAAAATAAGCGCATGAGAAATGGAATGTGTGTGTGTGTGAGTGACACAGCGTCGGTTTGCGAAAGGATCGACGAGCGTCTAAATCCTTTTTGATAACGAGATTATGAAACATAATACTCGTCAATCAGGTTGTAGCGCAGTGGTTGATCGCCCTGGGTGATGTGGTGGAATATCCCATCTACCCAGGGTTCGATCCCAGACATCATCAACATTGATAAGACATCTTTAAGTTTCAAAATTGCCAGGGATTAGTCCGGGCTGTGCCTGGATACCCTTCAAAAAAAAAACAAAATACTCGAAAAACTAGAGAATCCTCTCTAAAAGAAACAAACTTTATTAATTGGTAAACTTCTCAACAATGAAACCTAATAATCCTATTTATGATATAAACTAGGAAAACGATAAATATTAAACTAATAAGATAAATAAGAAAATTAAAACTTAATCCTAATCTAAAATTAAATAACTAAAAGATAATATATATAATTAATTACTAAATAAATAAAGCTGGAAATAAAGGAATCAAGTGAGAGGAATTGGTTTAGGAAAAGGAGGTCACGTGAATTGGTTTAGGAAATTAGGATTAGGTCACGTGAGGCTTTAATTGCAATTGGGATGAAGGTGGCGCATGGTTTGGCAAATAGTAGCTTAGGTGACTTGTTGTTGTGTGGGTTAGCAAACATGCAACTAACTTGTAACATGCTTCGGACACTGTTTATGATTCTTAACTTGTTTATTTTCCGATGCCAAACCTCGAGTCTATTTCGGGCTCGTTTTCCTTTCCGAGCTCGTTTATCTTTTTCCCAATTATTTGTAAAAACCTTTATTAACTCTCAAATTCTCTTAGAGAGAGAGAGAGAGAGAGAGAGAGAGAGAGAGAGAGAGGAGATACGCTTTGACAAAATGACTGCGTGAATAAAGCCGGTAATTCTCTGAAAATTTGATGTGGCGCACAACGAAGCCTCGACCAGTTGCATGATACTATTTTGTAATAAACATTTGTTAGATTCCAGTAACAGAACAGAGCAAGAAATAAACAAAAAGTAAAAAAAAAAACCTTTGCACCACCATGAAGAATGGTTCGGCCAAAGTAATGTATTCTGGTGCCCAAAGAAAATGTGAATAAGACAGTGCAGTATTGTGTAACACATCGGCTCTAGTTTGAATATCTTCACCAACTCCAGACAATGCCTGAAAGAATAAAATAAAACGATCTCAAAAGATGGTATGAAACTCTAACGAGAAGCTATATAAGCAAAGTTTAGAACTTACCAAATATGTTTTTCCATACAGAAATATGTACACTGTAATCACGGTTAACTGCACGCAAAAAACTATATCATACTACTAAAAGGAGTAAGTAAATATATTAATAATTTAAATATATCTACAACCTATATCATCAAAAAAACTATAGATACTACTAAAACCAAACTCATGTCAAGTGGTTCTCGAGCTTACTCAACATGAATTCAAGTCTTCTAATATGTTAACGAAAAATTTCTTAGTTGATCTAGACTCAAAATAACTTACTGGAGTCGAATCAAATTCGAGTTCTGCAAGATTAACTAATTGCAAGTGTAACCACGAAATAACATAAATTAACAGCGAAGGTGCATACCGTGGTACAGAAGTAGTATCCAACGGTGGTAAAGTAGAATGAAAGCATCCGGAAGAAATCAAACAGCTGCCCAAGTCTGTATATATCCCTGCTAAGAACCTGCTCACCATTTCCTCCAGCCACTTTTCCTTCAAACAGAGCAATTTGATTCAGCCCAACATCCCGTCCCTTTCCAACCTAGACAACACATCAAGCAACTACATGATAAGCTAGAGAGTAACAAAATAAAAACTCTTTGAGAGGGAAGAAATATATAACAGACATAATACCTGGATGTATTCATGATGAGTGATGTTTCCTTGACGTAAAGTTGAATTGAAACCTGCATTTTAAATTTCAAAATGTATCAACAGATATGAAAAGAAGTACCGTTGGATAAAGGTGATATTGTAAAAACATATTTTCAAGAAAAGAAAAGGACGAAATAGAGAAAAAAATATATTAGAAACTAGTTTAAATTTCAACTTACTTTAAAGGACTTGCAAGAACACGCTGCCCAAGAGTTACGAAACTAGTTTCTTGATTGGACATGAAGGATGCTAATGAAGAGACACTGCATGAATAGTTCAAAAGGTGATGATGAGTGTATGAATAAGTGTGTTTGGAAAACATTATTATAGTTTATACCTTCCCGTAAATACATGCTCTCTTTACGAAATACAAGATCAGTTGAAAGTTCACCGCTGAACGTAAATATCTGTACACATAAAGACATCAACCAACCCACGTAATAAATAATACATCATGACATAGCGTTTCAAGATTCGATCTTAAACTTGAATTGTGTACCTTAAAAAGGAATATATGTGCCACGAGCGCTAGCCATGAAAATCCATACACCTGCAGAAACATGAATTATTAGCACTTTAGCGATAATACATAAGATTGGAAGGTCCATCGAGCAAACGGCTGCAACTTCATTGGAAATTATAACAAGCCCTTGTTTGATTAGTCAAAATAACTGAGCCTATACGAATCAACCAATGCTCAAACTTGTCAGATCAGCTTGTCAAGGTATCTGAGCTGAGCTTAATTAGGCCTTTTACGGCTCAGGTCACTTCAGTGAAGCTAAGTGAGCCAAGCTTTTACTATTTTTTTAACCCTATCAAACTCGGTCTCTTGGGAACTTTGCATTTCAAACGTGCAGACCCAACCTATACAACCTATGTCAAGGCTTGAGTGTAAAACCCCCGGCTCTATGAGCCTAAGCTTTTTGCAAGCCAAGCCCAAGCAAAACTTTTTTCAAGCTTGAAATACAGAAGTATATTACACTTCAAACAAGCATCTATATTATAAGTTTTCAAAATACGCACAACAATAAGCAAATGGATGACAAAAACGCCATTTATTAGGGGAAAAAGTAACATTTTGATTTCAACCCAACAAAAAAATGTCAAAATAACAATGTATATTCATATATAAATAATCACACATACATGAAGACAAAGTATATTCATGTATAAATAGTGTATATTCACATATGAATATACATAGACAAGAATATAATGCATTTGTAATTTGTGATTCTTATTAATAGTGCATATGTGCTCTCTATCAGAGCCGACCCTAATGTTGGGCGAGCTGGGCGACTGCCCTGGACAACTCAAGCCCAAGGGGCATCAACTTACGAATTGGGTTTAGCAGTCGTTCTTGCTACAATAAAAAAAAAATAAGATGGTAAAGGCAAGACTAGAACATGACCTCTAGGATTTTTACTAACAATTTTACCATTGATCTACTCATGATTATGTTTATTACTTGTCTCCAATTAAGTTTTATTTCTTTCTTCCCTGGTTTCATTTTTTTAAAACTCATGATTTTTGTCCCCACTTTATACTCAATATATTTGTTTACTAAAATAAAAAACTAAATAAGATTAATCAAATCCAACAATTAATATTTTGTAAAAGTTTAAAAAAACTCTGTAATAATACTTGAAAACATATTACTTTTTACTCTATGTATGATTTCGTCAAATATGTTTATACAAAAATTGGTAAGTTGACCTTGTTGCATATACTACAAATGTATCTTTGGTTTGTATTTAGTTTTTAATGAATTATACGAGTTTGCTACAAATTGACTCGTTGTAAAGCCCGTATCCCGGTATGTAATTTCTTTTATTAATTCTTTTCTTTTTAAGTTTGATTTAATGTGGTTTCCGTTAGCGGGGTAGTCGAATCGGACCAAAAAGTTAAATGAGTCAACCTTTGTGGGTTTTTGCAAGGAAAGGAAAGTTGAGGGGCTAATTGGGGCATCTCACCAAAGTTTGGCAAGGGATCGTCCAAGAGTCACCCCCTCCCCTTCCCCTTCCCTTCGGTTTCATGCTAGTAACCACCACAACCTTTAGTCATCCCCTCCCCCTTTCTTGTTGTGTTCGGCCAAGAAGAGAACTAGAGAGAGAGAGAGTGAAAGAAAGAAGCCGAGAGAGGGAGAGAGAAACCGAGAGGGTGATAGAGGTTGCTGCCGGCGACGAGGAGAGAGGAGGAAGGAGACGATCGCCGGTAAGTTTGGTCGGAAAAGAGGAGGAAGAAGGGTTCGTCGAGGTAAGTTCGTCTATTTCTCGTTTGTTGTTATCGTATGTCAAAGAAACGCCGCCAACCACCACCGCCGCCGGAGGCGGCAGGGGGTGGTGCACGGCTGTTGTCCAGCCTAGAGTAACCCATATTCAGTAGTTCATATTCTTTTCGGGTCTGTTGGGATTAAGCCACGACTTAATGGGTTAATAATCAATAGTGTCATTTCATGTGAAAATTTAGTAATCTGCCACTGTTTTGCTTAAACCGTAACTTTTTTCTCGTAACTCGGATTGGGGCGAAATCGGTGCCAAAAGTTCCCATTTTGAGTCTAGTAACTTTTCTATGTTTTGTGCAAAAACCAGTTCGGAACGTAGCTTAGGTCAAATCGTCGTTTTGTACTTAAAGGTTCTGTTTTCGCTGTTCTGCGAACCGTTTTTGTAAAATCCGTATTAAATTGTAGAAAAATCGTTAGGAGGAGTATAATATGTCCTTGGAACCCTAACTCAGAGAACTTTCTGGTGATGTAATGTAATTGAGGATTTTCTGTGTTTGGGGAGGTCGGAACAGGTCCCGAACAGACCTGTTTGGCTAGACATAAAAGTCATTTTAGTGACAGTTTAAGCGTGCGTCGTGTTTTAGGGTCCGGGTCTCGCGTTAATACATTTTAACGTTCGTTTAGGTGTTGGGAAGTGATTTTGGATTGTGGAGCTTGGACTATTGTTTGTGAGCTAGGCGCGCATTCGAGGTGAGTTCTCTCACCGCGTAGTTAGGAATTTCATGTATGTCGTTCTTTTGTGTTACGTGTATTTATGTGCTTATATGAACTAGTTGGGATGTGATAATTGGTTGTGATTTGTTGAATTCGTATGTGGAATATTTATGCATGTGTACACCTCGGTGGGACTGAGGGGCTCGGTGGGACCGAGGGCTTGGTGGGACTAAGCTAGTACAGTAATCTTTACTCGGTGGGACTGAGGGCTTGGTGGGACTAAGCTAGTACAATAATCTTTACTCGGTGGGACCGAGGGCTCGGTGGGACTGAGCTTGTATTAATGTATTTTGTGTACTCGGTGGGACCGAGGTTCGTACTTATATGATAATCATTATGTGGTTTGATATTCGTGGTGATGGTAATGTTGCCTACTTGCGAGTAGGGGTGATATGCGTGGGGTTGCTACCTACGTGTGTGGTTGGATTCACTAAGCGTTTAGCTTACCCTTTCCCAATATGTTGTGATTTCAGGTGCGAGTGGCAGTCGGGCTTGACGGTACACACACAAAACGCGGCGTCGGGAATTGTTGAAATTTACACTTTTAAACTTTTAGATTTTATTTATAATATTTCCGCTGCATGAATTCCTTTGACTATTTGAGTTGACGATATTAACTTCAATTGAGTTACGGTTTATTAAAATGTGGTTGTTTTATAATGGAATATATGTTTTAAAAAATTAAATTTCCTTGTAATTTTTGGGACGTTACACTCGTTTTAAAGCTTGATTGAGAACTGACTTCAAGATAATCATTTACAAGAAATGAATATTTGATAATTTCAAATAGCGTCTTAACAATATGGCTGCTACTTTTCATTTATATAAATTTTTACGCTTTGAACATTAAAGGTATTGAGAGCACTTTTGGACAAGAAAGAAGAAAACAAGAATAATATAACTTCACTTATCACCATTCACAATGATTATAAAAACACCTATAAAACCGAATACATTGTTCGATATCGAGATAAACTCATGGTACCTAAAAGGCTAAAACTACCACACGTCCCATATTCAAAATTTCTCAAATCCTACAAAATTTACAGCCGTGAATTTTTTTACATACAAAAGTAAGTAATATTATTTTTAATTATTTTATTTTATATTCATATATATATATATATATATATATATATAGGGGTCTATTCAAATAAGAACTAAGTAATTTGTGGTAACTGTAAGATCAAACGAGGACAATACCTAAATAAGAAAATAAGAGGATGAATCCCAACCTCTCATTAGATCACATCCACGGTTAGAATTATTAGTGGCAAAATCAGTAACTAATATGCCATCCAATCACCATTTCCATAGGGGTAAAATTAAAGGAGGGGTAAAATTGGTAAAAGATATAACATGCTGATTAGACGTGATCATATATACGAAATCTTAGTTTACCTTTACCAAAATCTCATCCTTTTCCATAAACCAAGACATTGAAGATACATTTTCATCCTTTGATTTGATGGGATGAACTCGAGCTTCAGAAAACAAGCATCATTCGAAAAGCAAATCCATGGATGCGACATGTTTGAAATTTTATTTGGATGTTGTATTTTAGGGTTTTAAATGTAAAACCTAGGGTTTCTGATGAAAATAGTTGTTTGTTTATGGTTGAAGGACTTAGAAAAGGTAATCGGATAGCAAAGAAAACAGGGGTTTGCAACCTCAGAAACTCAAGGGATAAACCCCTTGACCTTGATGATTCTGGAAATTGTCCAGATTGTGAACGAACGATATCAAATGTCGCATTGGTCAATAAAGCAGGTAATACAGTGAAATATTGGTAAAAATTAATTTTGTTCTATATTTTGCATCTAGTATAAGGTTATGTGATCCCTTGTGTTTCCTTCCTTCTAGAATTTACATGTTCTTCATCATGATAATCATATGTGATATTACATTAAAAAAAAGTCTAAAATCATATGTGATGTATAAGTTAGTATATTTAACCTGTTGATATGGTTATTAATCATTTGTGATATAAGGTAAACATATATGCGAGTATTTGGAATGATAAGATACTTTGTGTTGGGGTTCATATTGGGTTTCCTTCCTTATGAATTTCTATGACCTTCATATTGTGAATCATATGTGGTACAAGATTAAAAAGCTAGTGGTATATGAGTGTTTTTAGTATTAATAGTGTAAAATCATGTGTGATGCATAAGTTAGTGTATTTGGTCTGTTTTTACGGTTATTAGTAATCTGTGATTTAAAGTAAACAAATATGCCTACCTTTGGAATCATAAGACAATTTGGGTTGGGGTTCATTTATGTTGATTTCTTTAAACTGTATATGTATAACACAACGAAAGCGCCACTGTATCATAATCTGGGTTATAAATTATTTTGTTTTATAGCTACATGATCAATAGGGTTTTTGTAACATAAGATACTTTGATATGATAGTGTTCCACACATTGTTATATATGTAATAACTACATTACCATATGTCACATATCTGTTAGTTTGATAGGATAGTGTTGTACACATTGTTATATATGTAATAACTACATTACCAATGTGCAGGTTCATCCTCTGGTAAGTGGAAGAAAGCACCACACGACAAAATGAGTTCAGACAGAGAAGGGAAACATATAATAAAGAAAAGATTGTTGTAAAGGGTACAAATAGGAAACAACCCTTAAGTGGAAACAACAAACAGAACAACAACCCAAAAGGGGTGGATAACAAGAAAATGAGTTAGATGTATAGTTTGTTGATTGATGGTATATGGGTATTATGGTTTCAAGAATACTGAAAACAAGTAAAATATGTCAAGGCCTGGCCATCTCAAATCAGTTGTGATTATATCGGACTTCATAATATAAATACACGGTGTTCCATATCAGATATGTGATCATTTGTTATTTTGTTTGTATGCATACTTCACATATATGATCATTTATGATCTTGTTAGTATGCATACTTCCCATATGCATTATCCAATAATTAATTATATGTGATTAACGCTTACTTATTTACATATAAATTATAAAATTTAACATGTAAATCGGGTATTATAGTGGTAACATAATCTTCCCAAGGACATATTAAATCAATTGTGATCATACTGATCTTCATTATGCACAATAACACAGACTTGCAGCTCACATATATGATCATTCGTGATTTTGTTAATATGCATACTACTCATATGCATTTTCTCCACCTTATGAATCAATAATCACATGTGATTAAGGAGTACGTATTTTCATATACATACTGTAAAAATATCAATGGTCATTTATCTTCTTGTTAGTATCCATATTATCGATGGGGTGGGTTCAAACACGAGAACGGCCGCCCATGTATCAATCAGTCGCTTACCGTTCTCACTTCCTTCCAACCTTGTCCATCATTTCACAATTGAATATATCACAGTTAACATTCGCTTAACACTAACTACAATAAATAAACAACAATTTTCTAAGCATATATGCATAAAGCAAATGTTAATAGTGATATACTCATTTAATTATATAAAACATGACAGTGCAATAATCTTAGTATATAATCACATGTGATGACACGTATAAATGATAAATATCATGATTGTGTCTTTTTTTTTGGAAGGGTATCCTAGGTTTTGCCTAGACTAATCCCTTGGCAATGATTGACTGCTAAGCATGCAGCCCTGAGATAATTCCTCAGTGGCCACAAGTTGCCAATGCCTGGATTCGAACCCGAGGTAGATGGGTTACTAGCCACATACCCCAAGGCCTTAACCAGTACGCCACAAGCCTTGTGGTTAATATCATGACTGTTACCAACAAAATCACATGTGATCTTAAGACTATTATCATCTTGACAAAAATTCAATGTTTTATATTATGGGAGACATTTATACAAGTGAATAGAATACATGTAAAAAATAACATATACTAATACAATTAGATAAAACCATAAAATGCAATAAATCTTAGTACATAATCACAGATGTCATACAAAACAGATAATAATAATCACAATTACCAAAAACATCACATGTGATTTTAATACTACTATCATCTAGATACACCTTGAGTGTGTGGGGCTAGATGACATTTAATTCCGCTGAATAAAATCACATATGATTTATTTCTTGACTGTCACAAACCTCTAATTGATCATACGAACACCCAACTTTAATAACATTGGAGCATCACAACTAATTATCAATGACATTCATTTTCCATTTTATTCTTAATCATAACGCAATCCGGGATAAACTAATTTGCATTAAACCTAAACTATTAACATCAACGAACTCAAATAAATTCAAAACCTAGTGCAAATAAATAGGAAAAAAACAACAACTTGAATTGATGAAACACCTGCACCTGTATTATTGTATCATGAATTGAATCAACATCCTCTATATAGTTAACATGTAATTTGCTTCTACTACCTTGTTTTGGTGGACCGATTGCAGAATCGATGTTCAATCCATCTCTTAATTCGACTCTGTTGATTTCAATTGATGGTACCATCGAACATCGAATATATGCACAAAAGTGAAACGAGGTTTGCTTCAAACAAAACAGAGAAATGTCATACGATAGAACTGAAAAAATGATAATGGGTAGCTTCAAAGGTATTACTGGATTCATGGGGATTGAATCAAAGTATTGATCCCAATATGACGATTTCAAAGGAAATATGCAGTATCCTAAAATAGTCTACTATATAATGACATATATACCCTTTTTACCTATTATTATGAAATTATTATTTTTGGAATTTAATTAACTAAATGATTGGCTAGGAATCATCCATTTGTTTTCTTATATAGTTATCATTCTTGTTTGATCCTCCTTCCCTCTCTCTCTCTCTCTCTCTCTCTCTCTCTCTCTATATATATATATATATATATATATATATATATAAATTATAGAGGAAAGTTCATCTAAAAACTCAAATTCAGTTGTAAACGTGAGGACAAATCTCGTCCATTGATCGCAGTCATATTTAAGACATTTCTAAAATTCAGCTTTAGGGGTATTTTCGTCAAGATTAGAATCAGCGCCTCCTTTGTTGACTTTTTATTCAAACTGAATATATAGAATTATATTCAGAATGAATAATATAACATTCTGGATGAATAATATCTATATTTATTCAGACTGAATATATAGAATTATTCAGACTGAATAAATGTAGATATGAAAAAAAAAACAAAACTTAAACATTTATTCGTTTTGAATATCTACCTTTATTCAGTCTGAATATATAGAATTATTCAGACTGAATAAAGGTAGATATGAAAAAAGAACAAAACTTAAACATTTATTCGTTTTGAATATCTATCTTTATTCAATCTGAATATATAGAATTATTCAGACTGAATAAAGGTAGATATTCAAACGAATATAATTATTCAGACTGAATAAAGGTAAATTATTCAGTCCGAATAAATGTAGATATTATTTATCCCGAATGTTGTATTATTCACTCTGAATATAACACATATACACGATTTCACGTAAAAACGGTTAAAACGAAAAAAAAAACTATATTGATGGATGTCATATCGAAGAGCACGAAATTCTCATTTTTTTGATGTAATTTGTTTGATTAAAATGTTAGTAATTTTTGAGATAACTTATTTTAAAATTTAAGAGGGTAAAAGTTTTTTAATTAAAAAAGAAAATAAAAAGTCAACAAAGGAGGCGCTGATTCTAATCTGACGAAAATAATTACCTTTATTCAGTCTGAATAATTACCTTTTATTCAGACTGAATAATTTTTTTTCCAATTTTACCCCTGCGCGCTAAATATTCATTAAGCCATGGACAGAGTTTTCAACTTATTTACAAAATTGTCACCGTGTTTTTTTGCCACTGATCTCTTCACCGGATTATTAATCAACGGCTGTGGTTTGTCCTCACGTTTACAATTGAATTTAAGTTTTTATTTGAACCCACCCCTATATATATATATATATATATATATATATAGGGTTGGGTTCACGTGAGACCAACCTGTTTTCGTTAGACCGTGAGACCACAAAATAACACTAAAACTTCACAGCGATTCATTGTGAAGGTAAGAAAATCGGTGAACCTTCACAGCAAAAACACTGTGAAGGTTTAACTTCACGATGCCTTCACAGTCTTTTGCTGTGAAGGTTTTGTGTTATTTTTGTGGTCTCACGGAAATAGCTTGGTCTCACATGATCTCAAGTCTATATATATATATATATATATAGAGGGAGGTTCAAGAGAAAACCTCAAATAAATGAAAAACTAAAAAACACCTAATCGACCGTTAGATTAGATGATCTGATGGATGTGATTAAACAGGCGGTTACAACAATATTAAATAAATTAAAAAACTTCACCCCTCTATTTTTTATTCGAAAAAAGACGAAAAATAAACAAATTTCGAACGAAATAAATTACACCAAATTAACGACAATATTTTTCTCGTTAATTTGACATCCATATTGATATACTTTTTCATCCGTTTTTTCGTGATTTTCCGGTTTTCCGTTTATTTGAGGTTTTCCCTTGAACCTGACTCTATATATATATATATATATATATATAAATCAATACACAACGTAAAAACAAGGATCAAGCATAGCCGACTTCATGATCATTTTGGGATACAAAAATCAATACAAATCAAAACCTAAATCGAATTCAAATAAAAGTCGAATCTTTTAACAAAAAATGAAACCTTAATATAAATCTCCCTTCATGCATAATCTTCACTCTACAAGATTAAAAAATGATGGAAAGAAAGAGGGACACGAAGAAAAAGAAAAAACGAGGGGTGTTTTCGTGCTCCATCTTCAATCTCGAACCACTTTGCAAGTCTCAACTCTAAACATTCAACCATTCACCAACATAAACATCTCCGGTATAAAACCATGATTTGTTCCAATATTGCGCTTCATTTAATTACTTTACCTGTTTTTTTTTTTTAATCCAATTGTAACCTACATTCAACCATAACAACCATTGATAACAAAAAAAAATGGCTTAGATGGGTTTGTAAGAGGTTGTTCGGTTCGTTTTCTATTAAGACCTGTATGGATAAAATTGTAAGTATGTTAACAAATAATTTGTTGTTAGATTGTTATGCTGAATAACCGATCTGAATGTCAGAAATAATCAAATTATGCACAATCTATATTTTTGTCTTGCGAAACAATTGTTTGATAAAAATGTTGAATAAATGAGTTTTAATATAAAAAAGACATCATATATCATCAAAATAGCATCAACACGAAGAAGTAACACCTTGTAAACAAGAACAAGAAGAAGAAACCTTGTAATGTTATCACACTGAAACATGAAAAGGTAAGAGCTGTAGACATTGTTGAAGAATGGCTGGCATACATTACACCTTTGCGATTGAGACTCATCGTCGGAGGCAATGTTGAGGATGCCACGCAAGTGAACATTGTCGGCTTCTGAATGATGCTTCTTGCCTCTTGGTGGTGGATATGAGGCGGTGGATTTGTCATAAACCTACCTCTCAATCTCTCTCTTTAACACATTTTCTCTTACTAGATTTGTATTGTTAAAAGATTTATATTTGTTTATTGTCAAGTTATTTGTTATCGTATTGACTTTATATGATTTTTATGTTGTTGCTACAATCTAATGAGATCGATGTCACTGTCAACGATGTACCCAAGACAATCAATTTAGAAAATGAAGCTGATGAATCACATTTACACAAGAAAAGTGAAAAAACTGACAATATTATGTAATCGTGTTCATGTGACTCATACATCAATATAGACTTTGACCCAAACTGCCAAAAAAAATCATGGATTTGTTGATAAAGGAGAAGAAAATAAGTAAGAGACTAAACAAAAAAATGAGATGAATTCTTGATAAAAACATTTCTTAAAAATCTAAAGACTTCTGCATCTTTTCTTATAAAAAAATTAAAATTTTTGATAAATAACTTTAATCACGTGTTGTCGTATTTTTTTAAATGATTATAATTTTAGAAATAATCATATTATTGATTTTTAATATGAAGATTATTTAATTTACTTATTTGAATGATAATGTAATTTTATTCGGTAATTATTGATGCAATCTGTATATATGTTGTTTCTTTTAAATAAAATATAGAATATTGATTCTAAATCTAATTATGTATAATTTTTATTTATTGTAGTGTTGAGGCTTGATTATCCGAAATCTTCCACGATGTTGGTGACTTTTGATTTATTTTTTAATTTTATGTTATTTTTTGTATTGATTTATTTTAAACGACATTCATTAATGTTATATATAAATATTTAAATTATAGTTATTACTAATAATTTTCATCACACATCCAACATATTTCATAACTCTATTGACCAAATATGCTTTAAGCGTATCTTATTAAGAGTGTAAAACGAAAATTGAAAAAGTAAGAGATGTACCATAAATTAAATAATTAAATATGAGGGTATTAATTGTAAATATAAAATATTTTTATGTAGTATATATGACATATAATTAAATAGTTAAATCAAAAAATATTCAATATTATGCTCAATTACAAACGTAGATTAGATTTGTATGAAAAATATATAGAGCGTACTTGTACTCGTGGATATATTGATTTAAATGAATAATCAGAGTTGGAATTTGTTGGAATAAAAAGTTTTTTTAACGTATTTTAGTTAATATTGGGCTCATTTCGAAATAATATAATTAAATCAAAAAATAAGAAGGTATCGACGAATAATAATATAATTAAATCAAAAAATAACGTAAACGTATGACATATAATAATATAATTAAGCAAAAAAATATTCAATATTGGGCCTATTTCGAAGGTATTGACGAGACGATTATAATGATGTAACTTGTTAAAATTAAAAAGAATTTTTTAACGTATTTGAGTTGATATACGATTATATGTGTTAATATAATGAAAGTGTAAAATGATAAATGTTAATATAATGAAAGTGTAAAAATGATAAATGAAAAACGTGAATAAATCCATATTATGCTAAACACTCAAACACGGTTGAAGACATAACACTCAACACATAAATCATGGAAGAATAGTCCATATAAATAAAATATTTCACCAAAACATGATACGAACCAATACTCAAAAGAACGTAAAATGTAATGAAGTCCAAATACCATAAATATGGAAATGACCTGCTTCATTTAAACTTTAATATACATGGAGGGTAACTCAATATTAAAGTCATCAAATTGCAGTCAATCGTACAAGACCAATGATAATAAAACATGGACATTATAAATTCCCGAGTAATGTAAACGTGAGTAAACCTCCAATATTCAAAACATCCAATAAGGATGAGTCATAGAACTTTGTCAATAAACCATGAAAACATTTCATATAAATAAAGTGCGTCACCGAAAATATGGATACAAATATATACCCAAAAACAACACCTTTCGGTGACGGGGGAGACCCGATTCCATCGAAAGTGACGGGCACACAAAGTTAGGTCACTTTTGATGTTACTGGATTACACCTCAAGTACCGGTTTTAGTTCCCATGCCATAAAGACATCACAACCTCAAACCTTTCTCATGCCTTTATTGCCTACTCCGTCGAGTTACACCTCAAGGACTTATGAGACCATATTGCCTACGTGCCTATGGATCCAATGCAACACAGTCTACAATAACATGCTCATCCCGATATGACTAAAGCACCCGCGCATGTAAATATTAATAATATGCAATGAAATGCATCAAGTTGCAATAAATGCAAATTGTGATCCTAGAACAAGTAATAAATCCAATATAACATCAAAGGAAGCCATCTCTATATTCAATAATCACCAAAATAGCTCACAATGCAATGAAGAACAATTCTAGTGTGTGTGGATGACCTAATTTCCCAAAGAGGAAATTAGCAAACATTATATACCTAGGGATAACTATGGCCCTATTACATAATAAGTCCCTCTACTTGGTACAATTCATATTAAGCACTAACAATCTCCCTCTTTGTACCAATGTAGAGGCAAAAGATTTAGACGTCTACCGGGGTCACGAACTTTTTTCGAATGCCAAAGATGATCTCGAATCTTCGTAAGAAGTGTCGGTAATCCTTTCGGTAGTTGATGTCTTCAATCCCTTGGTTGATCAGATTCTTTTCTTTGTTAGTGAGCTTTACCTCTCCATTTGCATCCAGACGTAGCTTACTCTCCAGGTGAACCAAAATTATCTTCAGAGTACCCTCACAGAACTTGTTGATTTCAGTTACTCTCATGAATCTCTTCTTTGAGTCAGTATCAAGGTAGACAACCCCAAGCTCAGGCTTTTTCAGTACGGTGTAGGCGGGGATACCTTGAATATCAGGCAAGCGTCTGTTTGGTCTTCTTTTGTTCACATGAGCTTGATGAGATTCCAAAGCCATCTGGAAATCTGTAAGGTATGAGAACTTCAGAATATTTCTCATAAACTTCTTCACACTCTGGTAAGCAGCGTCGTATTCAATCTTCTTTTCTGGACGGGTGGCTAGGAGATTGTAAAGGCTCAGAAGATCTTCAAGTTTCAGAATCTTGAAGTCAGCCTCAGAGAACACGCATTCAGAACCATCAGATCTCAAGACGGTAAACTCGGGATAAAAGACATCAAACAGCTTTAGAGATTCAACCTTCAGCAACTTCATAATCATGTTGTCCGATCTGACAGCACCTGTTTCTCTGTCTTTATTTTTCATGACGTATAGAAACTCGATCTTCCTCAGTGACGGCCAGTCTTTAATACCATAAACTTTCTCCAAGTTGATTCGCTGAACTTCCCGTACATATAATTCTTTCCTTAGAGTCTCTAGATACGGAGTCAGGAGTTCCACACTTTCTCCCGTAGCCACGTACCTCGGTTCAGCATCAATAACAACTTTATAGATTCTGAGTTCTGCCTCAAGTACTGGATCCCTGATCTTTCCATCATGAAATACCGGAGCTTGTGGAGCTGAAGTACCAACACCCGAATCTGCTGTTTCAGGCTGTAGAGGAGCATCATCTTCAGATTCAACTTCCATAACCTGATCCCCAGTAGAGTCAATAACATCATCTAAAGCATCCACCATTTCTTCTTTGATTTTGTAGCTTAACTGCTCTGGCTCTTCCTCTAAATCAATGTAGATTATCTCAATAAGCATATCGTCGACCATCCGCTCGTCCGCCGTTCTATTGTCAACAGCTGAAGGCTTTTCAACCCCGGTTATGACATCAACTAGAACATCCATTTCAGTATCATCTGTTTGTACCACATCAGTCGCCGTACCACCTTCAGTAGTGGTTACCTGTTCACTGACTGAACCCCCTTCGTTTCCTGTACCCGTGCCTGTGCCCGTTGTTTCCCTGACCTGTGCTCTCTTCTCCACCTCATGAAGATCAGGATCATCATGCCTACGTTTCTGTGGAGCTTCAGCTTGGATCCCACACTTCTCTTCGACAGCTTTAAGCGTGTTAGTGATGGAGGTGAATCCGTTCATCATAGCATTCGTCATATCTGCCATTGAATCAGTTAGACGCTTGAAGTCGTTGCTAGAAGGTGGTTGGGTTGAGGTTTGGGCTTGAGGTTGAGGTTGGGTATGTTGACGAAGTAATGCAATTAAGTCAACCTCTTCAGCTGTACTCGAGTTGCTCTTCGCAAGAAGTCGGGCTAACAGCTCTGATTTGAGCTGGCCTTCTGGGATTTGGTGTAACGGTACTGGTGGTGGTTTATTTGGATCGGATTCATCGCGGTTTGGTTGATTCGGAGGAGCTGACGACGATTCAGCAACGTATTTGCCTTTGATGGCTCTACTCACTTCTTGTGCAATTGTGTGTTGCAAAGCATTTCTGTGTTGATTTAGGGCAGTGTTGATTGAACCTAAGGCGGACGCAAGCACGGTAAAAGTGATATAATGTGGAGGCGGTCCAAGCATGCGTACTATCTGATCTTGTGGAATATTTGGGAACATGTGGGCAAGATCCGGACCACTTAGGTTACCAGTTATAGTAGCGGTTGTAGCAACCGTACTGCCTGTGTTCATGGCTGGCATAGTGTTGACCATGACAGGACTTCCATCCTATCCTCGCGAGGCACCAACGAATGGCGGCCTAACTCTGGGTGTTCCGGCTGGAGCACGGAAGCTCGCAACTTGGTGTTGTTCCATCATATGGTGTAACAACCCAGATCCCATAACATACACCATATAACATAACATGCATACATATCATTGATTTACAACAAAAGTTACATAACAAACCAAGTACAGTCTCATTAGTCTTGAAACTACAAAATATATAAAAGCTTCTTAAACATCATCGATCAACGGAGGCAGCCTACACCTTATTCTTTCCTTTGCCGCTATCAATTCCTCGACCTGGAAAACATATTTTTGAAAACAAAATGAGGGTTAGACCAAACGGGTCTAGTGAGTTAATCCCAGCCCTTTCTAAAATCATTATAAAACCTTTTATGTAAATCCTTTGTATCAAAATAGTTTAGATAAACCTTTGGTAATCCTTTCGTAAAATATAAACATACCACACGTATTTAAATACCAATCCAGACTCGTGCATCGTGTACATCTCATCCACCTTATTCCTCCACAAATGGCCATATTAGTTGGTAGCAAGCCAACTAATAAATCAACAACCGGTCCGCACACCGGAACCCGGCTACCCGTTGGTCCGCACACCGGAATCCGACTACTCACCGGTCCGCACACCGGAACCCGGCAACAAGTGCACTCATGTAGTGCAAAGCTTATATAAATACAATATATATCTCATTACATCATATTGTCATTTATATACACATAATCATATTCCTACCACATAATCATCTCATATATATATACACATATATATGTATCCCAGTTCAAAAACGTTTTAAAGCAAAACTCACCTCGATCGCTTTTCCATAAACACTTCCAAGCTTTTCTCCAAAAGATTCAGTCTTTCAATCCAAATCCACAGAATCTGTAACAGATTAAATACAAATATCGCCTTACTAGTCAAACACATAAAGCCTACTAAAATCTTATCCTCAACAGTTCTCCCTTCAGCGACTTATCACGGGGGTTCCGCTACCCGGATAGCGAATGGGGTCAAGGGGCAACGCCCTTGCGGGGTCTGGGGGCCGCCCCCAGGAAGTTTTCGGAGCAACTTAATCCAAAAATACAATCAAAAACTATATCCAGACACTACCCAAAACTATATGAACTCCACACAGTACCGGGACTACACAGTACCGGGACTCCACAATACCGGTACTTCGCACTACCGGTACTCCACACTACCGGTACTCCGCACTACCGGTACTCAATGAAATATACCGGTACTCTCAAGAACACAGTCGGTTCCATTTTACCCAGATCCAAATTAAACCTATACAACTACAATTTAAACATTCTAATCCGATAGAAGTCTAATACTACTGATTATAAACATAAAACATAAAACATAAAGGACTTACCTCAAAATCGCTTCCAACCAAGCCAATTGAAGCCCTAACCGTACGAACTCTTCTTCTGCTTCTTCTCGTCTCCAAACACACACTCACACACTGATATTTCTGCTGAATGAAATATCTGAGATCCTAAAGGGATAATATCAAATCCCATTTTACCATTTAAACCTTGCACTATTCACTAATAGCTAAAACACCCATAAACTTATAATTTAACCCAAACTCACCCTAAATTAAAATACTACCATTTAATTAAACCAATAACATACCCGGTTATTACAACATCTCCCCCTTAAAAGAATTCCGTCCCGGAATTCAGTCAAGTAACCAACGAGGGTAAACAATTACTATAAATTGCTTTCAAACTCATACCACACACTATTCTCAACATTACCAAAACATCAATAATTTTAATTCCGCACAAAAATTTCCGCCCCTTTAAAACAATGATAATCACCAACTTATTAATACCAACTACTTAATTCGAACTTTACACACATCGTCCGCAATTTACTCAACTAATCCATCCCCCATAAATAATGACAGCCTACTTTCTAATAGATCACTGAGTTAACTTGGAGTATTACCTTAACCCGTAGTTAAACTTTTCTCCATAGACCATACCCAACTCCACCGTCACTTCTCTTACCCAAAATACGTCTAAAACAAACAACACTTTCTTGCATTAATTATACCGACCACGAACCCTAGATTACAATTGATTTCCACACTTTTCACAACATCACTCTCGTACTACTACCACATCCTATCCAAGGGTCCTTCACCCCGATCATTACAGTTGACTACTTTCTTCCACTCTCTTTTCAACATAAAACACGTTTCCCCAAGGATAGCTCGCTAGGAGGTGCTCACTCTAGACCGATCCTATGAGCTAGCTTTCTTTCACCTCCAAACCAATCGCACGCACCCAATTTCAACAATTACTATACTTAACCAATAACTTCACCACACCTCATATCAGGAACTTAACCAAGTTAATCCGAAATCACACTCAATGCTCGAAACCACCACATACTTCTCATTTCTCAATTATCATTAACATCTTCTTAACAACATCCGTACATCTTTATTTCACCTCGTGCCTCTTTCAGCACAAAATATCTCATCACGTTCCACACACTACTATTATTCTTTGTAATCTAGCCATCACACTTCCTATACTAACAAGATCCGAACGACAGTAATTAAGCACACCCATCTATATTTCTAACATAATTATCAAATATTTTTCTGATGCAGATATACAATAAAAGAATGAAGACACAATTGATCGGTTTGCACCGAAGTCAAATAGCACTTTAGCACGTGTAGAGTTTATAGAAATTTACATGTCTTCGCCTCTATCCATACATCGAGTCTGACTTGCCACTCTGTTGATTTCAACAAGGTTAATATACACGTAAGCACATATCCAATATAATAAGATATTCCGGTTCAACATGTACTTGTAAGTTCATGCTTACACTGGCCAGGTGTAATTTGAACATACCTTACATGATGTTCCTTCTACCTTTTTATACTTATCATCCCAAGGTTCTAAAATAATAGGGACATCCTACTTTACATGCAGTTTAAGTCTAGGTATAAATCCAAATACCTAAATCTCTTAAACTAGGGCTCTGATACCATTTGTAACAACCCAGATCCCATAACATACATCATATAACATAACATGCATACATATCATTGATTTACAACAAAAGTTACATAACAAACCAAGTACAGTCTCATTAGTCTTGAAACTACAAAATATATAAAAGATTCTTAAACATCATCGATCAACGGAGGCAGCCTACACCTTATTCTTTCCTTTGCCGCTATCAATTCCTCGACCTGGAAAACATATTTTTGAAAACAAAATGAAGGTTAGACCAAACGGGTCTAGTGAGTTAATCCCAGTCCTTTCCAAAATTATTATAAAACCTTTTATGTAAATCCTTTGTATCAAAATAGTTTAGATAAACCTTTGGTAATCATTTCGTAAAATATAAACATACCACACGTATTTAAATACCAATCCAGACTCGTGCATCGTGTACATCTCATCCACCTTATTCCTCCACAAATGGCCATATTAGTTGGTAGCAAGCCAACTAATAAATCAACAACCGGTCCGCACACCGGAACCCTGCTACCCGTCGGTCCGCACACCGGAACCCGACTACTCACCGGTCCGCACACCGGAACCCGGCTACCCGTCGGTCCGCACACCGGAACCCGACTACTCACCGGTCCGCACACCGGAACCCGGCAACAAGTGCACTCGTGTAGTGCAAAGCTTATATAAATACAATATATATCTCATTACATCATATTGTCATTTATATACACATAATCATATTCCTACCACATAATCATCTCATATATATATACACATATATATGTATCCCAGTTCAAAAATGTTTTAAAGCAAAACTCACCTCGATCGCTTATCCATAAACACTTCCAAGCTTTTCTCCAAAAGATTCACTCTTTCAATCCAAATCCACAGAATCTGTAACAGATTAAATACAAATATCGCCTTACTAGTCAAACACATAAAGCCTACTAAAATCTTATCCTCAACAGTTCTCCCTTCAGCGACTTATCACGGGGGTTCCGCTACCCGGATATCGAATGGGGTCAAGGGGCAACGCCCTTGCGGGGTCTGGGGGCCGCCCCCAAGAAGTTTTTGGAGCAACTTAATCCAAAAATACAATCAGAAACTATATCCAGACATTACCCAAAACTATCTGAACTCCACACAGTACCGGGACTACACAGTACCGGGACTCCATAGTACCGGGACTCCACAATACCGATACTTCGCACTACCGGTACTCCACACTACCAGTACTCCGCACTACCGGTACTCCGCACTACCGGTACTCAATGAAATATACCGGTACTCTCAAGAACACAGTCGGTTCCATTTTACCCAGATCCAAATTAAACCTATACAACTACAATTTAAACAATCTAATCCAATAGAAGTCTAATACTACTGATTATAAACATAAAACATAAAGGACTTACCTCAAAATCGCTTCCAACCAAGCCAATTGAAGCCCTAACCGTACAAACTCTTCTTCTGCTTCTTCTCGTCTCCAAACACACACTCACACACTGATATTTCTGCTGAATGAAATATCTGAGATCCTAAAGGGATAATATCAAATCCCATTTTACCATTTAAACCTTGCACTATTCACTAATAGCTAAAACACCCCTAAACTTATAATTTAACCCAAACTCACCCTAAATTAAAATACTACCATTTAATTAAACCAATAACATACCCGGTTATTACATATGTGTCCTAGGAAAAGATGTTCGTCCGAATGGTCCTAGACTCGATGTGCGTTGAAGGAAGGTCGGTGGCCGGGGCAGGAGCCTACCTGTTTCAATAGCAGCAAACACCGATTGTGTTGCTGATAGACTTTGTGCTAAATCCCTTGTGGCAAATGAAACACCAGTCTGTTGAGAGACCGATAAGTGGCTTGGTGGTGTTGTGCTATGCATGGCTGGGCGGACCACAGCTTGTTCAATACGCAACGGCGACGTACGCTCGTTGGTAGAGGATGTGGCTACCCGGCTCGGATTGGTTTGGGGAGAGTCGGTTGTTAAAACTTTGTCCGACTCTATCACAGCTTCACTCAATTCTTTTCTCCCTCTATCCTCACCACTAACTACATTTTCCACTTCTTTTTCTACTCCTTCGTTCATATTAGAAGGCCCCGTGACATCAGTAGCAGTGTCGGAGTGTCCGATGTTCCGTGCGGAATCAGCATTGGAACTCACGACTCGTGGTCTTCGACCCATATGCCTTGGAATTAGATGGGCCTGCGGGTCATGATCGGAGTCATCGTCATTGAAATCATCATCAAAAAGTGGAAATACTGGTGCTTCCTCATCATCAGAAGATGAGGCAGCAGCATCGGCTTCGTCCCATGAGACATCATCGTCAAAGATCTTGACAGGAGGACGTCGAGGTGGTGGTTGAGCTGGTCTGAAAGAGGATGCATGGCCAACAATCCGTAATCTTCTCCCGACTCTCTTTCTTTTCGGTCTCCTCACCTCTCGTTGTTCAAGAACCCCGTGTTCTTGAACCCCCTCGACATTTTGACCCTCACCTCCTAGTGGGTTTGCATTGTGGGGAGGTCCCTCCGGTTCTGGGTGGACCATCAATGCGTTTTCTAACTTATATTGCTGAACTACCCAGGACTGTTGGTCAACATATGCGAGTAAGTCTTCTCGGATAACGGCGATGTGAGCAAAATCTATGTGCTTAGGCATCCGTAGGTAATGCATGTACTGGCTTGGGCCTCGTGGAGCATCTTCACGTCGTGGAATTTGGTCGT
The DNA here is from genome assembly GCA_033807775.1 of Saussurea involucrata. Classification (NCBI taxonomy): domain Eukaryota; kingdom Viridiplantae; phylum Streptophyta; class Magnoliopsida; order Asterales; family Asteraceae; genus Saussurea; species Saussurea involucrata. Next base: position 184,508,030 of record CM066321.1, read on the forward strand.
TGTCTACCATGGTTTGATGAATCAAGATCTGGAAGAATCTCTGATAGGGCACAAAGTTACGTCTCTTTTTCGGGCGAGCCTGATCCTCGACTAGCTCAATAAGTTCATTCCATAGCAGAATAGCATAGTCAATGTTCCGGTTAAATGTGAAAGCATGAAACATCCGAAGGATAGGCAGATTCGTCTTGTCAACGCCTGTGTGTTTAGAGGTCATACAGCGATTAAAGATAGAGCATAGTGTGTACCATACTCTCGGAAGATAGTTGCGTCTGAACTGTGATGAACCGGTAACAACATGGTTTTCTGGGTGTTGATATCCAAGACTTCTGATATCGGCAAAAAGTTGTTCTTCAGGAACCGAATCCTCAAAGTTCTCGGAATAAGGAAGGTTTAGTGCACGTCTGATTCCTCGTAGGGTGATTCTGGCATCGAAATGGTCAACTTTGGCCAAGAAATGTGGTGTACGAGCAGTTGGATGAAATTGAATTGTACCCCAAAATTGTTGAAGGTAGATGGTCGGTACAAGTTCAACTCGAGTAAGCGCAGTTTGTAGAGGATGGCCGCGGATGATCTCTATGATTATCTGATAGTTGAAGGGAACCTCTAGATCGAGATGATGGTTGTTGTCAAAAAAACTCCGAAAGTTCTCCCTCGGGAAAATCTCTTCATCCCGGTCACGAGCATTGACTGGAGGATGGGATGAACGATGTGAACGGATGATGGTGTTCTCATCCGAAGAGTTCCCATCTTGATCATCCATCTGAACCACTTATCAGTTTAGTATAGTGCCTGTTGGTTCCCGTTTTGCTTTAAACAAGATTATCAGATCTATTAGTTCAAGTTAATGTTTGATGCGGAAGCGTATTTAAAGAACTAACAGATAAGTTTGATAGATTTAGAACAAAATATAAATAAACAGTGAACAGAATATTATATCTCAAAGTTTACTGAATATATATATCAAGAACAGGTTTATGAACCGTGAGTAAGAAAAGCTTTAAAACAGATATGACTTTTAAGGTGAATAAGCTTTTGTGTTCTTGATGTTCGATTGAAGTGGTGTAAGGAAGAACTCAACATGAGTCTTCCTTATATACTACTCTAAAGGGGACCATAAAGCATATGCTACTATTCAAAAGGTACGTATGAATAGTAGAACGGATGTCGTGAACAGTTGCAAGGATGGCATGAACAGTCAGACGTGCTGTATTGCATTTAATGCAGCAGACGTCTATTATGTACTAAGCCCTATTGAATCCAATCAGAGTTTGACACGTCGACGTTGGACAGGGTATGTTTCCATGCAAGTTGACGAACGGGTTCTGGAATAGTAGCAAGATATTAATAATATCTTTGAAGTCTTTGTTGAAGACCACAGAGGCTCTGCGGTTTGGTCCTTCGTAGAGCAGTCTTCTTTTGTTTCCGAGTCTTGGGTCTTCTTTAAGTTCAACAGAGGTTATGTAGGACGTCTCTGTTGCTTCTGTGGCTTCTTGACTCTGATCTCTCGGTAAGTTCGGCAGAGCCTCTGTAAGATGCTTTTCTTCACTTAGCCTATTTTTCACTACTTCTAAATATTTCTATGATTAGGAAGATTGAAGCTAACAGTGCCAAAATTGAGTTTGCTTTGAATTTTTTTCCAAAAATCCCTAAGTCATGGGCTAATCGCAACCCACACCAAAAGTTGTCGCAAGCAATGGAGTTATCGCAATATGAAGAAAGTGACAAGAGGTTGTCGCAACACAAGGTTGCGATAAGATCTTGTCGCAACACACGGTTGCGATATGGATGAACACACGACCATTGCGATAGTTTTGAAGTTTTGAAGGTGTGTTGGTTGCGATATTGATGAACACTGAAATAAAACTCGAGTGTTCAACCCAAATTTGTCTATTTCGCACATTTTGATGTTAAAACCTACACTACTAGGCTCGCAATACCTACGTGAGTAAACCCTAAGCATTTCTAACACCCTAAACACACAAACACATAGATTTTTACGCAGATATTTAAAAACTTCGAACCTAAAACCCTAAAACAGATGTAGCATGCGATTTTGTGGATAAAAACGAATGAAACTTTAAAGGATGTACCTCGATGATGATCTGAATGGAACGCACCGAACATAAATTGCAAAATCGGCTTCGAAATCGAAAAGTAAAATAGTAGTTTGGAGAGAGAGAATAGGTTTTGAGTTGAGATAAGTTGAAAAACCCTAAACCCTATTTAAACGAATTTTTAAACCAGTGACACATGGCAACACAAGATTGGTCCAAAGGTTTAACCTGCCACGTGTCAGGTTGTCGCAATGAACGAATTGCGATAACCACATAATCATATTGCAACAAAGGGTTGCGACAAGATACTATTCACACGCCCATATCGCAATGCACGGTTGCGATAAGAAATTCACTTGGGTTCATCGCAACTGAAGGTTGCGATGAAACACTGTTCATTGAGATATCGCAAGTGAAGGTTGCGATAACACACTGTTCACTGTGAAATCGCAAGTGAAGGTTGCGATAACAACGAAACTTGGACATTTTTCAGATAAAATTTTGAAAGAATTTATCACATTGGAAGATGCCCAACTTCCAATTGATTAAGCACTCAAGGTTTTTGATATATTTTCACTCCCCCTTAAATGATGCAAGTATGTTTAGAAAAATTAATTTTCATCATTTAAGAGTTTGTGTCTAACACAAATTAGAGAACATACCTTGTAGTCATCAAGTAGTGAGCACATTAAATCAACACTTACAAGCTTTGTCGGATATGCACACTCCCCCTAATCTTGTGCATACATCTTATATCGTACTCCCCCTGAGACTATGAACACACCTTATGCAGACACATATATCATAACAAGAATGTAAAGTGACAAAAGAATAAACAATGAAAAACAACAAAGACATGAAAATAAAATATCTTATATTGAGAATAAAATGTGATGAAAATTTGTACGTATCAATCTAGATAGAAATAACTAGATTGAAATACACATATTTCCATACATTATATGATCAATATAGAATATTAAACTTTCATGTTCAACATGCCGAGCTTGGATACTAAGAAATTAAATCGTTTTTCATCCAAGGCTTTCGTAAAGAGATCGGTAAGTTGATACTCAGTTGTGATAAAGTATAATTCAATCGTACCTTTTTCGACATGATCTTTAATAAAATGATACCTGATGTCGATGTGTTTGGTCTTTGTATGCTGGACAGGGTTAGCTGATATGGCAATTGCACTCTTGCTATCACAGTAAATGGGGATCTTCTCATATTTGAAGTCGTAGTCCACCAGTTGAGTTTTCATCCATAGAACCTGTGAACAACAACTGGCAGCAGCCACATATTCTGCCTCTGCAGTTGATGTTGAAACACAGTTCTGTTTCTTCGAAGACCAACTTACTAGTTTATCACCCAAAAACTGCACATGACCAGATGTGCTCTTCCGGTCTAGCATACTACCTCCATGATCCGCATCAGAATATGCAGTGAGTTTGAATCCCGTTCCCTTCGGGTACCACAGACCAAGATACGGTGTCCCCTTCAGATATCGAAAGATCCTTTTAACAGCACCATAATGTGATTCCTTTGGTTGTGCCTGAAATCTTGCACATAGACATGTCGAAAACATTATATCTGGACGACTTGCCGTAAGGTACATTAATGAGCCTATCATCCCTCTGTAATTCTTAACATCTACATCTACACCATGTGGATCTGGACCAATTTTATATCCAGGAGCCATAGGTGTACCAATTGAGGTACAGTTTTCCATCTTGAATTTCTTCAAAATATCAAACACATACTTTGATTGGTTGATGAAGATACCTGTTGAGAATTGCTTGACTTGTAATCCAAGAAAGAAATTAATCTCTCCCATCATACTCATCTAGAATCTAGTCATCATAATGCCCGAAAACCAAGTACACAATCCAGGGTCAGTTGAACCAAATATAATATCATCAACCTAAATTTGTACCAGAAGGATCTCACCATTTTTATGCAGAGTGAAGAGAGTTGTGTCAATTTTACCTTTCCGAAAGCCAGCACCAAGTAGGTAGGTAGATAAGATTTCATACCAGGCGCGAGGGGCTTGCTTGAGACCGTAGAGAGCTTTGTCAAGAATGTAGACGTGATCTGGTTTATCTTTGTCCACAAAACCCTCCGATTGAGAAACATATACTTCTTCTTTCAAGATACCGTTCAAGAAAGCAGTCTTCACGTCCATTTGATAGACAGTGAAGTTTCTGAAAGCGGCAAATGCAAGAAACATCCGGATTGCCTCTAAGCGAGCTACCGATGCATACGTCTCATCGTAGTCGATTCCCTCTTGTTGCCTATACCCTTTCGCTACAAGGCGTGCTTTGTTTCTTACAACAATCCCATCTTTATCTTTCTTATTCTTCAGGACCCACTTGGTACCAATTACCGTTTTACCATTGGGTCTAGGAACTAGTCTCCACACGTTCAATGCTTCAAAAGAATTCAGCTCATCTTGCATGGCAATGATCCAATCCGGATCTTCTAAGGCTTGTCGAACTGTTGTGGGCTCAACTTGACTTAGAAAGAGCGCGTAAAGGACTTCGTTAGCCGTTGCAGATCTTGTCTTTACAGGTTCGGAAACGTCACCAATGAATTGTTCAATGGGGTGACTCCTAGTCCATCTTGAAGCATAAGGATGGACAATTATAGCACCGTGATTGGGATCCACTAAGGTGGGATCTTTATCAAAATTCAACTCTATTGTCAAGGTAGGTTCCGGTTGTGGGGCTGGTTCATTGACAGAAGTGTCAACAGGAACTGCCTCTGGATCTGCTTAAGAAGATGACTCAGGTTGAGTTGCAGAGTCCTCACCATTGGCGTTAGAAGTTGTACCTGACGAAGAAGCACCATTCGTGGATACACGTTGTGTTGCTTGTGGAGATGCCATATGTGTATTACTTGAAGACGAAGCAGGAGTTGTTGCACCAGTTGTAGGAGTAGTCAGTTCCGGTGAAGGCCCTGACAATGTAGCATTAGATGGTGGTGTGGCAACATTGCTCCTGTTATTGATAGATGAAGATGGTTTATCATTACCAAAATAATCATCATAAAAATATTCAAACAATAAATCAAGATCATTAGGTTTAGAGTTTGAAGTGGAAGCTTGATCTTTGTTTGAAGATCTAGTCACCATAGGACGGATTTGTCCAGATGCTAGTACTCCAGATATTGCGGGTTCTGTACTATTTTGCACATAAGCCATATCTTCAGTTTCATCGAATCTGACGTTCAGCACAACACACCTGCATCCAAACACACGAAAGTAGTGTATTACAGGTTTTCTATTATTAATCAGTTCATATGGAGTTTTACCAAACCGACGATGGATAATAGAACGGTTTTGTGTATAGCATGCCGTAGAAACAACTTCAGCCCACAAGAACAGAGGTAGATCAGCATAGGACATCATCGTTCTGGCGGCTTCAATAAGTGTGCAGTTCCGTCTTTCAACGACTCCGTTCTGCTGAGGTGTTCTAGCCGCAGAATACTGATGAGATATTCCTAATGACGTAAAGAAATCATCAAGAGTCTTATTTTTGAACTTTGTCCCATTATCTGACCTGACATTCTGAACTGTTTGTTGACGATTCACTTGAAGTTGTTTGATTAACGAGATGATCAAGTCAGGTGTTTCATCTTTTGATCGAAGAAAGTTGACCCAAGTATATCTCAAATAATCATCAACAATGACTAAAACGTATCGTTTGGCACTGACACTTTGAGTCTTCATCGGACCACAGAGATCCATATGAAGGATTTCCAAAGGTTTGTGTGTGCTGGGTTCGGGTCTCGGTGGATGAGGAGCTCGCTTTATCTTCCCCTTCTCACAAGCAGTACAGAAATTGTCTTTCTCAAACTGCAGAGCTGTTAGACCTATAACTAAATCACCCAACGTTAGCTTTTGAATGTAACGAAAGTTGAGATGAGATAGTCGTCTATGCCATAACCAACTCTTTTCCATAGTTGCCTTAGTCATCAGACACACGTCATCCTTCGGCTTTAGCTTAGATAAGTCAATAGTATATAGATTTGACTTTCTAGAACCAACCAGAAGTTCATTCCCTTCGTCGGTTAGAACTGCGCACCGAGTCTTCTTGAAATGGACTTCTAGGTCTTTATCACAAAACTGACCTATACTAAACAAGTTATGTCCTAAGCCTTCAACATAATTCACTTTGGTTGTTATGACGTTGTCTGTTACTATATCTCCATAACCCAAGATTGGAGAGTACTGATCATTCCCAAACTTAACTTTCCCTCCATCTTTTTCCACAAAGTTGCTCAGCAGCTCCTTTCTACCTATCATGTGTTTGTAGCAACCAGAATCCAATTACCACACATGACGGAGCTGTAAAATGGAATTTAAACAGTTTTAGGTACCCATTGCCAATTGGGTGCTTTCGGGTTAGGAGAATTCACTGATTTTGGGTTAGCATGTTTCTTTGAATTGTTGTGATTATAATATCTATTTGAGTAAAAACGATTTGAACCATAGAAATTATAACCAAACCACGAAGAATAATCAGACTTGCAGATAAAATCATCTACACCACATGAAGAACAACAAATTTGATCATGTGCTAAATTAATCAGTTGTTGCATTGAAGAAATCTTGTACGGAATAACAAGTTTTTGTTTGTTTGAAGCAACACGATTACTAACATTAGAAACAAAAGTGTTTTTCTTGGAATGAAAAGCGACAGTAGATGATTTTCTCTAGGCCACATCATGTATGGACTCCTTTATTCTCCACTCTACCCGCGAGTTGTTTCTTATATAACGATCTGAAATGGAATCAAAATAAGAATCGTAAGCGTAGGAATTTTGAACTTGAGAAGATTTAGATTTTCGTTTATTTTTCTTCCTTTTCTTTTTCTTTTTCTTTTTCTCAACGGATTTAGAAGATTCCCCTTCGAAGAAATTCTTCTTAGGTTCCTCTTCCTTGATCAAAAAATCAGAATGATCTGGAAGCTTAGCACCAAAGTCAAATTTAACATCTTTTTGTTGTTCTTTCTTGCCCTTCCCTTCACAAGGAATGTCAATAACACAATCAACCTTATCTTTTGCATTCTTACCCTTTCCATCACAAGGAATGTCAATAACACAATCAACCTTAATGTCATCGGAAGAAGAATTGTGGAAGAAATCACAAGAGTTTTCATTAATAGGTTGTTCCTCTATATCAATAGGACCAAAATCATCAAATTCATCCACAGTCATGCTTCTATAAAGAGTATTGCCCATGAAGGCTTTGCATGAGGAAGCATCTGAATCAGAGGAAACTTTGCTAGCAAACTCTGTCATAGCTTCAGTGGATAAAGTTGTCAATTTTCCCATAAGTCTTGAGATTTCATTTTGAAAGTATTCTCTATTGGACTCAAGATCTTTTCTCTCTTTGATCAAAATGTTTTCTAAATCAGATATTTTCTTCGAAAGAATAACATTTTCAGTTTCAAAAGATTTTCTTTCGAACATAAATCTCTCTCTTTCTTTCTCAATATTTTCTTTTTCAATGAATAACATTTTCTGAAAATCAGAGACTTGTTTTGAGAGATGCAGACATCTAAGTTCAAGAGATTTCTTTTTCTTCACAGATTTTTGTTGACGATTCAGAAACAACCTTTTCAGGCTTATCTCTCATGCTATTTATCAAAACAGTTAGCATAACTTCCTTTTCAATATCAAACGCGAGTTGATCGTCATTTCTGACTTCTTCAATTTTGCTTTTAATACTCAACTCAAGATCGACAAGCTTCTGTTCGAGTACCAAAGGAGGGTAATATGTTTTTCCTTCAAAAACAGGTTTTTATACAGTTCCCTTTGGTGGCTCAACAACATAGCTTTGAAAATAGTCATTGGGCAAGGTTTGTTTACCTTGCAGTGCCTTCCTATTTGCCGAATCATAATAATAAGGAAGTTGCATGGTTACAGTTGTCTTTCTTTTAATTTCTTCCTCAACTCCTTGTTCTTCCTCATTAAGCCAGTTGATTTTGTATTTAGAATCTATGTTTGGAAGCTTAAGCCATTGAAACTTGTATAAACAAGGTGCCTTTTTCAAAGCATTCTCCAAATAATGAGTTTTAATATCTGAAATTCTTTGGAGCATTTAGGAAAATGGTTTGTTCAGATTTACCAAGTTTGTACATCTTCGCTTCTAGATCACTTGCTTTTTCAGACAATTCGTTGTTATTATCTTTATAAGATCGCAACATTTGTTCAAGCTCATTTTTCCTATTTTCAGAAATTCTTACCTTTTCTCCCATTTCATCCATTCTTTTTCGGAAAGAAGTTCGAGATTGTTCGATCTCAACTCGTTCCTTTTTCAAATCATCATTTAACTTGTTATGGTCAATGATTGCCTTTCTTTGAGATTCAATTATTTTATATGCAATTTTGAGTTTCTCACTTTGTTCATCTAGTTTTAATTGGAAGACTTTAAACTGATTATCATAGTGATTAATAGTGCAGAGATCTACCTCATTTGTCTCAGGCACCGCATCAGCCTCTGAATCCTCACTATCTCTGATCATGAGACACATCTTGGCAAAAGCAGCTGTATCATCCTCTCCTTCATCATCAGTTTGGTCCAACCAGTACTCTTCCTCCACCGGAAGTTCAATTCCAGACTCCTTCTGCTCTGCTAACAGTGCCTTCTACTTGTAGTAGTCGGAATTCCTTACCTTCGGTTTCCAGCACTCTTTGGAGAAATGGCCGAACTTTCCACAATTGTAGCACTTTTTCTCTTCATCCTTTCTATCACCAAACTTCTTCACCTCCAACCTTTTACCGTCTTCCTTGTGATCATCAAACTGTTTCTTTGACTCAATCCGATTCTTGTGCTCAAAGTTTTTAGAACCAGATGAGTAACGTTGGTTGTTTGATCCAAGAGTTTTTACAAACCTGTGTTGAAAGGCCTTGGAGAGAAGTATCATAGCCTGCCTTAAGCTTTCCGCCTCATCCAAGTCATCTTGGTCTATCCCATATTCTTCTCTCTGAACACTCTTTCCCTTAGCAGTATACTTTCTTGACACCAACGCTAACGGTTCACTATCAAGCTCATCCTCCTCTTCTTTCTTCTCAGACCCCGCTGTCTTCTTTTCCTTTTTATCGTTCTTCTCCTTTTTCATCAACTTCTCCTTTTTCATCAACTTCTTCTTTTTCAGATCAGCATCATCATCATCTTGCTTTAAGTTTGAAACATCTGTTGTAACGGAAGAAAATCCAGCCGAGAATTCTGTTTCATTCGATGAGCATACTTCTTCCACTCGGGCTGAAGCACACTCAAGAACTTCACATTAGTATTGATGATGGATTTTGATATCTTGTAACTGTTGAGATCATTTAAGATAGTTGTGAAACGATCTTATGCATTATCTAGACTCTCACCATCCTTTTGCTTGAAATTATCATATGTGTTGATGACGTTTGAGACTCTCATCTGATTTTCCACTTCTGATCCTTTATACAACTTGATCAGCTCATCAAACATACCTTTCCCTGTTTAACTTAAACTGTCAACCTTCCGATATATGTCATTGGTTAAAGCTTGCATAACCAATGACCTAGCCGCTTTATCGGCTTTGTGTCTCAACAAATGTTCACCAATGTAGTCCTTTGGTTGAAGAACTCTTTCGTTACCATCTGGGTCTGCTTCATGGACTTCTCCTTGTACCCCGTTTAACAAGGAATCATGGATTAGAGCCCCATTTTCTTGTCGTTCCACATAGTCAAGAAATATGTCTTTCCATATTTTAAAGTCTTTAGGGAATAAAATGGCGGTTTATCTTTTGACCTATGGTCAGAAGATCTCTGGCAGTCATGTTTAGATTACTTGTCGTTGATCTTTTAATATCTTTTTAATCTGATTAGGAATTACTGATTACACAATCTTTTGTCTCAACACACTATCTTGTCGCAACCCAATGATTGTCGCAGTCCAAACCTTGTCGCAACCCAGCCCTTGTCGCAATAAGCTGATGTCGCAATACACAACTTGTCGCAATAAGAAATCTTGTCGCAAAAGGAAAATCTTGTCGCAATAAGAAAGTCTTGTCGCAATAAGGAATTCTTGTCGCAAAGGTAAAAAGAGGGGCTTATCGCAACAGAAGGTTGCGATAGTTTACTATTCAAACTCTGTGGGTTGCGATATGAATCTTGTTGCAAGTGACCCTTGCGATATGGTACTGTTCACACTTGCGATATGTATGAAACTTTGATGGTTGCGATAGTTATGAAGATTCAAGGTGTTCTTGAGTCGAATTTTCAAAACTGATCAGAACAGACTGAAATTTGGTACGCTGGTTCATGACACAATTTTGGGCAACTTTAATGCTTCGTGTTTTGTCCAAACACCAACAGAAAGTGGTTTTCCGATGCAAAATAGAGTGCAAAAATACAAAAGTGCGAAAATGGGAAAATGCACAATCTGAGCTACAATGCTAGTGATTTTGCGGAATAAAAACACTCAGGACTAGTCTACTAACAACCCTTGATAGATTCTAATCCTTAGAAGAACTCTAACAGCTAAAATCAACCAAAAGATGAAGAAAATTGAAGAACACTTAAATTTAGCAAAAACCCTCACAATCCTAATCAAATCAATGTGATATACAAGCTCTGATACCAATTGTGATCCCAGAACAAGTAATCAATCCAATATAACATCAAAGGAAGCCATCTCTATATTCAATAATCACCAAAATAGCTCACAATGCAATGAAGAACAATTCTAGTGTGTGTGGCTAGTGTGTGTGGATGACCTGATTTCCCAAAGAGGAAATTAGCAAACATTATATACCTAGGGATAACTATGTCCCTATTACATAATAAGTCCCTCTACTTGGTACAATTCATATTAAGCACTAACACAAACCATAAATAAGACTCCCTATTGAGCCATCAAACTCGGACAAAATGTCCCCAAGACTCCCTCAAAGTCAAAACCGAGCAAATGCTTAAAACTCATTAGACCCATGAATAACGTCCTCAAAATATAAATGCATTAAAACGTCGTTTAGGTAAACGTATACCATAAAATCCATATTAACCCAAAACTCGTCACGGATTAATATAAATGGGTTCCCAAAATGGACTCATACTCTTAAAATTCTCAAAACGACTCATGACACAAAAATGTACATTTCCCAAATGGTTTATAAAATCAATTATACCCACATGATTAAGCCATTAAATAAGCTCCATTTGAGCAATAAATCATTTGAGGACATAATTATGATTTCTACTCATCAAAATATCCAAAATCCCCAAATATGGGTGTTTTACAAACTTTCTAAAGTTAAACACTTCAAAAGAGTCAAACTTACCAAATAAGTCAACAATCGACAATTACCTATACTATTGACCCATGCGAGTGTAACCGCTTCTGGGTCAATCTGAACCATTTAAACTCAATCCAATTTTTAATCTCGGCCATTTAAAATCATTCAGCCATTTCATTCGGCCCATTCAGCCCATTCTCTTCATTTTACAACTTCCGTCCACTCCTTCCCCCATTTAACTCCCCCTCACTCCCTGATTTCTCTCACACTAACCCACATGTTGCAGGTTTCTCTCCCCTCACCCATCACACACTAATTTATCTCCCGCGTTCCCTATTCTAATGGTATCCCACGTCCCTTCAACTGTTGCAAAGCCATGATCTTCAAATAGCATCCCCATTCCTCGTATTTCAACCGGTGAAACTTAGAGCTCCATATTCCATTTATCACTTCCTCGTCTCTGCTCAACTGCCCTCAACTCACAGATTTCCGCTTCGCATCGTCTTCATCTTCACTCAACCCACCGCCTATCTTCTCTCCATCTTCTTGGATTCTCTTCACTCTTTCATTGTTTCTCCGCTGTAATCATCAAATAGTTCAGATTGCAGGTGCGTTCTTCTCTGATTCCATCTGTAATTTGGGTTTTGTACATTCCATTTAATTGTCTATGTAGAATTTGGTCGGTGCATTTGATCTTTTAGTTTTCTTGCATAACTAATGTGAAGTAACGTCGAAATTGCACATAAGGAGAAATCAGATCAACAGAGATTTTTTAGGAGCAGAATGAAACTTCGATCATAGATATGATTACGATAGTCGACGGCGATGCTGATTTGTTCTTGGTTATAAAGAGGAACTTTTCAAGTCAGACGTAAATCAATTGTTTTATGGAAGAAAAATCAATTGTTTTATGGAATGCCTACACTTGAGCTTGATTTGTACTATACATGTTGGAATATTCTCAAACAAAACAAGAATATTCCTTGATGAGGTAAGTGAATCAAGAAAACTGTTATCCCAATTAACAAGTAATGAAATCAAGATCTATCCAAAACTCTATCCATCTCTCATTAACATCAAGATCAAGTAATACAATGTAGAGAGAGACTCACAGAGAGTTATAAGGATATGAATATCAAAAGTGTTGGCCCCAAGTATCTGTTATGTAAAAGTATTGAAAATAGTTCAAGTCAGAAGACCAACAGAGATCAGACAGAAGATTCGGAAGAAGTTCAAGTCAGAAGACCAACAGAGCTTAACAGAGCTCTGTCGAAGACTTCCAACAGAAGAACAAGTGTTTAACAGAAGACCAACAGAGCTCTTGCGAAAGAGCTCTGGTGAAGTGAAGACCTCTGTCAGCCTAAGTCTCGTAGGAAATCCCAAGTGTTAGACAAGTGTCCATACTTTCCACGTATGCCCTAAAAATAGGAGACACACTTTCCACGTGTCATTCTAGGGTACGATAGTACACTGCCTTCACTTTTCTAGGGCTATAAATAGAGAGGTAGTGGAACAAACAATTGTAAGCTTTGGGAAGAGTAGTTTTTCCACAATTGTTTAAGCACACACTGCAGCAATCCCGAGCACTACCTCCGTACGATATTGTTGTCCTATGAGATTTCCGAACACACTTGAACATGTTCTTGGTGTGATTCATTATCAATATATGAGCAGCTTTTATATCTGATCCTGTTATCATTTTACTGTTCAATATTTGATTCTCATAGTTCATTTATCGTTTACACAATCACTCATTTTAATGGCTTTATTTAATATGCTTCCGCTGTCTATTTCACTACCATTAATATGATACAAAGTGAATCTGGGAACCTACAATTGGTATCAGAGCATCTTTGGTTTTCTTAAACCAAACGATCCAATCTACCAAGGTTGACTCACTGTTGTTGATTGTGTTTGTGTGTCTTTAAAAGCTTCATTACATACTCTGTTTTTACTGCTTCCTAGTCTAAACAAGCTTTCATAGCTCATATAACTGTGTTTAAAGCTTTCTAGCTTAGTTTAAACGTTTCTCTTAGAAGTTACTGTTCCATTAGTTACTGTTTAAAACTCATCTCTGAGTTGAAAATCTTTTTGTAACAACCATACTCTTTTTTTTTTTTAAAAATGGCGAACAACGGTATAAATGCTATCTATACTGCTGGTTCTTTAACAAAACCTCCTACTCTTCTGAGAGATGAATATCTTCAGTGGAAGATCAGGATGGTTAACTTTTTCGATGGTATGGATAAAGACTTAATGCGACCTGTCACGGACGGACCATACCAACCCATGGTTTTTGTTCCTCGTGTACCCGCAACAGGAACTACTGCTGAGATTCCAGCTCATTATGAGATTAAAACCACAGGTTTTACTGATGAGGAAAATCTAAAAATGGAAAATGATCTTAAAGAAGTTAGACTACTGATAATGGCCATTCCAAACGAAATATTTCAAGAACTAGATTCATGTGTTACTGCTAAGGAAATCTGGGATCAACTTCTTAACCAACTTGAGGGTGGTATCAAGACCCAAAAGAACAGAAGGACCCAATGTATAAATGAATACAACGATTTCAAGGCACTTCCTGAGGAAACCTTACAACAAACCTACAACAGATTTAATGTGTTGATCAACAAATGCAACAGATTTAATGTGGGGTTGTTAGGTCGAAGGAAGATAACAATGTTCTTTTTTGAAAAGTTTGAATGATGAATGGTTAAATTTGTCCATGTCTTTACAAGCCAACCAGGACTTAGATGCATGGTCTCTAACAGATGTGTATGGCACTTTGGCCGCACAAGAGAAGGATGTTGTCAAGCAAAAAGGCAAATCCACCATTGCAGGCCCAATCGCTTTAGTTTCTGATTCTAAGAAAACCACATCAGAAAAGTCCAACAGAGAGAGTTCAAACAGAGAGAAAAAGAAAGATAAGCCAGTTAAAAAGAAAGGAAAGAAAAGTTTAGTTGCAGAGAGTGATACAGAGGAAAGCTCATCAGAGGATGATGACATTCAAGCTTTTGCTCAATCTCTTGCTCTAATAACTCAGCAATTTAACAAGAGATTTGGCAATAAGTTTGACAGAAGAGGTAGATATGAGAGAAAAGAAGACAGAAGAGAATACGCTGCACCAGAACAAAGTAACAACAGAGTTACCACAGAACAAAGACAACCTCCACAAAACAGAAGAGAAAATCCACCAGCACAACAGAAGGCCGATGCTGCTCAACCCATCAATCAGAATGATGGACGTTGCTTCAGATGTGGCAAACCTGGGCACTTCTCTGTTAATTGTAGAGGCAAACTGGTAAAAGACCAGGACTACTACAAGAACAAATACAAGTACAACTACAGAGAAAGAAGCTACATGGCTGAAATGGAGAACTGGGTTTCTGATTCATCCTCTGATGATGAACCAGAACAAGCCAACTTTTGTGGAGTTGCTGTGGATGATGAAAGTTTAGAAGAAGCTGTTGACTGGATGACTGGAGAACCAGAAATAACGAAGGGAACAACAGAAGAAGAAGATCTAGCTCATGCATTTGCTCTTACTATGACAGAGTCTTACGACAGAGCGCTGGAGACCACCAGATCCAGTGCCAAGGTATGCACATCTGAATCCAAGTCTGACTCAGAATTAGAAATGCATGTTTCTATGCTGAATGAGGAATTTCAACTTCTTAAACAAAATCTTTCTGATAAAAAAGAGCTAAGAAAACTAGCTCAGAAGGATCTATCCTTTTACAAGAGAGAGAAAACTCTCTTGGAACAAGAAAAGGAAGAAACCTTCAAAGAAAAATCTGAGCTAGAAATCTTGCAAAAGAAGAAAGAGAGCCTGTTTTTTGACAGAATTAACGAATATGAAAATGTTTTGAAACAGAAGTCTGAAAAATTGAAAAAGTCTGAAACAGAGAGACTTAATTCTGTTGCTCTAACTGATTATTTTCAAAGAGAAAGGGAAATTCTGCATCAATCTCTATAGAGAAAAGAAATTCAGATTAAAAAGTACCAGGATGCACAAGATGTGCACATCAAGATAAATTCACAGATGGATACGCAAGGTCTTGGTTTCTCTGACCTTGCTCCCTATGACGAAAGGAAGAAGATATCTCTGTCCTCTGCCTTTTGTGTTGGGAAAATCCAAGAGGACGTGATATCTAGTAATGTTGTTTTCAAAAGAACCAAAACTTCATATGCTTTCTCAAAACAAAGAAATCTTGACTTTAGGAACGTCAGCTATGATTCCTCTGATCATCAAAAGGTTTTAAAACCATTCTCATAATTTATTCTTGATCAAGGAAGAGCTAGAATCATACTTCCTAACTCTGTCAAGGATTTGGATACAAAAGAGATTTTTAACTTCAACTCATTCAAAGGACAGGAGTCTGTTACTTCTGTGACTGAGTCCTCTATTGAAATCCCACAGAGCAAACTCAATCCAGAAGCTCTCGTCTTCTCTTCTACCCCTGAATCCATAAGAACATCTTTTGAGGAAGATTTGTTGAAAGTTATCGAGGAAAATGTTGTTTCAGATTCTTTAAAGCCAAAGTTGAGAAGGTTCAGAATTGTCAAAACAAATATCTCTGTCATACCCATTGAAACGAAAACCTCCGACAGAGCCACTAGAGACTTTCTAGGCTCTGACAGTGACTCTGACTCTGAAGTAGATGAACAGATTTTTTGTGGACAAAAGAAAATTTTACACAAGTTAAAGCAGATACCGATAGAATCTACGGATCTAAAAGATGATGTTTCTTTCTTCAAGAAACAATCAAGGTTTATACCGGTAACTGAGTTTAACAACAAAGGTTTTAAAATTCTTGCTTCTAATGCAGTAGAAGTGGAGAAGAGAGAGAAAAACAAAAGTGTTTTTGTAAACCAAAATGTTCCTCTTGCTTTCAAACCTGTAAAATTCACACCAGAACAGAAGGGAAAATGGATAGCAAACAACAGATCTATTCCAAATTCTGGTGTAAACCAAAAGGGAAATCCTTTCTGGTCAAATGAATCTATTCCAAAGAGCTTCGTGTCAACAGAGTCTGTTTCTAGGAATAACAGTTTTAAGAAACAGAACCAGGACAAATTGTATGCAAAGACATCTGGTCCTAAAATCTTTCAGAATCAAGCTCCATTCAAACAGTTTTTGAATAAAAACAATGTGCATCAGTCATGTTCCATCAACTGCAACTGTATTCAACTGTTACTAAAATTGCAAAATCATCTGAATGGTCCCCACTGTGTTCTGAATCAGTACGTTCAAAAGAAAAATCCCACGACTGTTCAGAATACACAGAGGAAAACCTCTGGCACACCATCACAGTATGGAAAGCCCAAAAGAAAGTCTGTCAACCCACCTAAGCCTAACAGGAAAGGACCCATTATGCAATGGGTACCTAAAAGGAACAAATCTGTCTTGCAGAAACCTCATGTGCAGATCTGGTACTTGGATTCTGGATGCTCCAGGCACATGACGGGGAATAAGGAGCTGTTAACTTCTTTTAAAAACAAGATGGGGAGTGCATTAACCTTCGGAGGAGACAATGGCGGACAGATTAAAGGTTATGGTACATTAGTAAATGGTGGTGTTTCAGTCTCTGAAGTTGCTTATGTTGAAGGATTAAATCATAATCTTCTCAGTATAAGTCAACTCTGTGATCACGGATTTGATGTCAATTTCAGGAAGAAATATTGTTCCTTGTTACTTTCCGAGTCTGGTCAAGAACTTTTAAGAGCTGACAGAAAAGGCAATCTTTACAAAATGAATTTTAAACCAAACCAAAACTCTACAACAGAGAAACTCTGTTTAGTGTCTTTGAAAAATGAAGATGCCTGGCTCTGGCATAAAAGATTTGCCCATTTGAACTTTCAAAACCTTGACAAGCTCGTGAAACTGAAACTAGTAAAAGGACTACCTTCTCTGAAGTTTGACAAAGACCATCTCTGTTCTGCTTGTGAACTGGGTAAGATGAAAAGATCTTCACATAGAACAAAGAGTGATCATAGTTGTCCCGGACCTTTGCATATGCTTCACGTGGATCTCTGTGGTCCAATCTCCGTGCAAAGTCTGTCGGGCAAGAAGTATATCCTTGTTTTAATTGATGAATATTCTAGATATACTTGGATTGAGTTCATCAGAGTAAAATCTGATGTCCCAGAAATTTTGATAAGTTTGTTGAGAAGGATACAGGTTCTGTTAGGATTAAAAGTGCAAAAGTTGAGAAGTGATAATGGGACAGAATTCAAGAATGACAAAATTGATACCTACCTATCAGAGGAAGGTATTTCCCAGAACTTTTCAGCTGCAAGAACTCCACAACAAAATGGAGTTATGGAAAGAAAGAACAGAACGCTGGTAGAAGCCGCCAGAACCATGTTGGCTGGCTCTGTCCTTCCAATAAACTTCTGGGCAGAAGCAGTCTCAACAGCCTGTTTTTCCCAAAACAGAGCTGTGATAGTAAAGAAATTTAAGAAGACTCCTTATGAACTCATCAACAATAGAAGACCAAACGTGAAATTCTTTCATGTTTTCGGTTGCAAGTGCTACATATTGAATGACAGAGATCAGCTGGAAAAGTTTGATAAGAAAGCAGACGAAGGAATCTTTATTGGTTATTCCTTAACCTCTAAAGCCTACAGAGTCTACAACTCCAGATGTCGGGTCATTCAAGAAAGTGTAAACGTGTCCTTTGATGAAAGCACATCGAGCTCCTCTGATCGTAAATCAACAGAGGGGACAAAGACATAACAGAAAAAGACAAGTTCTTCAAAGACAAGGGAAGAAGATATCAATCTCATGTTCAACGATTTCTTCAATGATGATGATTCCTCTGATAACATCAACAGAGGAGATCAAGCTCAGAACTCATCAGAACAGAATCTGACAGGTACATCTCTCACTGGTCCCTCCAATATTTCACCATCTACTTCTCTGTCTACAGGAGTGATACAGAGAAATGAGGAACCACATCAGAACGAGAGAGGACCTGAACAAGAGCCATCATCACCTTTGCTAACTAATATTGGCAAAGACTCCTTGTTTGAAAGCTCACCTTCACAGAGCCCTGTTAATGACTCTCAGAGCAATGAGGCCACTCTCCAAAGTCGTGTGCCACAGAGCCCTGGTCCCAATCAACAGAGCTCTGATACTGAAGTTCATCTTTTCACATCAGAAGCACAAACCCCGCCTGTTGTCCATGCTCCCATGACACGATAGACAAAGGATCATCCTCATAATCTTATCATTGGTGCTGCTGAAGATGGTGTGAAGACAAGATCGGCCATAATCAATGAAGCCTTCTTTGTAAATTTTTTAAGCATGATTGAGCCGAATAAGATTTCTGAAGCCGTAGAGGACCCAAATTGGATCGAAGCTATGCAAGAAGAGCTTCTGGAATTAGAAAGAAATAAAGTTTGGTCCTTGGTTCCACTCCCAAAAGGCAAAACGGCCATTGGAACCAAGTGGGTGTTTAGAAACAAAAAGGATGAAGATGGGATTATCATCAGAAACAAAGCCCGTCTGGTTGCAAAGGGATACAGATAGGAAGAAGGAATTGACTATGACGAAACCTTTGCACCTGTGGCTAGGCTAGAAGCCATCAGAATCTTCCTAGCCTATGCTGCTCATAAGGGTTTTAAGGTCTACCAAATGGATGTCAAGTCTGCCTTTCTGAATGGCAAACTGCAAGAAGAAGTTTATGTCTAGCAACCACCTGGTTTTGAATGTTCAGAGTTTCCAGACCACGTTTACAAGTTAGACAAAGCTCTGTACGGCCTTAAGCAAGCTCCCAGAGCCTGGTATGAAACTCTGTCCAAATTTCTGTTGGTCAATCACTTCGAGAAAGGTACAGTCGATAAAACTCTATTCTTTAGAAGATATAAGAATGATATAATTCTGGTACAAATATATGTTGATGATATTATCTTTGGGTCTACAAGGCAGGAGTACTGTGATAAGTTTGAAAGTTTAATGAAAAGCGAATTCAAAATGAGCATGATGGGAGAACTTTCTTTCTTCCTTGGTTTACAAGTTAAACAATCAGACAGAGGGACTTTCATAAGTCAGTCTAAGTACATCTCTGATATGTTGAAAAAGTATAAGCTCAATGATTCAAAACCAATGAAAACTCCTATTGCCACTGGAGTTAAGCTTGACTCTGATCTTAATGGTGAACCAACAGATGTCAAGTACTACAGAGGCATGATAGGGTCACTTCTGTACTTAACTGCCAGCAGACCTGATATAATGTTTGCAACCTGTCTTTGTGCCAGATTTCAAGCAAATCCTACAGAAACTCATTTAACAGCAGTCAAGCGTATCTTTAAATATCTGAAAGGGACTCAATTTTTGGGTCTCTGGTATCCTCTTAACTCTGGTTTCGAGCTTGTAGCATATACAGATTCAGACTATGGAGGATGCAAGAATGACAGAAAGAGTACTTCTGGTAGCTGCCAACTGCTTGGAGAAAAGTTGGTGAGTTGGACATCCAAGGAACAGAACTGTGTTTCAACCTCTACAGCAGAAGCAGAATATGTTGCTGCTGCTAGTTGTTGCTCTCAAGTGATATGGATGAAAACACAACTCAAAGATTATGGCTTGTAGTATGGTAAAATTCCTATTCTATGCGACTCCAAGAGTGCCATTGCCATAACAGCCAATCCAGTTCAACACTCGAAAACTAAGCACATCGACATAAGGTACCACTTCATAAAGGATCATGTTGAAAAAGGGACTATTGAAATGTATTTTGTTTCAACTGATCTTCAGCTTGCTGACTTGTTTACAAAAGCCCTTGATGAAAGGAGGTTTAGCTTCTTAATCAGCAAACTGGGTATGCTGAACTTATCCTCCTAACTTTGTTCAACTCAACAGAGCCTCTGATGATCCTACCAGAGCTCTGTCAAACAGTTGGGTAGGATAGTTCAACCGAGCTTCTGTTGTTCACCAGAACTCTGTCAAGCATACTTTTTCAACACGCTTTCGGTGAACATTCTGTTTGTATATAAAATTTTGTGTGTACAAAAGTTTTTTTTGGATTTAAGATCAATTTTCTAGGGGGTGCTTAAAAGAAGGATAATGCATAGTTTTAGGGGGAGCAAGTCAGTACTCATATTTCCAAATCCAAATTGACTTTGCTTTTTTTATCATTGACAAATCTTTTTGAAGAAAGAGGGAAAACCTGTTCTGATGAAAATCCTTTGATAAAGTCAAGAACCCAACAGAACTCTGATAGTTCACCAGAGCCTCTGTTGTTTCTCACCAGAACTCTGTGAATTTTTTCAAAGTCAGTTCTGTTATTGTTCTTTGACCATTTCCTCATCAGATACAGAATTTTAAATTTTTTTTGGGATAAGGTAAAGGGGTCACTCATCAGAAGCAAAAACTTGCAAAGCTCGAACAGAACTCTGTCAGTTTTATGCCACGTCATCAGAAGTAACGTCATCAGAGGTGCGGGTTATTTCTAAGCGTCAACCACTTGTTACCCACACATCTCTAACCGCGACGGTTTACTTGCACAAAAGTGGTCAGAACAAATCCACGTGGCACCCTCTAATTGAAAGCTAAACCACTAGCTGTCCCCACGATACATAATTCAGGCCACTCCACCTTCTGACACTCGAGTGCCTACAGTATCTACGGCGATTACCCAGCCACAAGTTCTGACTATAAATATCCATAACCTTGACCCATTTCTTTTCTAAACTTCCTAAACCTTTCACCTTTCCCTCTTTTATTTAAATCCTCAGTGTTCTTCAAGAAAACCCAAACCTGCAACAATGGCGGAACCCCAAAACTCTGCTGATTCAAGCCGAATAGAACCCACCGATGATATCATTGTTCTTCCATACGAGTTTGCTGACAACAACTACAGATTCGATCCCACTCCAGGACTCTATCTACCCCTGTATCACGTTTTCATTGAGTTCTTTAGAAACTCTGACATCTTCAGAGCCCTAACAGAGTTCGATGACCACCTTCCAGCGATCTATGTTCAACAATGGTGGACCACATGCCAATACATCGAAGAACAAGACGGGATTGTTGGGAGCGTGAACGCGAGTAATGGAGGAGCGGGAACAATCCGCATTAGAGCAAGTACCTTAAGAAGAATCTTCCGAATGAAAACCAAACGACAGCTAGGAATAGACGCCTATGAGAAACCACCAAAAACAGCTGTTCTTCTTGATTTCATGAAGTTTCTGGGTTACAACAAGGATCTGAATAGGATTGGAGAGTTCAAGCGACAGAATCTACCCACTATGTGGAATTTCATGTTCTCCACCTTAAACAGAACCCTTACCAGCAAATCTGGTAGTCAAGACCAAGCCACAACAGAAATCCTACAAATCATGTATGGATTGTTCTTCAATCGAAACTTTGACTACGCCAGCATTCTCTACAACGATCTTCTTACGGCTGTAAACACAAAAACCTCATCCATCGCAAGAGGAGGAGTCGTTGGATCTCACAAGTTCTTGAAGATGATCAAGTTTCCACGCTTTATCAGTCTGGTAATCAGAAGAGCCTTCGACAGACTGGAACTAACTCATCAGGGTCGCTCAACACCTGTTTGGACGATGTCAAAATTCCTCCCCACCACTTCTGGCGAATACCCCTTCATAAGAAGAATTCCAGGTACAATGCTTGCTCTTATCGCCCCTGACCACATCTCTATCCAAAACTATCAGAGTGCTGCTCAACCTCAAGAACCTGAGGTGAGAACCCCATCATACTTAGGATCTGAGCCTTCCTTAGAGAGCTTGAGTGAGGAGATTGGTGAGGAAATTAACAGACCAGAGGCAAGAGTACCCGAAGTGGGGTCTTCCTCTAGAAGAGAGGAAGTAGAGGACAGAGCATCTCCTAGAGAGGCTGTCCATGAGGAAGTACAAGAAACACCAGAGGTAGAAACTAACTCTTCTGATAGTGATAAGCAAGAGGGAAACATCAGAGAGAATCCAGAGAGTTCTACAGCCATAGGAGCCGAGGATAATGAGAGAATAGAAAAAGATGCTCAACAGAGCACATCTGAGGGTAACCTTAACCAAAATCCCAGTGATTCCACACAATCTAATCCTGGTGATCAAGACCAAAGGATTATTGAAACAGAGGTGCACACCTAGAACCTCAACCAGCATATACCATCAGAGGTACCTCTTCATGCCTCTGGTACGCACGAAGCTGGGGAAACTATCTTTGGTAGTGATGTTCATTCGCCCCAGAACATCAATAGGTCACCTCCCACACGATGATGCCTATGTGGCTCATTTAGACTCCACACAAAATAGACCAGAGATCTTTGTAATCTCACGTAGCATCTGTCCGACTCAGGGACAATGGGAGACCATAGTAGAACAAGGGAAGACATTGCTTGATCCAAATGCTTCTCATCACACCAGATTTCCTTCTTCAGAACCTGAGCTGGAAGAGGAAACTTTGGTCAGAACACCTATAGTTGTTTCCCCTCAAAATGCTTCTCTTAGGGAAGAACTGCTGAACATCTCAAACAAGCATGCTGAAATGACTCGAAAATATGCCGAAGCTGAAGCACTCAGAACAGAGTCTGAACGGGTCAGAGGAGAAGAGATTGGAAAGCTGACAACAGAGATAGCCGACCTAAGATCAATCAGATCAGAGGAAGTTAAAAGGACTTCGACAGATCTTGCCGAGCTAAAGCGACTCATAACAGAGAACCACACATCGCAGATGAACAGAACCCTTCCCATCCCCACTGTTATTCTTTCAGAATCTAACGTCAGAACCTTGACAGAGATAATTACCAACTCTGTTATGGAATCCATAAAAGAAGCAACCACCTCATCTGCTACTCCACTCAACATCTCCAGCCCTAACCCAAATGACCTACCCATGACAGTTGGACAAATGGGAGACTTCAGAAAATCAATTCTTAGCCGAATGATGACGATCTCATCAAAATTTGTAATGAAAGCTAAGGCAACAGAACAACATGTGAAAGCGTCTCTTGATACTCACAAGGTCAACTTCAAGGCTCAAGTAAAAGAGATCAGAGGTGCTGCAACAGAGGTAGAAGATGTGATGACAAAGGCAGCCTCAAACTTTACTGATATTATTTTATAGGCTACCTCTACATCAAAAAGACCTGCAGAAGAAGCACCCACAGACGAACCATCAAGCAAGAGACACAAAGCTGGTCTGAAGTTTGTTGTTCAGTCCTCACCAGAAGCTCGAATTGATGATTCTGACGATGATGATGACTTCGAAGATGCTCAAGAAGGACAATCAGACAATCAACAGGGTGAGTCCTCAGAACAACAAAAGGGGGAGAAGGAGAAGAAAAAGGGGGAAAAGGAGAAGGAGAAAGAGAAGGAGAAGGAGAAAGAGAAAGAGAAGGAGAAAGAGAAAGAGGTTGAAAAAGAAAGAGAAGCTAGGGGTAAAGGGAAAATCACCGAAGCAACTGAGGAAGAGACTACAGAAGGAGAAAAGGGGATAACAGAGGAAATCATGACAGATATAACTGAAGTGGCATTTGACTACATGTTCAAAAACAGAGTCATCAAACCGACAGAAGAGTCAACACAAGAACCACCAAAGATCATCTGCCTAGATACCCCTCCTACTTCTCCAACAAAAGAACCAGATAGGACAGACCCATCCTCTGCTGAAGGACAAATAAGTCGAGCCCAACCTCAAGCTACTCAGAAATCTGCTCACATCGACACTCTTATGGCAGAAACCCATGATGACCCAAACCCAACGGTAACAGAACAGAACCCAGAAACCTCTATCTTTCATACCGAAAAACCTGCCTTAGAAACGGTATTTGCATTTCTATATGCTGACAGAGACATCATCCCTGTAAATACCGTACCCATTAACACATACCTCAACCCAATCAGAATAAACACCATTTCTGATGCAAGGCTAAAGTTCATCCAAACCAAGTCAAATCAGAACAGAGCCATCAATATAAACTTCGGTATCCGCAGAATTCTGGACATTAAGCACAAGAAGTTTCAACACGACAGGGTCACATACCATGAGTATACCGTGGAATCAACAGAAGACATAAATGAAATCTTCAATGACAATGATCTCGTCCTTCTGAACCCATATGACCTGATCTTACTCCACGCATATTGCTTGAACTTCTCAGAAAGATACACACCAGCCAGAACTGCACTACCAGAAGTCAGATTTGCTATGCAAGAGCACATCAATCTCAGAATACAGATTGACTATCAGCTAGGCATAGAGTTTGAAGTAGAGAAACTAGCGATTGCACCACCAAATGAAAACCTTGAGGGTTATGGCCATCACAGAACTGGAACCGTAGTAGAAGATCCTCCAGTCTTTATCTGCCGACAGAAGGGCATAAAGAAGGCCATCAGAGCAGCTGAAACCCACAAATACTCAAGTGAGTCGCTAGTATACCTCAAGAACAAAATCCAAGATCTCCCAAGAAACAAGTGTCCAGAAGAACAACATAAACTCTTCATCCACCAGATTGATCTGATGCTGGACTTTCGTACTCTAATCAGAAGATTCGACAGAATTCTTAGGGGAGATGATTATGCTTAAATGTACTGATCTTTTAAATCTCAATGTAATATTCCAAAAGATTAGTGCAAGGCTTCGACAGAGGTAAAAGTTCTCTGTTCTTTTGTTTAATCTCTTGTCAATTGTAAATTTTTATTTTCAATACTTAGGGGGAGATTGTCGGCCCCAAGTATCTGTTATGTAAAAGTATTGAAAATAGTTCAAGTCAGAAGACCAACAGAGATCAGACAGAAGATTCGGAAGAAGTTCAAGTCAGAAGACCAACAGAGCTTAACAGAGCTCTGTCGAAGACTTCCAACAGAAGAACAAGTGTTTAACAGAAGACCAACAGAGCTCTTGCGAAAGAGCTCTGGTGAAGTGAAGACCTCTGTCAGCCTAAGTCTCGTAGGAAATCCCAAGTGTTAGACAAGTGTCCATACTTTCCACGTATGCCCTAAAAATAGGAGACACACTTTCCACGTGTCATTCTAGGGTACGATAGTACACTGCCTTCACTTTTCTAGGGCTATAAATAGAGAGGTAGTGGAACAAACAATTGTAAGCTTTGGGAAGAGTAGTTTTTCCACAATTGTTTAAGCACACACTGCAGCAATCCCGAGCACTACCTCCGTACGATATTGTTGTCCTATGAGATTTCCGAACACACTTGAACATGTTCTTGGTGTGATTCATTATCAATATATGAGCAGCTTTTATATCTGATCATGTTATCATTTTACTGTTCAATATTTGATTCTCATAGTTCATTTATCGTTTACACAATCACTCATTTTAATGGCTTTATTTAATATGCTTCCGCTGTCTATTTCACTACCATTAATATGATACAAAGTGAATCTGGGAACCTACAAAAAGTGTTAGTGAAAATGAGCTAAACTAGGCTATTTATACCTAGGTTCATAATTTACAAAATAACCCCTCAACTTGAATACAGCATATAAAATTGACGCTAACAATCTCCCCCTTTGTATTCAAGTGAGCCAGGTAAGCATTAACCATGAAGTTTTTCCGGTGGAATGTATCTCTTTCTGATCCCAAAGATAATTTCAAACCTTCTGAGTGAATTCCGATAATCTATTCGGTCTTGAATCACTTTCAAGCCATTATTGATCAAGACAATCTCCTTCTCTTTCAGAGGCACCTTTCTTTGTTTATCCAATCTTAGCCTTTCATTCAGTAAAATCTTGATCATATCGAGCGTCCCATCAGAAAACAGATTAACTTCAATCAACCTCAAGAACTTCTTCTTCTTTTGCCCATTGTGGTAAACAATACCGAAGTCTGGTTTTTTTAACACGGTATATAGAGGAATACCTAGTATGTCGGGTAGGTTTCTGTTTGGCCTTCTTTTGTTGACCCTTTCTTGATTACTTTCCAAAGCCATTTGAAAGTCGGTTAGGTAAGAAAGCTTGATCAGGTTCTTCATGAAATGTTTTAGGGCTTGATAGGCTTCAGAGTAAGTAATGTCTTTGTTCGGCATCCGGGAAAGAATGTCATACAGCCTGAAGAAGTCTGCACAGGTTAGAGATTTGAAGTCGGCTTCACAGAAATTCCACTCTTTTCCATCTGATCTGAGGACGTAGAATCTAGGATAAAAGACTTTTAGAATCTTCTCCGATTCTATCTTCACAAGCTTAACAATCTCTTTACCTGTTCTGACTGCACTGGGCTTTTGATCTTTGTCACCCATCATATACAAATATTCAATCTGTTTTGGACGTGGAAGCTTTTCAATAGAATACAACTTTACCTTGTCGATTGGCTGAATCTTTTTCACAAACAAGTCACTCCTTATATCTTCTTGGAATGGAGTAATGATTCTTGTTCGGTGAGCACGTCTGACAATCAAAGCTTCTCTATCAATTAACATCTGTAGATTACGTAATTCTGCATTGGAGACTGCATCTCTGATTTTGCCTTTTGGTAGATCAGGAATTACCGGAATTTGTATCACTGGATCAGGTTGATTACTTTATTTCTCGGAATCAGAATCAGGTTGAACGTTTCCACCATCAAATACATCATCCATCTCCTCTTTAATCTTTACCATAGTAATTTCTGGATCATCATCAGAATTAATGGAGATCAAATCCTGTAAGAAATCATCAGCCATAATTTCCTCATCAGTTTTGTTATCACATCCTTGAGGCTTTTCAACCCTAGGATTGACATCATCCAGAACACCAACATCAGCACTTTGAACCCCTTGTGTACCACCAACATTACCGGTACCCGTTTCCACGTTCGTTTCCACATTTTCAGTAACATGAACACCCGAACCACTGCCTTGTTCCACCCTTTGTCTTACACTTCTCTCCCCCTCATGGTGATCATGATCGGGATCTTGATCATCATGCCTCCATTTGGTGGTTTGGGCTTGAATGCCACGCTTTTCTTCCACCACTTTGATTCGGTTATATAGGGTTGTGAAGCCAGAAGAGATAGCATCGGTTAGGTTGGATATGGATTGTTGTAGGGTGTTAAGTGAATCTGGTAAAGTGGCTTGTATTTCGGTTTGGCGTCTAAGTAGACCAAGAATATCTACTTCTTCTTGAGTATTCGCATCGCCTTGTTCTAGTAAACGGGAAATTAACTGGGATTTCAATTCATGTAAAGGTAAAGTATGATGTACCTTTGGGTTCGGCTGAGATTCTGGTTGAGTGTCGGATGGTGCGGATGAAGAATCAACAACAGACTTTCCTTTAACAAACTTTTGTACTTCGGCAGATAATTTCTTAACAATATCAGTCAATTCGAACACCTGAGCTTTATGAGTGTTGGAGAGAGACTGGATGGCCATTTCAAGCAACTTCTTAGATACATAGTTGTGAGGAGGAGGACCCACCAAAGACTGAATATCACGCGCTTGTTCCAAGGTAACAACCAGACCACTTAGGTTAGTGGTTTGCATAGCAGTCATAGAGACTGTATGGCCTACGTTCAACGCTGGCATAGTGTTAACGTTGGTAGGACTTCCGCCCGATCCTCGTACAGTACCAACAAATGCCGGCTGCACTCGGGGCGTTCCGGTTGGGTCACGCATAACACCAACGTTTTGTGTCACCATAGATGAAGTGACAAACGGTCTCTGTGTCCTAGGAAATGAAGTAAAATCAAACGGTTCTAGACTCAATCTGTGACCAAATGAAGGTGGTGGCCGGGGCAAGTGCCATCCTATTTCAATATCAGCAGACATCGATGTAACAACCCAAATCCCAGAACATACATCATAATGCATAACATTCATACATGACATTGATTTACAACAAAAGTTACATAACAAACCAAGTACGGTCTCAATAGTCTTGACATTACAAAATATATAAAAGCTTCCTAATCAACATCCATCAAAAGCTTCCTACACTTCATCCTCTCCTGCCGATCCTTAACCTGGAAAACATATTTTTGAAAACAAAATGAGGGTTAGACCAAACGGGTCTAGTGAGTTAATCCCGGTCTTTTCCAAAATCAATATAAAACTCTTTTCACATAATACTTTGTATCAAAATAGTTTACATAAAACCTTTCGTATAAGCACACATATACCACACATATATAAATACCACATTAGGACTCGTGCACCGTGTATCTCTCCTCATCTCATCTTCTTTCCCCTGGCCACATTAGTCGGTAGCAAGCCAACTAATCATCGTCACTGTACAATACAGTCGACTCCAATGTAATTACATACAGCCCCGCTGCAATTACCTACAGCTCCACTGCAATTTCATGCAGCCCCGCTGTATTTCCATACAGCCCCGCCGAACAATAATTTGGCTCACCTATACTCGTTTTGTGCAATATAAACACAACATATATCTCAATATATTATCAATCACGTACACCATACATATAAGCACATTAATCACTAATTATCACATTCCCAAACCATACGTATGTATTCCAGTTGAAAATACTTTTAAAGTAAAACTCACCTGAATGCTTATTACAACTCTTCCAAGCCTTTTCCAAAGATTCAGTCTATCAATCCCAATCCACAGAGTCTGTAAATAGATTAAATACAAATATCCCCTTACTAACTGATCACATAAAACATACTAGAAGACCAAGGACTCTAGATAACTCAAATCCTCGAAAGTGACCAAAACAGCTAAAATATCCAGACAACCCAAACAACAAGGACAACACCACCTTTTCCGGATAACATGACTTTTCCGGACAACCTTAGTAATCCGGACATCAAGACTAATCCGGACAACACGATTTATCCGGACAACACAAGGAATCCGGACACCACAGACTAATCCGGACAACAAAGGAATCCGGATGCCATCCGGTCTCTAAATCATCCGGAAACCATCAATCAAATCGTCCGGACTCTATCAACAACTTACCCGGACAACACCCAAGAATCTACCCGGACACATTCATATCATCCGGACACCTCTGACTGTTTATCCCATTTTCACCCAGAAATCGACTGAATCATTAACAGATGTGATTTTGACTATTCTACTCCGATAGGAACTATCTAAAAGCAATTACAAACATAAAATACAAAGAGACATACCTCAGATTCACTTCCAAGCATACCAATTGAAGCCTTAACCTAGCTTTTCTTCTTTTCTCCTTCTTGCTCTCTCAACACACACACACACACACACACTAAACTGAAATCTGGATAATATCTGAGTTGTGAAATATCTGATATGCTTAAGAGATAATATCAAACTTAATTACCACTTTGGTCCTTGAACTTCTCAATAATGACCCAAACACCCTTAACTTATAATTTAACCCAAGCTTACCCTAAAATCCAACTTTAAAGTTAACTTTACTTAACGGAAAAAAGGATTTTAACTAACGAACTTACCCGGGGTATTACAATCGAGTGTGTCGCCGATAGTGTTTTTGCTAATCCCCTGTGAGAAGATGAAACATCAACTTGTGAAGAAGTTGATGAGTGGATGAGTGGGGTTGTGCATTGCATAGCATGATATCTCGGCACAAATCTTCTTCAGACAACATATCTTCAAAATTAGAAGAATAAGGAAGATCAAGAACTCGTCGCAACCTTTTCAAAGTCAGCTTGGCATCAAAATGATCTACTTTCAGAGTGAAGTAGTTGTTATTAGGTACGTATTGGATGTTACGCCATACTTGTTGCAGATATATCTCCGATACTTGTTGAGTTCTTTCAATAGCAATACGAAGCGGGTGACCTTTGAGTATTTCCATGAAAAGATGATAATCCATAGTGACATTAAAATCTAGAGTGTAGTTGTTCGGCTTTAAATCCTTCTTATCTCTTGGAAGAATAAGTTCAGCATCTAGATCTCGAGCGTTCACCGATGGGTGTGATGAACGATGAGATGGAAAGACCATGTTCTCGTCAGAAGATATACCATCACCGTGCTCTTGCAAAAGTGCCATGGTCTATGATTGACAGTGTAAGACCATTTGGATATCAGTGCTTTTTCGTCAAAACTTTTTCAAAAATTTCCCAAGTATGGGCTACTATCGTACAACACACCAAGTCGTATGACACTAACTGTCGGATAAAACTGTACGACTAAAAGTTGTCAGACACGTCTCGTACGACAGTTATGAACATCTGTTTTGTGCGACAGTTTTGAATGTGAAGAACATAATGTTGTGCGACAGTTATGAGTGTTCGAACAGTTGTGAACATTCAAACCCAAAAACCTAAGATTTGTCAATGAAAGCATATCAAACTAGTGTCATATGTTCGGTTTTCTACCAGGAATGCTAATCTAACTTCTTTTCCTATCAGTTCTAACACAAAGATCAGAATACGAAGGGTTTACTAAAACCCCTTTTCGATTTTTCTAGAAATCAACATAACAGATAATATACTCGATGAAATGTGATGTAAACAAGTAGATGATGATACCTGAATCGATTCGAATCCACAAAAGCAATGAAACAGCAACAATGATACAGTATCGATTTGTACTATGTGAGAGAATCGGGTAGTACAAAAGTTGGAAAATGAAACAACTTTCAAAATTGCACTATATATAGAACTTAGGCTGTGTGGACACGTGTCAAGAAATGAATGGTCCAAGGGTTGACCGACACGTGTCAGATAGTCGTACGATACAATGTACGAGTATCTCGTCTTAGTTGTAGGATGAAGTGTACGACTAAGGTATAATGATGAACAGTAACTATCGTACGATGCTTGTGCGACTAGGATTGCTAGTCGGACAAAGCGTCTACGACTTGACCATATGAACAGTGACTGTCGTACGAAGCATGTACGACTAGGATTGCTAGTCGGACAAGGCTTGTGCGACTGTCGTGCATGAACAGTAACTCTCGTACAAGTTATGTACGACTGTCGTGCTGGAACACTAACTCTCGTACAAGGCTTGTACGACTACTTTCCAGACTTGAAAAATTTTCAGAAAATTTGAACTTTGAACTTTTCAAAAATTTGAACTTTTCAGTTTAAAATCAGTTCAGCGTTCTTGAAAACATTTTGGCCCCCCTACAAAGATGCATAAGTCTTGAGAAAATCATTTGCATCAAGTAGGGTTTGCCAAAATCATTTAAGATAGAACACTCACCTTTGTTGTTTTGCTTAACCATTTCTTCTTTGTACAATGCTCCCCCTTTAAAGATACTCATAAAGATTTATTGCTCCCCCTAAACATATGAACCACACATAAAACTGCACAAATAATATCAATGGAAGTACATACGGTAAAAAAAATAAAATTGAAATCTTCTTTGTAAAATACTGAAAGAAATCTAAATTTGAGCAAATCATAATGGATATTCAATATTATGAAAATAAGTATTCTTCACTCAAATTTATCAAAATTTGAATGACTAAGAATTATTTTCAAAATGTTGAATAAAAATTATGACTTATCAAACTTTCAAATTCAACATGCCTAGCTTTGAGACAAGAAAGTTGAACCGTTTCTCATCCAAAGCCTTGGTAAACAAGTCGGCTAGTTGAAATTTAGTAGAAACAAAATAGAGTTCAATTGTACCTTTTTCGACGTGATCTTTAATAAAATGATACCGTACTTTGATGTGCTTGGTTTTCGTGTGATGAACCGGATTCACAAATATTGCTATTGCGGACTTGCTATCACAATAGATTGGAATCTTTTCATACTTACACGCAAAATCCGTCAGTTGGGTTTTCATCCAGATGACTTGTGAGCAACAACTAGCGGCCGCGACATATTCTGCCTCCGCCGTAGAAAGTGACACGCAGTTCTGTTTCCTAGATGCCCAACTTACCAACTTATCACCCAAGAATTGGATATGTCCGGATGTGCTTTTCCGGTCCAATAAGGTACCACCATGATCCGCGTCGGAGTAGGCTGTTAGCTCGAATCCCGTGCCTTTGGGATACCATAGACCAAGGTAGGAAGTTCCTTTGAGATAGCAGAAGATGCGTTTGACGACTCCTACATGAGATTCCTTAAGATTCGCCTGAAATCTCACACAAATACAAGTAGCGAACATAATATCCGGGCGACTAGCAGTTAAGTACATTAAAGATCCGACCATACCTCGATAGTGTCGTATATCAGTTTTCTTACCATGAGGATCTGGACCGATCTTTGATTGTGTTGCCATCGGTGTTCCAATGGAAGTACAATTTTCCATTTTGAATTTCTTCAAAATGTCCAATATATACTTTGACTGGTTGATGAATATCCCCGTGAAAAATTGTTTCACTTGCAATCCTAGGAAGAAGTTAATCTCCCCCATCATGCTCATCTGAAATCTAGTAGTCATCAGATCAGAAAACCATGTACATAAACCAGGGTTAGAAGCACCGAATATAATATCATCCACATATATTTGTACTATTACCATCTCACCGTCTTCACGTTTGACAAACAAAGTCGTATCAACCTTACCTTTTTCAAAGCCCAAGACGAGAAGAAATTTAGATAGAACATCGTACCAAGCGCGCGGGGCTTGTTTCAACCCATATAAGGCTTTATCCAAAATGTAAACGTGATTTGGATTCTCCTTGTCTACAAAGCCTTCGGGTTGTGAGACATATACCTCCTCTTTTAGTATTCCATTAAGAAATGCTGTCTTTACGTCCATCTGATAGACCGTAAAGTTTTTGTATGCCGCGTACGCCAAAAATATTCTGATTGCTTCAATGCGTGCGACTGGAGCGTAAGTCTCATCGTAATCTATCCCTTCTTGCTGTCGATAGCCTTTAGCTACAAGTCTCGCTTTGTTACAAACTATGATGCCATCTTCACCTTTGTTGTTTTTGAACACCCACTTTGTTCCAATGATGCTTTTATCGGCTGGTCTTGGAACTAACCTCCATACCTTTAACGCTTTGAATTGATTTAGCTCTTCTTGCATAGCTAAAATCCAATCCGGATCATTTAAGGCTTCTTTTACTGTGAGTGGTTCAATGTTACTTAAAAACATTGAGAACATGCACTCATTTACGGTAGCACATAAAGCAGATGAACGAGTTTGAACTGGTGAACTTGGGTCACCGATTATTTGGTGAATCGGATGAGCCTTCGTCCACTTGGTTGTATGAGGGTGAGGAGCATAGGATTCTTAAACATTTTCAAGAGTAGCATTCGTCTCTTCTTCGGTTGGAGAAACCAGTGGTTCAGCACTTGGAAATTCTGTAGGAATACTAGAAGATTCCGGTTGTGGCTGAGGAATGGTTGGTTCAGTAACCGAAGAACTTGGATTTTGTCTTGATCCTTCCACTGTAGTTGTAGTCTCTTGTTGTGGAATAAAAACTTCTGGTACTTGAACATTCTGAACAGGAGTGGAAACATCAACCGGTGTTGAAGTAGATGCACCATTTTGAGTAGTTGTCGCAGCGGAAATAGTTGTAGGTGCTTGTACCATCCTGTTAGAATTAGTAGAATTATTGTAAGTACCATAAAATTCATCATAGAATTCATCAAATAATAAATCAAGATCAGTTAATTGAGATTTTGAGGTTGAAGGTTGATCCTGATTAGAAGTTGAAGCAGGTTCTGAACAGAGATGTCCAGAAGCTAAAATTCCAGTTATAACGGGTCCTGAACTGTTTTGATCAGAAGCCAATTCGTGATGATCGTCGAATTTGACATTGACACTCTCCATTATATTCCTTGATTGCTTCAGATATATCCTATATGACGCCGATGAGAAAGAGTATCCAACGAAGATACAATCAATCGCCTTTGGACTGAACTTGTTCCTTTGTTCTTTGTCGTTTAAGACATAACACCTACAACCAAAAACACGAAAATGTTTTATGTTAGGTTTCCGGTTATTCATGATTTCATAAGGAGTTTTATTAAACCGGCGATGTATGACAGAACGATTATGTGTGTAACATGCGGTTGCTACAGCTTCGGCCCATAAGAAGAGGGGAAGCTTTGAGTATGCCAACATTGTTCTCGCAGACTCGACTAACGTTCTGTTACGTCGTTTTACAACACCGTTTTGTTCAGGAGTTCTGGCAGCAGAAAATTGTTGCATAATCCCATTTGATTCATAGAAATCATCTAGGACTCTGTTCTTGAATTTTGTACCATTATCCGAACGCACGATTTTTACTGAGATCTGCATGTTGTTCTGAGCTTCCTTGATAACACCAATGAGAAATTCTGAAGTTTCATCTTTTGACCGAAGAAACTTAACCCATGTATATCTTGAAAAATCATCGACTATTACTAAGACGTATTTCCTCCCATTTATGCTTTCCGTTTTCATTGGACCGCACAAATCCACATGCAACAGCTCAAGTACACTCTTCGTTGTTGGTTCCGGTTTAGGCTTGTGAGGAACCCTCTTCATCTTTCCTTTCTCACACGCATCACATAGATTTTCGGCATTGAATTTCAAAGTTGGAAGCCCCCGAACCGAATCTCCTAAAACTAGATTTTGAATGTATCGAAAATTTAGATGAGATAACCGTCGGTGCCATAGCCAACTTTGTTCTTCAGAAGCTTTGGATAAAAGACACACTTCATTGGTTGGTTTGATATCTTCCAAGTTGATTGTGTACAGGTTTGACTTGCGAGTTCCAACAAGAAGATCTGTTCCTTTCTCGGTTTTGACACAACATTTTGTCTTCTTGAAGTGCACTTCCAAATCCTTATCGCAAAACTGTCCTATATTGAAAAGGTTGTGCTCCAATCCTTCAACATAGTTAACCTTCTTTATCGTAAGATTGTCTTGAATGATATCTCCAAAACCTTTGATAGGAGCAACCTGATTGTTTCCAAACCTTACACGACCAAGATCTTTTTCCACAAAATTGTTTAGCATGTGTCTTTGGCCTGTCATATGCTTCGAACAACCCGAATCTAAATACCATAACTTATGTTTCTGCATCAATCAGATTGAAACAGTTTTAGGTACCCATTGAGTATTGGGTCCTTTTTTATTAGCTTGAGAAACCTTGAGTTTAGACATTTGTGTCTTCTTCTTTTTCTTCAAATTTGATTTTCTTTTAACACTTGGAATAAAGTAAGAATTATCCCAACAACAAGAACCAGGCATAGCAAACGAACTTTCATATCCACAAACATAACAAAAACATTCACCATTTTTGAAATCCAACAATTTGTCTTTCGAGTAATCTTTGTATGACTTTACAAAAGAATTTTTATTACTCACACCAACTTGTTTATTCTTTGAAAAACTACTATTTTTGTCATTTTGTTTGGATGAGTCAGACGTCGTTTGCTTTACCCGCCATTCTTGTTCTTTCTTCTTCGGATTCACAGAATTATCTGAAAGAACATAAGATTTAGAGTTAGAATCCTTAGAACTCTGAACTTGAGAATTCTTTGACATTTTATCCTTCTTTCTTTTCTCTAAAGGTGGATTCTTTGTGTTTGAACACTCACCTTTATAGAAAGTACTCGAAGATTTTTCTTTGTTTATATAAGAAACATATGTTATTATAATTGGACTTTCTTGAGATGATTGAAATGAATGACTACCACATTGAACACAATTGAGATTCTTTCTTGCAAGTGATAATAGATCTGAAACATAAGTCTTTTCACTATTATTGCATTTCATACAAGAATTATTGATTTTAGGTTCAGAAGTAGTATTCAACTCAATCTTCTTAGAAATCCTTTTCAGATCATCTTTCCTTTTGCTTTCTTCTTTTTCTTCAGAAATAATAAAATCAGTATGGTCCGGAAGTTTCTTTGAGAAATCAAATGCACAAGCTTTTCCTTTTTCATTTTCTATTGGTTTTGACTTGGTTTCAAAAACTTTCTCGTTTGGTTTATAATCACAATCCGAATCAGAATCGGCGTTGTGAACTTCAAAATCTTTTGTGGACTCAGGTGAACTCCAATATTTGAAAGCATTTTATTTTCTTTCTTTTGCTAATTCCTTTTCTAACTCATCCACCTCTTGAGAAAGCTCAATTATTCTCATTTCATGAGAATGTTTCTCATTTTCAAAAATTACTTTCTCAATTTCAAACTGTGCTCTTTCAAGATTGAAAGAATCTTCAAAATCAGACATTATATTAGGTTTTTCTTCTTTCAAATATTTTTCTAATGTCATCACTTTTTGAGAAAGTTCACAGTTCTGTTCTTTAAGAAAGTTGCTTTCTTCAAGATTGAACCAGTTTTTCAAAGCAAATTCTTTTCTTTCGTTTTCTAACACAATCTCTAATTCAGCTTTTGTCTTTAACAAATCAGTCAACTTCTTTTCAAATGAATTGATTTGGTTTACAAAGTTGACTTTCTCATTTTCCAAATTGGTATGCTCAGAAAGAAGAATATTCTCAAGATCTACCACTTTCTTTGAGAGTTTGAGACATTTTTGATCAATCTTTTGTTTACCATCAAAAATGTTCTTTGATGATTCAGAAAACTTTTTGATCAAGCATGTTCAATTCTACCAGTTTCCTTTTTCACTTCGTCATTGTAACAAGAAGATATTTCCTTAAAAGTAGTTGAGAAAATAGTTGAATGGAGATCATTTTCATAATCATATTTGATCTTTTGTTCAGCAAGAGAGATCTCAAGTTCAGCTATTTTCCCTTCTAGAACCAACGTAGGAACATATTTCTTAGTTACAACAACTTGATTGTTAGTAACTGGCTTTGTAGCATTTATGCCAAAGTAGTTATCTGGAAGTGGTTTATCTAGATTGTTGAGAATCTTCAACGCCTCATTAGTATAGCAAAATGAAAGTTGAATATGAGTTGTTAAAGCTCTTTTTCTTTGTTCTTCTTTTTGTGTTTCCTTTTCATCAGTCCAATAAACTTCAAAATCGGGCCAATATCGTGCGTACCTTAAACATTCGAAATTATACACTGTCGGTACTGCTTTGATAGCTTTGGCACCATATTTTGGACATTCATAACCAAGTCCCCAATATTTATTGACATTGTTTACATGTCTTGGCTTGTTCATGAAAATTGTTTGAGCAGATTGATCTCTCAAATACAGCTTCTTTTCCAAACTTTCAATTTTGTTTAAAAATTCTGAATTCTTTTCTGAAAGATTTGTCAAAGAAAAATCACTTTCTTTATTCTTTGATTCTAAATCTTTGATTTGCTTGTTCAATTCAGATAATTGAGAATCAAGTACTAATTTTTCAGATTCAAATTGATCATGTTGAGCTTTGAGATTTTTGATTTCAGAACATTTGTCTTTTATCTCAAATTCAGCATTATCAACCTGTTGTTTCAACTCACTATTCTTCTTTCTTTCGTTTTGTAGAGTTTTTGTTAATTCTCCAACACATGGTTCCATTATTTCAATTTCACGAAATAAACTAGCATACTCGTTTTCAGAACATGCTAATTTATTTAGTGTCATTCAGTTCATTACGCAGATTTATGACTTCTTGATTTAATGATTCAGGTAAAGGAAAAGAATTTACCTGTGAGGAAGTGTCAGACTTATCCTCATCGTCAGAATCGAATTCTGCTTGGCACATATTTGCATGCTCTTCATTTTCTCCCTCGTCATCAGAATAATCAAGAAAATACTCTTCCTCCGCCATAAGAGCTTTTCCATCTTCCTTTTCTTGTGCAAGAAGCAACTTTTGTTTGTAGTAATCCGTGTTCTTTACTACCTTCTTTCGACAATCTCTTGCATAATGACCCGGATTACTACAGTTGTAGCACTTTTGAATCTCCACAGCTTTCTTATCTTCGAACTTTTTCTCCATGTTCTCATACACCTTCTTTCCTTCAGCTTTCTCCGATCTTTGCTCAAATCTTTTATCAGTATTTTCAACTCTTTGCTCTCCAAAAGGTTTCCTTTCACAAATGTTGTTCTCAAACTTTCTCGAACCAGATGTATACCTCAGATTGTTGATTGATGACGAAGGTTTGTAAAACTTCTTTTGAAAGTGCCTTGTGAGAAGAACCAAAGCTTGATGTAGTTCAACACCATCATCAGAAATATTTCCCCTGAACCCTGTATCAAACATTCCAGATTCATCATTTGTAAAGTTATTCGGTTGTACCTCGGCTTGTAGTGCAATCGGTTCTTGAGAGAAATCTTTCTTCTTTTTCTTGTTCTTCTCCTCTCTTATCTCATATATTTCTTCCTCATCTTGCAACATCGTCTCATACAATTCATGTAGTGGCATAGGAGAGTCTCGGATTTTGTTTCATTTTTCTAGCCACACTCTTCCACTCGGGTTGTAGTGAGGTAAGAAATTTGACATTTAATTTGATCAGATCCTTTTTGATCTTGTTTTTACTTAGCTCATTAAGTAAAATCATGAATCTGTCATATGTGTCATGAAGTGACTCATCTTCCTTTGCCTTAAACTCTTCATACCTATTGATGCACATTATGATTTCATCTGATTTCCAATCTGAGACCCTTGTAACATCTTTTCTAACTGTCTCCACATACTGTTTGCCGTATCTTTGTAACTATCAATCTTATTGAACACCTCATTCGGAATCCCCATAATCACATATGATCTTGCCTTCTTGTCAGCATCGAATCTTGCTTTTTGATCAACAGTGTACTCGGAAAGAGGAACCAATCTATTATCTGGTTCTGGTGCACCCTCAACACGATAATCCTTAAGAACAGGTTTCATTAGACCATTATGAAGAGAATCTATCAAATGATCACCATTCGATTGTCTTTCAAGGAAATCCTCAAACCTCTCTTTCCATTGTTCATACTCTTTTTCGATCAAAATTGGAGGTCTAGTATCACTTCCCAAAGAGTTCATTATGTCGTTTCTATTCATCTTGAAAATTACTTGTATTGATCTTTACACAAAAAAGTGAATTTGTGAAAATTTGACAAACTGTCGGGCAAAAACGTACGACTGTCGTATAGAACGTGTGCGATAGTACAAGTGAACAGTAACTGTCGTACAGAACGTGTACGACTTGGACTCAGCAACAGTAACTCTCGTACAACAAGTGTGCGACTTGGACCAACTCTCGTACGAACCTTGTACGACTTGGTC
Organism: Saussurea involucrata; assembly: GCA_033807775.1. Lineage (NCBI taxonomy): Eukaryota > Viridiplantae > Streptophyta > Magnoliopsida > Asterales > Asteraceae > Saussurea > Saussurea involucrata. The sequence continues at coordinate 184,547,311 of CM066321.1, forward strand.
ACGTAAACAGTAACTGTCGTATGGAACTTGTGCGACTAAGCTTTGTGTACAGTAACTCTCGTACAACACTTGTACGACTAAAAATGTAGTCGGGCAAGGATCGTGCGACAATTATGATGCTAAGTATCGTGCGACAGTTATGAACACCAAGAACAGTTACGCGTACGACAGTTATGAGATTTAACGTGAAAATTTTCTAAGTGCCCAAAATTCTCAAATCAACTCCAATTGATTTGAAACTTCGTAGGGTAGGTCGCGGGGGCTTTCTGAACACCTTTTGTTCAGCGAGAAACACCAAGAAACTAACAGAAATCCGTCAAATCGATCTGAACAGTAAACATATTCGAAAACTCCAAATCTGCCAAATCTTTTGATTTTGTTGTTTTGAGTCTGAATCCTTGCACGAATTGATCTAGATAATCAATTCTAACAAGTCTGTGCCTATAGCTCGATCCAAAACAGCCTCAAATCATAGAATCCATGTAAAACCCGAAAATATCAAAAAGTGCCCAAAAACTTCAAAAATCTTCACAAATTCGATCTGCTAGGCTCTGATACCACTTGTTATCCCAATTAACAAGTAATGAAATCAAGATCTATCCAAAACTCTGTACATCTCTCATTAACATCAAGATCAAGTAATACAATGTAGAGAGAGACTCACAGAGAGTTCTAAGGATATGAATATCAAAAGTGTTAGTGAAAATGAGCTAAACTAGGCTATTTATACCTAGGCTCACAATTTACAAAATAACCCCTCAACTTGAATACAACATATAAAATTGACACTAACAAAAACTACAACTAATTTCCACTAATTTATGGCTTAACTTCCCCTGGTGACCTTTGGTATTGATGTAGGACAACTGTCCTATAAAGTAACAGGGTAATGAGAAGAAGGATAGGGATGTTACGAAAAGGAAAGTCTGAGTTAGTTTTATTATCTTATTGTTTTCAGTTTTAGAGTCCAAGTAGGAGTCTAGGTTTCATTAAGTAATTAGGTTTTTATTTCTTGCCTATTTAAACTTTGTTCCAGGGTCTTTCAATGCATCGAATAATTATTATTGTTTGGATTTGCAATTGCCATATCTCTATATCGCAAGTGTCGAGGATTGCGTTCGTAATCCTTCTTTCCTTCCGTTCTGCGTCAAGTGGTATCAGAGCTTGGATATCGCCATTGCTCAATGGCCATCGATGAACTCAGAAGAAACCAACTCAATGATAATAATCAAAGGGACGCCGCACTATGGGCAGCGATTGACGAGCAACGACAAACAATGGCTCGAATGGAAGCCCTAATGCAGCAACTGTTAGCACGAGATCCATGCCCCAATAGAGCGAGAGTCGAGAGAGTGGCCCTTGATCATCCAGGTGGCGTTGGTAATCCACATATGAGAGCAGCAAGGTTCGAAACAAACTCAAGCGATGAAGAAGGCATGGAAGATGGTGAGGATGATGGGGGAATCCGACAACAACCCAACAATCATCGGCAAACCGACTATAGAATATGCGCCGACATTCCACTATTCTATGGAAGACTAAATATTGAGGAGTTCTTGGACTGGATTTCGGAAATCGAGAGATTCTTCAAAGTAACGGAGGTCACGGAGAATCGAAAAGTAAAGATGGTAGCCTATAAGTTGAGAAGCGGGGCTGCTGTTTGGTGGGAAAAACTACAACTTGATAGGAGGCGACAAGGCAAGGCCCTATACTAACGTGGAGAAGAATGAAGCAGCAACTCATGAACCGATTCCTACCCCCAGATTATGAACAATTTATCTTTCAAAGCTACCAAAATTGCATACAAGGTAACAGGACCGTGACAGATTACACCGAAGAATGGTATAGGTTGTCCGTTCGTAATAATCTAGATGAGACAGAGGGACAACAAGTCTCCAGATACTTAGCAGGATTAAAACCTGCCATTCGAGACAAGATCGGGTTGCAAGTCATATGGACCGTCAATGAAGCACATAACATGGCCTTAAAGGCAGAATTATTGGAGAAGACGACCATCCGACAATCTTACTACAAGAAGGACATAGTTGGGTCGTCTAGCACACTGACAAACAAGAACAGATTCACACCGGACGAGGGATCAAGTCAGTCTAAAGCGGCAACTGATCAGAGTCAGAAGGGATCACATGCTAATAACCACCCTAGTGGAAATCATATAACTGTGAAAGAACCCCCTCGTGGAACAAACATGTATGCCCGGAACACGGGGATAAAGTGTTATCGGTGTAACCAACAAGGCCATCGTTCGAATGAGTGCCCAACCAGAAAATCCATGAATCTCGTGGATGCTGAATATAATGACGAATATGAACACGATGGTGAAGAGGGAGTAGGTGGAGACGAACTATTAGATGGGGTAGAAGTGGCAGTAGAACATGGAGAGCATGTGAACTGTGTGATCCAATGAGTCATGTGCTCGCGGAAGATGGAGGATCCATCACAAAGGAACAATATTTTTAGAGCATGTTGTACTGTTCAAGGAAAGGTTTGCCAGTTAATTACTGATAATGGAAAGTTAATTTTTGATAATGGAAGCTGTGAAAACTTTGTGGCTAAGAAACTAGTAGGACACCTAAACTTGCAAGTCGAGAAACACCCAAGACCGTATACAATCGGATGGATTCAGAATGGGCCTAAGGTGAGCGTTACTGAGACGTGCAAAGTCCCCATCTCAATTGGGCAACACTACCGAGATGAGGTAGTCTGTGACGTGGCTGATATGGACGTGAGCCATGTGCTACTAGGGCGTCCATGGCAATTTGGCGTAAATGTCCTCTACAGAGGACGCGACAATGTTTATGTATTTAGTTGGGAAGGGAAAAAGATTGCAATAGTTGCTGGCGAGACAACTAAACCTAACACTACTCAACCATTACTCTCTATTGTCTCCTCAATCACGGATTTGGAATCTTACGTGAAGGAAGCCCAAGAAGTACATGTACTAGTCATACGAGATCTGGTGATAGAAGAAGGAAAGAAGCAATCCGCTGCCGTACCCGAGGAGGTGCAAAACCTCCTGACTAAGTTCAACAAGCTTATGACTGGCTTACCTAATAACCTTCCTCCGCTAAGGGATATTCAACACCATATCAATCTAGTTCTAGGAGCAGGTTTACCTAACTTACCACACTACCGGATGAGCCCTAAAGAGAACCAAATCCTACAAGAGAAGGTGAATGAATTAATACAGAAAGGATTCATTCGAGAAAGCATGAGTCCGTGCGCGGTCCCAACATTGCTAGTTCCAAAGATGGACGGAACTTGGAGAATGTGCGTCGACAGTCGGGCCATTAACAAGATAACGATAAGGTACAGTTTCCCGATTCCGAGGTTAGACGATATGCTAGACATGCTGGAAGGGTCGAGGGTGTTCTCCAAAATTGACCTACAAAGTGGATACCATCAAATTCGGATCAGGCCCGGGGATGAATAGAAAACAGCTCTTAAGACAAAAGATGGGCTTTACGAATGGCTGGTAATGCCTTTTGGACTCTCTAACGCACCTAGCACCTTTATGCGACTAATGAATCAAGTGTTACGACCCTTCATTGGCAAATATGTTGTTGTTTATTTCGATGACATATTAATTTATAGCCAAAACAAGGAAGACTACCTCAAGCACCTGCAAGCCGTATCAACAGCACTATCAGACAATCAACTCTTCATTAATGTTAAGAAATGTAAGGGGTTGTTTGGCAGTTGCTGAATGATTTAGTGCAGAATGGTTGAGAGGTCAGAATGGTTGAGAGGCTCTGTATGATTGAGTGCAGAATGAAATTTGGTTGTTTGGTAACTGTTCTGAATGGTAACTCTGAATGACAACAAATTACCATTTTACCCCTATCTATAAACTAGTAGAAATCAATTTTTTTTGGAAAGCATCAACACATCTCATTAACAGACCACTAAATACAAAGATCAACTCTTCGCAAACCAGGATATGAACAAACCAAAAAATTACCCCTTTTCTATAGCAATCCAAGATGCAAAAATCATCTAAAAGATCAAGAAAACAAGCAGTGGGAAGAATCTAGTTCCAAAACCCCTAATTTCATGCTTCTGGTTCGATTTCATTCTTCGTCTTCGATCTTCTGGTTCGTTTTCATCCTCGATTTCAGGTTAGACCAAGATATTTCCTTCCTCCTTTTATCATCCCCATCGTCAGTTAAACCACCAGAGCTCGAGTTCTCCATATCCATGGCGTTTCCACCTTCAAAATCCCACTCTCTGCACCGCATCACGAAACGACTCCACCACCACCACCGCCACCAATCGCCGCCGCAATCCGTCAACAAACCGACAAACTCTTCGCAAAGACAACAAATTAAACCAAAAACCCATCACCCAATCTCCACCAGATGAGGGATTTTTGGTATATCGATTGAGGGATTTTAACGAGTTTATGCAAAAACGGATTGATCAAGAAAACGGGAAATAGAGATCGATGGAGGGATTTTGGGAGATCGATTGAGGGATTTTGGTAGGGCAGCGGTGTGGGAGAGAAGTGGGAAGGGCAAAAGTGGAAGAAGTGTAGTTCTGAATGGTTGAGTGTAGTCTAGGATGCAAAATCGCTCAGAGGTAATTGTAACCATTAAGAGGACAATTTTTTTTTTTACCAAACACCACTGACCTCTCACCGATTCAGAGATCAGCTCTGAATGGAACCATTCAGAGCTAAACAAACAGCCCCTAATTGGATGACCGAGCGACTATTATTTCTCGGGTATGTGGTCGGTTCAGAAGGTATCCAAGTAGACGAGGAGAAGGTAAAAGTAATCCATGACTGGCCAACGCCTAAAACGGTAGGAGATGTCAGGAGTTTTCATGGCTTGGCAACATTCTATCGACGATTTATTAAAGATTTCAGCAGTATAGTGGCACCCATTACAGAATGCTTGAAAAGGGGAAAATTCCAATGGGGGGCAGCAGCAGACACGGCTTTTGCTGTCATCAAGGAAAAACTTTGCACAGCCCCGGTACTTGCTTTACCAAGTTTTGACAAATTGTTCGAGGTGGAATGTGATGCCAACGGAATCGGAATTGGGGCCATCCAATCGCAAGAAAAGAAACCAGTAGCTTTTTTTAGTGAGAAGTTTAGCGATGCACGACGAAAATGGGGAACCTATGACCAAGAATTCTATGCCGTTGTACGTGCTTTGAAACACTGGGAGCACTACCTGATTCAACGGGAATTCATCCTCTATACAGACAATCAAGCGCTAAAGTATCTCAATAGTCAGAAGAGTTTAAGCAACATGCATGCTCGATGGTCAGCCTATCTGCAGAAATTTCCGTTTGTCCTAAAGCACAAATCTGGGGTTCTCAACAAGGCAGCAGATGCCTTAAGTCGACGCGCCAACTTGTTAGTAACAATGCAACAAAAGGTGGTTGGGTTCGAGTTTTTAAAAGAGCTATATTCGGAAGATGAGGATTTCGCAAAAGTGTGGGGAAAGTGTACTCAGAGACAAAGCGAGGGAGAATTTCATATAGTCGAAGGCTACCTATTCCATGGTAATCAATTATGTATCTCGCGGAGCTCGCTAAGAGAGAAACTGATTCGAGAATTGCATGGTGGATGTTTGGGGGGCCATTTGGGACGTGACAAAACTATTAGCGGAGTAAGTGAGCGGTACTACTGGCCCCAATTAAAACGCGATGTGGCTAACTTCGTTCGTAAGTGTTACGTTTGCCAGACTTCTAAAGGACAGGCCCAAAAATACGGGCCTCTACATGCCACTCCCGGTTCCTAGCACTATATGGACAGATTTATCGATGGACTTTGTTTTGGGTCTTCCACGGACTCAACGAGGAGTTGACTCGATACTAGTAGTGGTGGATCGATTCTCAAAGATGGGCCATTTTATTCCCTGTCGAAAAACAACTGACGCATCTCATGTTGCCCAACTGTTCTTTCGTGAGATCGTCCGTTTACATGGTGTTCCTCGATCGATTACCTCTGATAGGGATTCAAAATTCCTTAGTCATTTTTGGATTACCCTATGGCGACGAATGGACACCTCCCTAAAATTCAGCAGCACTGCCCATCCACAAACTGATGGCCAAACGGAGAATCTAAACCGAACGCTAGGGAACCTAATTCGTAGCCTCTGCGAGGACAGGCCAAAGCAGTGGGATGCGGCACTAGCCCAAGCTGAGTTTGGATACAACAATGCAGTCCACTCGGCCACCGGTAAATCCCCTTTTGATGTAGTGTATCGGCGCCCTCCAAAACACGCTTTAGACCTGGCTCGCCTTCCCAGAATTCCAGGTGAAAGTGTAGTTGCTGAAAATATGGCTGAACAGGTTCATGACATTCAAGCCGAATTTAAAACCAAACTAGAAGCAAAGAATGCAAGGTATAAGGCTATGGCAGATACCAAAAGGCGAGAGAAACTGTTCGCTGAAGGTGATAAGGTTATGGTATTTTTGCGAAAAGAACGATTCCCGACCGGTACCTATCACAAGTTGAAGCCAAGAAAGTATGGACCTTACAAGGTGATCAAGAAGATAAATGACAACGCATATGTCATCGACTTGCCGGGCAACATGAACTTCTCTCGTACTTTCAATGTGGCTGATCTGTATGAGTTCCATGATGATGTTCCACTCTATCCGGAACATAACTCGGGGTCGAGTTCCTCATAGGAAGGGAAGACTGATGTAGGACAACTGTCCTATAAAGTAACAGGGTAATGAGAAGAAGGATAAGGATGTTACGAAAAGGAAAGTCTGAGTTAGTTTTATTATTTTATTGTTTTCAGTTTTAGAGTCCAAGTAGGAGTCTAGGTTTCATTAAGTAATTAGGTTTTTATTTCTTGCCTATTTAAACTTTGTTCCAGGGTCTTTCAATGCATCGAATAATTATTATTGTTTTGATTTGCAATTGCCATATCTCTATATCGCAAGTGTCGAGGATTGCGTTCGTAATCCTTCTTTCCTTCCGTTCTGCGTCAGGTATTTATTCTCTGCTTATAGTTTATAAAAGTTTTGTCTGTACACTTGCATTTGTGAAGTGAAATGTTGGTAATTCTCCATCTCCGGCGTTTGTCATCAATCCTAAGAACTATGAGCTTTTCTTTGACCATTTTAACCTGATTCCATAAACCTCCTTCAGGGATATACCAGTCTTTTAACCCCTCATAGACCCGAAAAAGAATCTCCTATTAACCTCTTTCCCTATTCCTTCCAATCTTTCATAATGCATTTACAAATCTAATTTGGGTTTGGGAACTTGACATCAAGATTATCCATCTGGCAGATCATCAAGATTCTTGCCTTGATGGTATTGATTATTTTTTTCTATTGAAACCTGAAAGTGTTAATTGTTTGTGTTCAATTACATGTAGTAAAGACATGTGGATACTAGATAGTTTACACATGATGTATCCTAGAAACCTTATGCAGTTCTCCATAAAAGCACAAAAAATGGTAAGGTTGGTGGTAAGATGAGTGATTCCCATATAATTTTCCTAAAACCATTTGCCCAATATGCAAAAGATCGATAAAGATTAAATTAACGTTGTAGGATTTGCTAAAGTTACAGACTAATTCAATGGTAGAGATTGCAATTTGAGTTGTGTTATTTTGCATTTAATCATGTACAAAATACCCTTTTGATTAAGGACAACGGGAATCATGTCTCACTTTTTCTCTTAATCTCAACAAGCACGGGCACTGCAAGACCAAAATATTATAGAAGATGGACCTGAAGCAATCAGTAGCAGACCAATTCACAAATCTGCATCCATGTATGCCTGTGAACCAAGAATATGCATACTTGGAGGTGGTCCAAGTGGTTTATCAGCAGCTTATGCACTTGCTAAGCTTGGTTATAGTAATGTGACCCTTCTAGAGAAATACCACACAGTTAGTCGCATGTGTGAATCTGCTGAAATTGAAGGCAAGATGCGCTTCTTTTAGATTCCCAAATTGGGTAAGTTATCACCCTGATATTAACGTAACTTCTTCATAAATACAGGAAAAATATATGATCTCGGAGGTCAAGTTCTTGCAGCAAATAGTGCTCCCACTATTTTTCACTTGGCAAAAGAACTTGGGTCTGAGCTGGAAGAAATGGACTCTCATAAACTAGCCCTCATTGACAGTTCGACTGGGAAGTACGAGGACATCCAAGTTGCTGACGATTATGTAGATGTAATTTCATTGACCTTGGAACTCCAGGTTAGTGTCTTTGACTTTCTAACATATCTTGCTATTCACTTCCATTTGGAATGTTGAAAGTAACTTCTATCTTGATTTTCTCCTTTGTAGGATAAGGCAAAGAATTCAGGTCGAAATGGAGTCCATGCCATTAGTAAGTTTACTTCAGAACCATTTCCTGTATTTCTAAGGGACTAAAATCTGTCCCAAAATCTGTGGCGTATGGATACACTGCTTCTGGGTATGGATTCGTCGAAGATATGCCTTGTGCTTACATTCATGAGTTCACACGAACTTCTATGGCTGGTAAAATAAGATAAAATGTTATTGTACCATGTAGAGGGACTATATTTGTAATAGGGCTATTCTATACCCTAGGTATATATAGTTTGCTTCTTTCCCTTTAGGGAATTAGGTCATCTACTACATACACTAGCCACACACACAAGTAATTGTTCTTCATTGTATTGTGAGCTATTTGGAAATTATTGAATATAGAGATGGCTTCCTATGTTGTTTCTATTGATTGATTACTTGTTCTGGGATCACAATTGGTATCAGAGCTTGTAAATCTTTGATTTGATTAGGTTTGAGTGAAATATTTCCATTTTTGAGTGTTCTTCATTTTTCTTCAATTTTTGATTGATTTTAGCCATTAGAGTTCTTCTAATGGATTGGAACTGATCAAGGGTTGTTTATAGGATAGTTCCATGTGTTTTATTCCGCAAAAACATCAGGATCGAAGCTCAGATTGGATAGTTTTTCTCATTTTCGTACTTTAACTTTCTGCACACTGTTTTGGATCGAAAACCCATTTTTTGTTGGCTTTTGGTTAAAATTTGAAGTTCTAAAGTTGCTCAGAATAGCCTCGCGAACCTACCCACCAAATTTCAGCCTCATCCGATCTGTTTTGAAGATTCGACCTTGAATCTTCATACAAATCGCAATCCACTAACCTTCATCATTGTCGCAATCGTCTATTGCGAATTGGCTCCCAAATCACAATCGTCTATTGTGACTTACCCCCCAAATCGCAATCCATTACACTTTGAACAGTACCAAATCGCAACCTTCAGTTGCGACTTCGGGTATTGCGACTTCAGGTTATTGCGACTTCGGGTATTGCGACTTCAGGTTATTGCGACTTCGGGAATTGCGACTTCAGGTTATTGCGACTTCGGGTATTGCGACTTCAGGTTATTGCGACTTCGGGTATTTCGACTTCAGGTTATTGCAACTTCGGTTATTGTGACTTCAGGTTATTGCGACTTCAACTGTTGCGACTTTAGTGTTGCGACTTGGTTTGGGTTGCGACTTTAAGTGTGTTGAGACATAAACTTGAAACTTTAAAAGTAACTCCTAATCAGATTAATCAGATTTTTAATGATCAACAACAAGTAATCCAAAATGACTGCCAGAGATATGTTGACTATTGGTTCAAAAGATAAACCACCTGTTCTTTTCCCGAAAGACTTTAAAATTTGGAAAGACGGATTTCTTGACTACGTTGAACGACAAGAAAATGGAGCTCTTATCCATGAATCCTTGATTAACGGGGTTCTAGGAGAGGTTCGTGAACCCGACCCAAATGGTAACAACGTAGTTATTCAGCCAAAGCCGATACAAAGGTATGTTTGATGACAGATTTGTTGATTAACGGGGTTCTAGACAGATTTGATTAACGGGGTTCTAGACAGATTTGTTGAGATACAAAGCCGATAAAGCCGCTAGATCATTGGTTATGCAAGCCTTAACCAACGACATATATCGAAAGGTTGACAGTTTGAGTGAAACAGGTAAAGGTATGTTTGATGAACTTATCAAATTATACAAAGGGTCAGAAGTGGAAAACCAGCTGAGAATCTCAAATGTTTTCAATACGTATGAGAATTTCAAGCAAAAGGAGGGTGAAAGTTTAGATAAAGCATATGATCGTTTCACAACTATCCTAAATGATCTCAACAGTTACAAAGTATCAAAATCCATCATGGAGACTAATGTGAAGTTCTTGAACGTACTTCAGCCCGAGTGGAAGAAGTATGCTCACAGAATGAAACAGAATTCTCAACTGGATTCTCTTCCGTTACAACAAATGTTTGAAACCTTAAAGCAAGATGAAGATGATGCTAAGCTGAAAAGGAAGAAGTTGATAAAGAATGAGAAGAATGGTAAGAAGGAAAAGAAGATGGTGGGGTCTGAGAATAAGGCAGAAGAAGATGAGCTTGATAGTGAACCGTTAGCATTGATGTCAAGAAAAGCTAAGGGCAAGATTGTTCAGAGAGAAGAATATGAGTTAGACCAAGCTGACTTGGATGAAGCAGAAAGCTTAAGGCAGGATATGATACTTCTTTCCAAGGCCTTTCAACACAGATTTGTAAAAACTCCTGGATCGAATAATCAACGTTAGTCATCTGGTTCTAAAAACTTTGAACACAAGAATAGGATTGAGTCAAAGAAGTTTGATGATCATAGGGAGGATGGCAAAAGGCCGGAGGTGAAGAAGTATGGTGATAAGAAGGATGAAGAGCAAAATTGCTACAACTGTGGGAAGACCGGTCATTTCTCAAAAGATTGCTGGAAACCAAAAGTGAAGAATTCTGACTACTACAAACAGAAGGCATTGTTAGCTGAACAGAAAGAGTCAGGAATTGAGCTTCCAGTGGAGGAAGAGTTTTGGTTGGACCAGACAGATGATGAAGCAGAGGAAGATACGGCTGCTTTTGCTAGGATGTGCTTGATGAGCAGAGATGATGAGGATTCAGAGGCTGGTGCGGCGCCTGAGACAGATGAGGTAGATCTCTGCACTATTAATCATTATGGTAATCAGTTTAAAGTTTTTCAATTAAAACTTGATGAACAAAGTGAGAAAATCATTAAGGCACATAAAACAATTGAACTTCAAAGACAAACAATCATTGACCATAAAAAGTTAAATGATAATTTGAAAATTGAACGGGTTGAAATCGAAAAATCACACACTTATTTCCGAAGAAAAATGGATGAAATGGGAGAAAAGGTAAGAATTGCTGAAAATAGGAAGAATGAAATTGAACAAATGTTGCGTTCTTACAAAGATATTAATAACGAATTGTCTGAAAAGGCAAGTGATCTAGAAGCGAAACTGTATAAACTTGGTCAATCTGAACAAACCATTTTTCTAAACATGTCAAAGAATTTCAGATATTACAATTCAAAATGGGGATTGGGATATGACAATCCTCATTATTTAGAAAATGCTTTGAAAAAGGCACCTTGTTTATACAAGTTTCAATGGTTTAAGTATCTTAAAGATCCTAATTTCAAGATTAAATGGCTTAATGAGGAGGAACAAGGAGTTGAGGAAGAAGTTAAAAGAAAGACAACTGTAACCATACAACTTCCTTATATTTATGATCAGGCAAATAGGAAGGCAATGCAAGATAAGAAAACCTTGCCTAATGACTATTTTGACAGCTATATTGCTCAGCCACCAAAGGGAACTGTATCAAAACCCGTTTCTGAAGGAAAAATATATTATCCTCCCTTGGTGCTTGAACAGAAGCTTGTCGATCTTGAATTGAATATTAAAAGCAAGATTGAAGAAGTCAGAAATGACGATCAACTTGCTTTTGATATTGAAAAGGAAGTGATGATAACTGTTTTGATAAATACCATGAGTGACAAATCTGAAAAGGTTGTTTCTGTTTTGTCTTCAAAAACCGTAGAAGAAAAGAAATCTCTTGAACTTAGATGTTTGAATCTCTCACAACAAGTCTCTGATTTTCAGAAAAAGTTATTTCTTGAAAAAGAAAATATTGAGAAAGAAAGAGAGAGATTTAAATTCGAAAGAACATCTTTTGAAACTGAAAATGTTTTTCTTATAAAGAAAATATCTGATTTAGAAAACATTTTGATCAAAGAGAAAAATGATCTTGAGTCCAATAAAGAATACTTTCAAAATGAAATCTCAAGACTGATGGGAAAATTGACAAGTTTATCCACTGAAACTATGACAGAGTTTGCTAGCAAAGCTTCCTCTGATTCAGATGCTTCCTCATGCAAAGCCTTCATAGGCAATACTAATAACAGAAGCATGATGGCGAATGACTTGGATGATTTTGGTCCCATTGAGATTGAGGAACAACCTATTAATGAAAATTCTTGTGACCTCTCTCATAACTCCTCCTCCAATGATATTAAAGTTGATCATGTTATTGACACTCCTTGTGAAAGGAAGGATAAGCAAGCTCAACAAAAGGATGTTAATTTTGACTTTAGTGCAAAACTTCCAGATCATTCTGACTTTTTGGTCAAGGAAGAGAAACCCAAGGAAAATTTCTTTGAGGGGGAATCTTCTAAAACCGTTGAGAAAAAGAAAAAGAAAAAGAAGAAAAATAAGCGCAAATCTAAATCTTCTAAAGTTCAAAATTCCTACGATTACGATTCTTATCTTGATTCCATTTCAGATCGTAATTTAAGAAACAACTCGCGGGTTGAGTGGAGAATAAAGGAGTTCACACATGATGTGGCCCAGAGAAAATCATCTACTGTTGCTTTTAATTCCAGGAAAAACACTTTTGTTTCTAATGTTAGTAATCGTGTTGCTTCAAACAAACAAAAACTTGTAATTCCGTACAAGATTTCTTCTATGCAACAACTGGTTAATTTAGCACATGATCAAATTTGTTGCTCTTCTTGTGGTGTAGATGATTTTATCTGCAAGTCTGATTATTCTTCGTGGTTTGGTTATAACTTCTATGGTTCAAATCGTTTTTATTCAAATAGATATTATAACCACTACAATTCAAAGAAAAAGGTTAATTCTCCTAACCCGAAAGGACCCAATTGGCAATGGGTACCTTAAACTGTTTAAATCCCATTTTGCAGCTCCGTCATGTGTGGTATTTGGATTCTGGTTGCTCAAAACACATGACAGGAAGGAAGGAGCTGTTGAGCAATTTTGTGAAACACGATGGAGGGAAAGTTAAGTTTGGAAATGATCATTACGCTCCAATCATGGGTTATGGAGATATTGTGGCTGACAACGTCAGAATAACTAAAGTGAATTATGTTGAAGGCTTAGGGCATAACTTATTTAGTATAGGTCAGTTTTGTGATAAAGACCTAGAAGTCCATTTCAAGAAGACTCGGTGTGCAATTCTAACCGACGGAGGAAATGAACTTCTAGTTGGTTCACGAAAATCAAATCTTTACACTATTGATCTATCAAAGGTTAAGCCGAAGAATGACGTGTGTCTGTTGACTAAGGCAACTATGGAAAAGAGTTGGTTATGGCATAGACGACTATCTCATCTCAACTTTCGTTACATTCAAAAGCTAACGTTGGGTGATTTAGTTATAGGTCTACCAGTTTTGCAGTTTGAGAAAGACAACTTCTGTATTGCTTGTGAGAAGGGGAAGATAAAGCGAGCTCCTCATCCACCGAAACCCGAACCCAGCACACACAAACCTTTAGAAATCCTTCATATGGATCTCTGTGGTCCGATGAAGACTCAAAGTGTCAGTGCCAAACGATACGTGTTAGTGATTGTCGATGACTATTCGAGATATACTTGGGTCAAGTTTCTTCGATCAAAAGACGAAACACCTGACTTGATCATCTCGTTAATCAAGCAACTTCAAGTGAACCATCAACAATCAGTTCAGACTGTTAGGCCAGACAACGGGACAGAATTCAAGAACAAGACTCTTGATGATTTCTTTAAATCATTAGGAATATCTCATCAGTATTCTGCGGCTAGAACTCCTCAGCAGAACGGAGTCGTTGAAAGACGAAACCGCACACTTGTTGAAGCTGCCAGAACGATGTTGTCTTATGCTGATCTACCTCTGTTCTTGTGGGCTGAAGCTGTTGCTACGGCATGCTATACACAAAACCGTTCTATTATCCATCGTCGGTTTGGTAAAACTCCATATGAACTGATTAATAATAGAAAACCTGTGATACACTACTTTCGTGTGTTTGGATGCAGGTGTGTTGTGCTGAACGACAAGGACAACTTGAACAAATTCAGTCCAAAGGGTATTGAGGGTGTTTTCATCGGATACTCGCTCACATCAAAAGCATACAGAGTCTATCTTAAATCGTCTAGAACTGTGAAGGAAAGCGTAAATGTCAGATTTGATGAAACTAAAGACTTGGTTTCTGTGCAAAATAGTACAGAACCCGCAATATCTGGAATACTAGCATCTGGACAAATTCGTCCTATGGTGACTAGATCTTCAAACAAGGATCATGCATCTACTTCTAACTCTAAACCTAATGATCTTGATTTTTTGTTTGAATATTTTTATGATGATTTTTTCGGTAGTGATAAACCTACTTCATCTACATCTAACAGGAGCAATGTTGCCACACCACCAGCTAATGCTACATTGTTAGGGCCTACACCGGAACTGACTACTCCTTCATCTGGTGCAACAACTCCTGCTTCGTCTTCAAGTAACACGCATATGGCATCTCCACAAGCAACATAACATGTATCCACGAATGGTGCTTCTTCGTCAGGCACAACTTCTAACGCCAATGGTGAGGATTCTGCAACTCAACATGAGTCATCTTCTGAAGCAGAACCGGAGGCAGTTACTGTTGACACTTCTGTCAATGAACCCGCCCAACAACCGGAACATACCTTGACAATAGAGTTGAACTTTGATAAAGATCCTACCTTAGTGGATCCCAACTATGGTGCTATAATTGTTCATCCTCATGCTTCAAGATGGACTAAGAGTCACCCCATTGAACAAGTCATTGGTGACGTCTCCGAACCTGTGAAGACAAGATCTGCAACGGCTAATGAAGTCCTTTACGCGCTCTTTCTAAGTCAAGTTGAGCCCACAACAGTTCGACAAGCCTTAGAAGATCCGTATTGAATCATTGCCATGCAAGATGAGCTGAATTCGTTTGAAGCATTGAACGTGTGGCGTTTAGTTCCTAGACCCAAAGGTAAAACGGTAATTGGTACCAAGTGGGTCCTGAAGAATAAAAAAGATAAAGATGGGATTGTTGTGAGAAATAAAGCAGGCCTTGTAGCCAAAGGATATAGGCAACAAGAGGGAATAGACTACGATGAGACGTATGCACCGGTGGCTCGTTTAGAGGCAATTCGGATGTTTCTTGCATTTGCCGCTTTCAGAAACTTCACCGTCTATCAAATGGACGTGAAGACTGCTTTCCTGAACGGTATATTGAAAGAAGAAGTATATGTTTCTCAACCGGAGGGTTTTGTGGACAAAGATAAACCAGATCACGTCTACATTCTTGACAAAGCTCTCTATGGTCTAAAACAAGCCCCTCGCGCCTCGTATGAAATCTTATCTACCTACCTACTTGGTGTTGGCTTTCGAAAAGGTAAAATCGACACAACTCTCTTCACTTTGCATAAGAATGGTGAGATCATTCTAGTACAAATTTACGTTGATGATATTATATTTGGTTCAACTGACCCTGGATTGTGTACTTGGTTCTCGGGTATAATGATGACCATATTCCAGATGAGTATGATGGGAGAGATTAATTTCTTTCTTGGATTACAAGTCAAGCAATTCTCAACAGGTATCTTCATCAACCAGTCGAAGTATGTGTTTGACATCTTGAAGAAATTTAAGATGGAAAACTGTACCTCAATTGGTACACCTATGGCTCCTGGATCTAAAATAGGTCCGGATCCACTTGGTGAAGATGTAGATGTTAAGAATTACCGAGGTATGATAGGCTCATTAATGTACCTTACGGCAAGTCGTCCAGATATAATGTTTGCAACATGTCTCTGTGCAAGATTTCAGGCACAACCAAAGGTATCACATCGGAGTGCTGTTAAAAGAATCTTTCGATATTTGAAGGGGACACCGTACCTTGGTATGTGGTATCCGAAGGGAACAGGATTTGAACTCACTGCATATTCTGATGCGGATCATGGAGGTAGTATGCTAGACCGGAAGAGCACATCTGGTCATGTCCAGTTTTTGGGTGATAAACTAGTAAGTTGGTCCTCGAGGAAACAGAACTGTGTTTCAACATCAACTGCGGAGGCAGAATATGTGGCCGCTGCCAGTTGTTGTTCACAAGTTCTGTGGATGAAGACTCAACTGTCTGACTATGATTTCAAGTATGAGACGATCCCCATTTACTGTGATAGCAAGAGTGCAATTGCAATATCAGCTAACCCGGTCCAACATACAAATACCAAACACATAGACATCAGGTATCATTTCATCAAAGATCATGTTGAAAAAGGTACAATTGAATTATACTTTGTTACAACTGAGTTTCAACTTGTCGATCTCTTTACGAAAGCCTTGGATGAAAAACAATTTAATTTCTTAGTATCCAAGCTCGGCATGTTGAACATGAAAGTTTAATATTCTATATTGATCATTTAATGGATGGAAATATGTGTAGTTCACTCTAGTTATCTCTATCTAGACTGATACATACAAATTTTCATCGCATTCTATTCTCAATACAAGATATTTTATTTTCATGTCTTTGTTGTTTTCATTGTTTATTCTCTTTGTTACTTTCTATTTCTTGTTATGATATCTATGCCTGCATGAGGTATGTTCATAGTCTCAGGGGGAGTACAAACTAAGGAATATGCACAAGAATAGGGGAGTGTGCATTTCTGACTAAGCTTGTAAGTGTTGATTTCCTATGCTCCTTACTTGAAGATCACAAGGTATGTTCTCTAATCTGTTTTTCAAACACAAACCCTTAGATGATGAAAATCATTTTTCTAAAGCTTACTTGCATCATTCAAGGGGGAGTGAAAATGTTTTTAATACCTTGCGTGCTTAATCAATTGGAAGTTGGACATCTTCCAATGTGATAAAATTTTTCAATTTTTTTAAAAATTGAAAAATGTCTAAGTTTTATTAAAATCGCAACCAACACTTGCGATTTCACATGTGAACAGTGAGAGATCGCAACCTTCTATTGCGATATCTCAATGGGCTTAAAATTTTCCAAATCGCAACCGTACACTGCGACTTGACAATGTGAACAGTGCCAAATCGCAACCGTGGACTGCGACTTGACAATGTGAACAGTGCCAAATCGCAACCGTGGACTGTGACTTGACAATGTGAACAGTGCCAAATCGCAACAGTGTATTGCAACTTCATCAGGTGAACAGTAACTAATGTTGCGACTTGACCATTTATCAGTTCGTAGCTTGTTCACTGCGACTTGATGACACGTGGCAGGTCAAACCTTGGACCAATCATATTGTGCCACGTGTCCCTCAGTTTGAAAAATCGTATATAATAGGGTTTTGATCTTTCAACCAAGTCTCAACTCGAAAAAACCCCCTTTCTCTCAAAAACTGCTTTTGCGACTTCGACTTTCAAGTTTGTTTTCGTGATTTCTGTTCAAATCAATCATCTCAGATCGACTCCAAGGTAACGTATCTCGAATCTTATTGATTTTCGTCCATTAAATCGCATGTTATCTCGTTTTTTAGGGTTTTAAGTTCGATTTTTCTTTATCTGCCAAAATCGATGCGTGTGTTGTGTTTGTTAGTATTTAAATGTTTAGGGTTTGTTCACGCTAGATTTGCGAGTCCAGTAATGGTTATTTTAACATGTTTTGAGCGAAAAAGCAGAAATCTGGGTTGAACACTTAGGGTTTAGTTCAGTGTTCGTCCAAGTCGCAACCAACTAGCATTCAAACATTCAAGCATGTCGCAGTGGTCATGCATTCAACCATGTCGCAATGGTCAGTTGAGACATGGACCAAATCGCAACCTCCTGTTGTGACTTCACTTTGTCTATCCTTTACATTGCGACATCGCAATGAGCTGCGACTTTCCCTTTTATGTTGATTGCGACTTGCCCATGACTTAGGAAATTTTTTGAAAAATTTTTCAAGGCAAAACTGTTTTTGGATGCTTTCTTAACTGTGTACTATTCCAGATGGCTGATCATGATGGAAATGACTCGGATGACAACACTATCATCCGATCACATCGTTCATCACATCCGTCGGTCAATGCACATGATCTGGATGAAGAAATCTTTCCGAGTACTAATGCGGTGCAATTTCTGCACAACAACCATCATCTAGACTTGGCGGTTCCTTTTGACTTCGGAGTCATACTCGAGATTCTTCGCGGTCACCCCTTACTGACTCTTTAACCAGAGTCGAGCTTGTGCCTGCTATATACCTTAAACAATTCTGGAGTACACTGAAATATGATCCAACCGCCAGAGTTCCACATTTCACTGCCAAACTAGACCACTTCGATGTCCGATTCACACTAAGGGGACTCAGACGTTCACTAATTCTCCCGAATCTCAGCTCTATGATGACATCCGAAGTTTGGGTTATCAACCTCCGGCGAATGCCCCACTTACTGGCTCATCCACTTTCAGACGGAACTACCTACCGAGAATATACTACTCCATATGCTCAATCTTCAACCGGTGCATGACATCAAAGCATACTGGACTAGACAAGACTAACCTATCTATACTGCGCATGTTTCATGCATTTGTTTTCAACCACAACATTGACTACGGCGTCTTGATATGGAACGAGATCGTTGAGCTTGTCTCGGATCAGTTAAAACCGAAGATGAGACGAAACTTCGTACCATTTCAGCGATTCTTCCAGATCTTGATTCATCAAGCTATTGTAGACAACGATCAGATTTCGAGACGAGAGAATCACCCAATAGGCCCAACCCAGTACATGCACTATATCAGGATGCCCAAGCAGATCAACTTTGCTCACACCGCCGTTCTACGTGAAGATCTACTCGCTTATGTTGACCAACAGTCTGGGGTAGTTAGGCAATATAGGATAGATAATGCATTGATGGTCAATCCAGAACCGGAGGGACCTCCCCACGATGCAAACCTATTAGGAGGTGAGGGTCTGAATGTCGAGGGGGTTCAGGAACATGGGGGTGTTCCTGAACAACGAGGGGTGAGGAGAACGAAAAGAAAGAGAGTTGGGAGAAGATTACGGACTGTTGGTCATGCATCCTCTTCCAGACGAGCTCAACTACCACCTCGACCTCCTCCTGTACAGATCTATGATGATGATGTCTCATGGGATGAAGCTTATGCCGCTGCATCATCTCCCGATGATGATGCAGTTAATCAAGACGATGAGATAGAACCCTTCTTTGCTTTAAATGACGATGATGATGACGATGATGACTCAGGTCATGACCCGTTGGTAAATTTGATCCCTAGACATATGGGAAAAAGACCACGTGTTGTGAGTTCGGATGCTGATTCCTCTCGGAACACCGAACTTCTCGACACCGCTACTGATGTTGTGGGTCCTTCATCTGTAAACGAAGAAGTAGAAAAAGAAGTTGAAGTAGAAAAGGTAGTTAGTGGTGAGAATGAGGGGAGAAAAGAAATGAGTGAAGCTGTGATAGAGTCAGATAAAGTTTTAACTACTGACTCTCCCCACACCGATCCAAGCCGGGTAGCCACATCATCTACCAACGAGCGTACGTCGTTGTTGCGTATTGAAACAGACATGGTGGACCCAGCCATGCATAGCACAGCCCCACTCAGCCACTCATCGGCATCTCAATTTGCCGATGTTTCATTTTCCACAGGGGATATAGCTCAAAGTCTATCGGCGACACACTCGGTGTCTGCTGGTATTGAATCAGGTAGGCTCCCGCCCCGGCCACAGCCTTTTATTCCACGCACATTGAGTCTAGTACCATTTGGTAGAACATCCTTTCCTAGGACACAATTGCTGGAACAACACCAAGTTGCGGGCTTTCGTGCCCCAACCGGAACACCCAGAGTGCGGCCGCCATTCGTTGGTGCCCCACGAGGACAGGGTGGAAGTCCTGTCATGGTCAACACTTTGCCATCCATGAACATAGGCAGTACGGTTGCTACAACCGCTACTTCAACCGGGTACCTAAGTGGTCCGGAAGTTAGCTCAATTTTCTCTAATTTTCCTCATGAACAGGTTGTACAGATGCTCGGGCCACGTCCTCATTTTATTACTTTACCATTACTGGCCTCTGCACTAGGTTCTATAGACAGGTCGTACAAGCAACACCGTGCACAAATGCAGAAATCAGTTGATAAGTTAACATCTGAAGTCAACCGCGCCATTAAAGGTAAACATGTTGCCGAATCATCATCCACTCCTCAAGAACAACCATCAGAAGCTCAACCAGATTCACAACATCCATCATCTATCCCACTACACCTTATACCTGAAGACCAGCTCAAATCTGAGCTGCTATCCCGCCTGCTAGCCAAAAGCGACTCCAGTACATCAGAAGAAGTTGACTTAGTTTCCCTACTTCGTCAACATACACCACCTCCAACCCAACCTCAAACTTCAACATCCACCGATACACAACTTCTTCTAGCAAACCAACTTGAGAAGCTTACCAACTCTGTCACAGATATGACTAATGCTGTGATGTATGGTTTTACCAACATCAGTAACCGGCTCAAAGTTGTAGAAGAGAGATGTGGTATTGAATCTGAAGTATCCAAGAAAAGAAGACATGATGATCAGGATCCGCCTGATCAACATGAGGGGGAGAACAGAGCAGGTGTAGGAGAGTCGAGTGCTGCTGCGGCTACTGGCAATGTTAATGAATCAGAAGCTGGGGGAAATACAGGTGAAGGTGGAGCGGCGACTGATGTTGTACATAATGTTGATTCAGAAATACCTGTTCTAGCTGATGTCATAGCTGGGGTTGAAAATCCTGCGGTTGTAGACAATAGAACAGAGGAAGAAAGAATGGCAGATGAATTAACACGAGATTATATCTACATTGATTCTGAGGAAGAACCAGAGGAGCTCAACTACAAGATTAAAGAAGAGATGATAGAAGCTCTGGATGAATTGGTTTTTGACTTTGAAACTGGGGATCAGGATTTGGATATCGAGTCTGAAGATGATATTCCGACAGTGGTAGAAGATGCTCCGACACAGGTTGATTCTGCAGGTCCAATCTCAGACACTCCACAACTAGAAGTTGCAGCAGGTCCAAGCTCATGTACTTTAGTTTCACAGACACCGTTTGTACCTGATGGAAAGATCGGAGATAAAGTACTTGAAGCAGAACTCAGTTTTTTTCCAAGTTATTATTGATGCTGAACCAAGGTATGTAGCCACTGGAGAGAGAGTTTCAATCCAAACTCCCTATCTAGAAACCTTGAGGAAAGAACTGTATGTACAAGAGGTTCAAAAGATTAACTTGGAGAAGGTTTATGGGATTGAAGACTGGCCATCGCTGAAGAAGATCGAATTTCTATACGTCATGAAGAACAAAGACAAAGGATCAGAAGCCGTCAAGTCAGATAACATGATTATGAAGGTGCTGAAAGTTGAATCTAAGAAGCTGTTTGATGTCTTCTATCATGAGTTCACAGTCTTGAGATCAGACGGGTCTGAATGCGTATTTTCTGAAGCTGATTTCAAGAGTCTAAGACTGAATGATCTTCTGAGCCTTTACAACAGTCTTGCTGTCCATCCTGAGAAGAAGCGTCCAGAGTATAGAATTCAATACAGTGCTGCCTTTCGAAGTGTGAAGAAGTTCATGAAGAATATTCTGAAGTATTCTTACCTCACTGACTTCCAGATGGGTTTGGAATCTTTTCAAACTAATGTGAACTTAAAAAGACCAAACAGACACTTATCTGATATTCTAGGTATCCCCGCCTACACTGTACTGAACAAGCCTGAGCTTGGGGTTGTTTACGTTGATACTGACTCAAAGAAAAGATTTATGAGAGTTATTGAGATCAACAAGTACTGTGACGGTACTTTGAAGACTATTCAGTTTCACTTGGAAAGTAAGCTTCGTCTGGATACGCGTGGAGAGGTAAAGCTCACTGCGAAAGAGAAGAACCTGATCAACGAAGTGTTGAAAGCCATCTCATACCGAAAAGACTACCGCCTTGAACTGCGAAGATTTGAGATCATCTTTGGTATTCGAAAGAAGAATGTGACCCTGGTGGATGTCTAAATCTTTTGCTCTACATTGGTACAAAGGGGGAGAATGTTAGTGCTTAAAATGTTATTGTACCATGTAGAGGGACTATATTTGTAATAGGGCTATTCTATACCCTAGGTATATATAGTTTGCTTCTTTCCCTTTAGGGAATTAGGTCATCTACTACACACACTAGCCACACACACAAGTAATTGTTCTTCATTGTATTGTGAGCTATTTGGAAATTATTGAATATAGAGATGGCTTCCTTTGTTGTTTCTATTGATTGATTACTTGTTCTGGGATCACAGCTTCAAGGGTGGGTATATGAGATTCTGGCAAAAGTTAAGCAACTCTCTTCCCATAGAAGTTCAATGCAACACTGAAGTACTGGCTATCAGACGCAACGGCTCAGGTGTGTCTGTTGACACTAGGAACATTAGCAGGGAAGCCAAAATTACAGATCATTATTTCTGTAATGATAAGGTCATTATTTCTGGGGCCTTTCTTTTTACAAATGGGAAAAATTACAGATCACCAACCTATGTTTCAATAGGTAGGTGCATATTGATAAATTTTACAAGATGTCTCTATATTGACATTTTATTTGTTTCATACCAAATTAATGTTTTTCTTTTGCAACTACAGAAACTGACAATAAATTGATAGATTTGAGTGATCTTGAGAAGGAACTGTTCAGTAAGGTGGAGACAATAGATTACTATACGACTGTGATGAAAATTAAAGGGCTAGATCATTTGCCAATAGGATTTTTTACGTTGTTGAGTTCATGGATGATCCTGCAACCATAGGCAATCATGTGGCGATTCAGAGATTCTATGCTGATATAGATATTTATCTTTTTTGGTCTTATGGTAATGTTGTTGAAATTAAGGGACCAAGGGTCAGTGAACTTGCAATCGATGTTGTTAACAGAATGGGGGGTCAAGTTGAAGATGTAATACTGCAACGAAGATTTAAATATTTTCTTCATGTTGCTAGCCAAGGTATGGTGAAGGAGTTAATAAGCTCATATGTTGACTCAACCGAAGCATATTAATACCAACACATGTTTTTTTCTTATTAAAATACAGATATGAATGAAGGGTTCTATTAAAATACAGTCATGTTTTATAAGGATCAAGAGGGCATGGTGTGGTCTAATGGTAGAGATTGCAATTTGAGTTGTGTGGTGATTGTGGATGGGTTTCTACATGGCTCTGATGGCAGGTGATGATCTGGTAGTTTAAGAACATAACTATGTTAGATAATGAATAAAATGTTTGCCATTTGCCTTTTTATTAAAAAATACAAATATATATATATATATATATATATATATAGAGAGAGAGAGAGAGAGAGGAAGGTTCAAACGAGGAGCGCATCAATTTAAGAGAACGTGAGGAGCACTCCCATGCTTCTGATCACATATGATTTACAACCCTAAAAAATCGGATTTAACTCAAAAATTCGCGCAAAAGTGGCGCGAGGCGTGGCGCGATGCTGCAGGTCGCGGATCACATGTGATTCAACACTGTAAATCATTAATGATTCATAACTGTCAATTCGAGTCCAGATCAGTTGTGAATCACATGTGATCCACAACTGCCAATCACATGTGATTCATAACTGTCAATTGCTCCTCACGTTCTCTTAAATTGGTACGCTCCTCGTTTGAACCCGCCTCTATATATATATATATATATATATATATATATTTATATATATATATACTTTGCCTTTTTAGGGTGTGTTTGGTACACAGGACATAACATGGATCACTATTAGGAGTAAATTGGTTATTTATTTTTATGTCTTGTCCAATCTTGTCTTACCAAACGTTGAACAATTATGTTGTCATGTCCTATCTTATCTTACCAAACGTTGAACAATTATGTCATAGATATGGACTTCCAAACAAACGGTATGTTGATAGCATTAATGTTGGTGAACGCCGAAAGGTGCTTCGTAACTCCAATTTTAAAGTTACCGGGTGCCAAGCGCAGGTTCGTTTTCATAGGGTTAACCGCACATCAATGTTTACATTATATTATTTCAATCCCAACTACAATAATCCCTTGTTAGATGAGAATGATAGAATGTTATCTCGAAGTAGTAGACAAATGAAGTTTTCGGACAAGAGCATGGTACATCGTGTAGCAAGGGCAAATATCGGGGCATCCAAGGCGCATCGAATTCAAGTTTGTTTGAAGGGTGGTTATGAGGAAGTAGGTTGTAGTAGGAGTGATTATAAAAACTTTAAAAGAGATTTGGATACTTTTGTTGGTGATGGTGATGTCCAAATGGTATTGAACATGTTTAATGAGCGTGTTGTAAATGGGACAAACTTTGCCTTTGAGTTTATTTTATTTCATGAGCCTTAATCACATGTGATTTTGTAGTTCATATTGTTCACAGAATGTCTATGAACAAACATAAACCTCCATCACATATGATTCTTCCTTACCTTTGATGTACAACATTCTGCTTTAAAGACATACCATTTAATCATCTGTGATTTCCTGTGATTAATCATCTGTGATTTCCTCTGTCAAAAGACATAATACATGATTGTTATTAATCATCTGTGATTTGCTCTGTCATCACTGGTATAGTGGTTATAATGCAAATCAATTTTCTTATGTAAATCACATATGATTAGTGTTTGGGCAAAAAATCACGTCGCCCGACCACGACCAAAACAAGTAAGACACATGTCCTAAGCTATATCTTGTTTGGAAGTCCATATCTATAACATGGATCACTATTAGGAGTAAACGGCCCCTTAGTCACTATCTCAATCGTATGGCTCATGGCTGATGGCTCCTCAAATTTTTCTCTGTATATGTATGTTGTTGTAGCTATTTTCATTCACTTTGTGTTACTACTCATACACGGGCTTGCAAAAGCTAAGCATGAATTGTTTCCATGGCAGGAAGTTATTGATATGTGCGACTTTGCAATGGGGTTAAGCGGTCATACCTTCTGAACGTGAGTTCTACTCGTAGCTCCTTCCTAAATTTCAAAAATATAGAAGGATTACTTCCTTCATTTTCATTGTTAATGGCAACGGTGGTTATATATTGTGTATGGGTTATGCTTTATGAACTCTGCATATCAAGTTAATAAGCCACACTTCTTTGGAGCTAGGCTGTGGAAATGCATTTAGGTTTAATTATTCATCTTCTATTTGTACGAGTATTTCGACTGAAGCATACGGAAACTATTTGCTTTCTTATGTGAAATACTTTACCTTACAATCTTTCAGATTTTCTTAATTATTGATCTTCAATTTGTTGGGTGGGAAGCAGACTTGCTTTCACGGGTTTGGTTGAATCAAATGATGTATATATTGATAGAACATTCAACTGCTTACAAAGTATACATTCATCCTATTTATACATAACGAAACAGTGCTATTCCACCATTGCATTCTTTCTAACAGATGCAACCCTTCTAAAGTAACCGACACTTTCTAATTTAACAGACACCTTTGACTTTCTAATAATTACTTAATTTAAATCAAACTAATTTAGTTTAGACTTTCAACACTCCCCCTTAAACTAAATTTAGTTTAAAGAAGGTCTTCATTCTTTCTTGTTGTATTTTCACAGCAATTGTTCCTGCATGGGGGCACCGAATATTGGTTCATCATCTTCGTATTGAGTTAAGTTAACCTCCTCCTTCTTCGTACATTCATGTTTGAAGTGTCCAAATTTGTTGCACTTGAAACATTTTATATGCCTTTTGTCTTCCTCCTTCCATTTGGTGCATTCGTATGCAAAGTGACCGAAATCACCACATTCATAGCATCTTAGTTCTTTCTTACTTTGTTCTCCTCGACTTGTACCTCTTCCGCGTCCTCTTTCTCCTTTGCTAAAGTTTCTTCCTTGACCCCTACCATATCTTTGATTACTTGCACTTGTCATTAGAAGTTTGTCTTGATCATTTGCCTCTGGCGTGTCTTGACTTTTGATTCGTTCTTCAAAGGCTGTTAATCTTCCAACGGCTTCTTCAAACGACATTTTGTCTAAATCTTGATATTGTTCAATAGTTGCCACGATCGGTAAAAACTTCTTTGGAACCGAATTGAGTAGTTTCCTCACAATTATCTTGCTTTCGAGCGTAGTTCCAAGATTACTAAATTTTGCCCTTATATTGCTCAATTTGCTTGCAAAACCACTTACAGTTTCACTTTCTTTCATCTTTAATGACTCTAGTTCACTCCTCAAAGTTTGCGAACGTGCTTTCTGAACTAAGTCTACTCCAATGAACAGAACTTTGATTGAGTCCCAAACTTCCTTTGTAGTCGAGCACTGTGCTACCTGCATTAGAACATCTTCGGGCAATGTTTGAAAGATTATTGCCTTTGATATATGTGCTTTCTTCTCATCCACTGCATTTTCAGCATCAATTGTTTCCCACAGACCATGGGCCTTCAATATTGTTTCCATCAACAATGCCCACGTCGTGTAGTTTGTTTCAGTCAATTTTGGACATTGTAGTGAAACATTTCCTTGTTCTCGAACTGATGCACTGTTTGATGCGTTATCATGTTTGTCACCTTCTTTTTCTACCATGCTTGCTTGCTTTTAACTTGCTTACTTCTTACAAATCAGAACCGAGATGGTTTCTGGTTTTCTTGCTCTTGTGTTTAATCAAAAGATCAAAACACTTACTTACTACTGGCCAACTTGCTAACCAGGTTTTCTTGCTAAACTTGCTCAATATTGACCAACTTGCTAATCAATATTGTATTTCCAGACCCACTTGCTAATCTGGCTCTTGCTTGCCTTGATCAAAATAATTGATCCTTTCTTGCTGATGATCGTATGATCAGTTTCTTACTTGCTTTGAAACTCAAAGGTTTCTCTTTGAAACACAAGGGTTTCTCTTGCCTGAAACACTAAGGTTTCTCTTGCCTGAAACACTAAAGTTTCTCTTGCCTGCCTGGAAACACTGGGTTTCCTCTTTCTTGCCTGGAAACACTGGGTTTCCTCTTTCTTGCCTGGAAACACTGGGTTTCCTCTTACTTGCCTGTTTTCCTTCTTCCCCTTTACTTTTTTTCTTTCTTAACTAAAAATATAAGATTTTTCAAAAAAATCCTTATAGTTTTAATTAAAATATATCTTAATATAAATTTTTTAATAATAATAATAATATAAACTTAAAAAAGTCTTATATTATATAATATTAAAAAATTATTCAGACTCTTGCTTTCTTTAATATAAAATCTTAATATAGAAATTTTTACTAGTATAATATAAACTAAAAATTATATTATAAAATATAAAAATAACTTATATTAATATTTATATCAAAAACTTTTCCTTTCTCTTTCCTTTAGGTTAAATCAGAAAAGATTTGGGGAAACAAAAGTGAAACCTGCGTATCTTCGCGTATCTTCAACCAGGTTTCTCAAAAACGCCTCTCTTGCCTTTCTTCTCCAATCGGTTGCCCCGCTTCCTTCTCCAATCGATGTCAACCGTTCTTCTTCAATCAATCGATCAAAACAACATGGGTTTACAAGTACGCTCCTCTGTTCGTTCTTCTCCAATCGGTGAAATCAACAGGTATGCTTCCTTCTTCAATCGAACCTCTCTGGGGTTTTTTTTTACAATCGATCGATGCTTCTGGTTATCAACAACAAGATAATCTTTCTTCTTCTTCCTCTTTCTTCTGGTCGTTCTTCGTCCTTTGCTTCCCGGAATCGAACGTGCTCTGATACCACTGTTGTGTGGGAAGCAGACTTGCTTTCACAGGTTTGGTTGAATCAAATGATGTATATATTGATAGAACATTCAACTGCTTACAAAGTATACATTCATCCTATTTATACATAACGAAACGGTGCTATTCAACCATTGCATTCTTTCTAACAGATGCAACCCTTCTAAAGTAACCGACACTTTCTAATTTAACAAGACACCTTTGACTTTCTAATAATTACTTAATTTAAATCAAACTAATTTAGTTTAGACTTTCAACACAATTTGTACGTGTATTTTGACTGAAGCATACAGGAGCTATTTGCTTTCTTCTTATGTGAAATACTTTACATTACAACCTTTCAGATTTTCTTGTCTCTTTGGAAACTTCTTCAAATAGTAACCCTGGTTGCTTTGTTGACAGGTCCAAATCATATGATGCTCGAGGTGCGGATAAATATTTTTGTGTTGATAGGTCCAACGGTCGCTATTTTTGCGTAGCTCACAAACGTGTTCTCTTTGATCGAGGCGTACACTCTCTAGAACCGCTTAAGCATCGTGTTTTAACGTAAAGATGGCTACAGATCGAACCAAAAGGAATACCGAAAGTTGGAAAACAAATGGGGTTTGTGGTGGTGTGTTTAGGGTTTGTTTGATGAAGCTAGAAAACATGAAATGGGGTGGAATGTATATAAGTTGTTGGCATCAGACCGTCGTTTACGATGAGGATTCCACTGGCATGAACAATATTTATGATGAAAAGTTGTGTAAATGATTGAAGGATACAAACCAGATTCTTGAAGTTGTTGCATTTCCAAATGGTTTGTAGCCAATTAAATGCATGGTGAAGGTCATGCTGAGAATTCAGGGAATTTGTAAATTGTGGGAGAATTCAAAAAAATTTAGAGTTTCTGATGAATAGTAGTCAAGAAATATTGCTATCGATTAGTCACTTATATATGATCTTTTGCAAATTTGATGATAGATGATTGTTTTTGTTGTTTAAATTAAATAAGCTAACCAAAACTGTGATGCTTAGTTACTTGTAAATGCTGCAGGAAAATAAGCAGTAGAGAATTCCAGAATTCTACTGTATTATTTAGATTGGAATCTGGATCATTGATTAGAAACAAAACAGGGAAGATAAGTATTAACGTCCAATAAAGTATCACATGCTGTCATGAGGATTCTTAGGACGTGTGTTTGTTTAAACAAGGGAGACTATTTATATATACAACTGCAATTTTCAAGAATTGAGATATGGTGGACAACAGGACATATTAATTTGAAGGTGTTATAATTTGTTACCTCAACATGATCAATATTTTTGCTTGAGAAATGTCGACATTTATCTAAATGAGTTGTAACATAGGTAGAATTACCATATTGGCTATATTATGTTTTAGTGGCATGGAGAATGGTTTAGGAATGAGTTCTTTCTCGATATCCCTCGCTCATTACTAGAAAAGGGTTAAGATGTTATCTGAGATAATCTAGAATGTCTTTTAGAGAAGCACCCGAGATTAGAACAAGACTGACCAATCAAAGAACTGAATTTAGATTAAAGTCATGTTGTATACCCGACCAACGGACGGGTATAACACTAGTTTTAAGTAAAACACACAAATACTTGAAAAATAACATTTTTGGCATGTACAAAGTTTTCGCAAATCAACTTGAACTCATGATACAGGGAGAATTCGAGAGTTAATAAAGGTTTTCACAAATAATTGGAAAAATGATAAACAAGCTCGAAAAGAAAAACGAGCCCGAAAGAGGCTCG
Source organism: Saussurea involucrata (assembly GCA_033807775.1). Lineage (NCBI taxonomy): Eukaryota > Viridiplantae > Streptophyta > Magnoliopsida > Asterales > Asteraceae > Saussurea > Saussurea involucrata. The sequence goes on from CM066321.1 coordinate 184,576,914, forward strand.
GAATTTGGCATCGAAGAAGGATCAAACAGCCCCTACCGGTAGTTACACCGAGACTTAAGTCCCAATACAAGTACCGATGACTACCGGATAGATTTCCTTTATTATTTTAATTATTTTAAGTTAGGATAATTATTATTGGTTTTAGTTATTATTTATTTATAGCTAGATTAGAATTATTATTTAGTTTTCTTTTATTAATTATTTAAATAGTTCTCTAGTTGGTTTAGGATTAGGATTAGATTTGAATTTAATTCATAGTTATCTCTTAGTTATTCTAAGACTATAAATAGGGTTGCTAGGTTTTATTGTTAATCAGTTCATTATTCAATAACGTTTGTTTCTTTTAGAGTGGATTCTCTAGTTCTTCGTGTTTTAAAATTCGTAATCACGTTTATCAAAGGGTTTAGACGTTTGTCGATCCTTCCGCAACCCGACGCTGCGTCAAGTGGTATCAGAGCAGGACTCGTCTATCTTTTCACTAACAATGGCAGATCGACAGCCGACTACCAAAGCGGACTTAGCAGGGATGAATGTGGCCTTATCCACATCACTCGCTAATCTGACAGTGGTTGTCAATAGACTTCAGCCCAATTTCGTCAACGACAACCGTCGGAGAAGAGACAGGTTTGAAGACCCGGTTAGGGTTCTACGCAATGGCAACCGTAACCGAGTAAATTTCTCGACTTTCGAATCCGAAGAAGAGGAAGAAGAGTCGAAGAATCTAAGGAGAACCAAACACGATTATCGTATGAAAACGAACATTCCGTTTTTCTACGGAACTATAGGATTCGAAGAATTCCTAGATTGGCAAATCGAAGTCGATCGATTCTTTGACGTTGTAGAAGTGCCCGAAGACAAACAAGTAAAGTTTGTTGCTTTCCGTCTAAAGAGTGATGCAGCCGTTTGGTGGGATAAACTGATCATGCAAAGACAACGACAACGAAAGAGATCGGTTCCATCTTGGAAGAGAATGAAGCAACTTATGATGGAGCGATTCTTACCGGAAGATTATGAACGGATTCTTAACAAACTATATCCCAAACTCAGCAACGACGACCGCCGAAGAAGGGATAGGCACGAGGAACGGGTCAACGTTTTGTGCGACAACAACTACGACCGTATTATGCAACCAGTTTCTTCCCTGGTCAAACAACCACCCTCCGGAAAAACCATCTGAAAAAGACGAAGTCTTACCGAACAAGTTCGAAGAGAAATTCATCCCTGTTGCGACCGAGCCACAACAAGAAATCTTGACCGAGACCAAAGTGTCTGAACCAGATCTTGAATCAGCCACCGAAAAAACAGAAAGTGAACCGGTTAAGGACATTCCCGAGCCAGCGGAACCTTTGTTGCGAGAAGTCAAAAGGATTAATCCCGAAGATTTTGTTTCTGTTGTTCCCACACCCAAAGCTCCGGATCAAACCGAAACAATTCCCAGTAAAGTTACTCTAATCTCTTACCCTTTCGGGTTTGATAAAATACTGCTCGTATGGAAGAAATCGCGAAAAAATCCGTTGGGATTTGAAGACATGTCGATTTTTTTGAACTTTGGAGGCCAAGTTGAGAATCCAAACGTTTTGAAGAATCGGATGTTCTACGGGTCGGATAAAGATATTTTTCAAGTGAACTCGAGGACGAGTTCTTTTCAAGTGAGGGTGATTGATACAGGGAGAATTCGAGAGTTAATAAAAGTTTTCACAAATAATTGGAAAAAAGATAAACAAGCTCGAAAAGGAAAACGAGCCCGAAAGAGGCTCGAAATTTGGCATCGAAGAAGGATCAAACAGCCCCTACCGGTAGTTACACCGAGACTTAAGTCCCAATACAAGTACCGATGAGTACCGGATAGATTTCCTTTGTTATTTTAATTATTTTAAGTTAGAATAATTATTATTGGTTTTAGTTATTATTTATTTATAGCTAGATTAGATTTATTATTTAGTATTCTTTTATTAATTATTTAAATAGTTCTCTAGTTGGTTTATGATTAGGATTAGATTTGAATTTAATTCATAGTTATCTCTTAGTTATTCTAAGACTATAAATAGGGTTGCTAGGTTTTATTGTTAATGAGTTCATTATTCAATAAAGTTTGTTTCTTTTAGAGTGGATTCTCTAGTTCTTCTTGTTTTACAATTCGTAATCACGTTTATCAAAGGGTTTAGACGCTTGTCGATCCTTTCGCAAACCGACGCTGCGTCAACTCACTTTGCTAGATTTAGGCTAAATCTAGATTTTCCCCAAACGTAAGCTCCTTTGAAGAAACTTGAATCTTCAAGCCAAATCTTCCAAAAACCTAGATCCAAACGTTTCCAACCATAAATACTCAAATCTAAACATGTAGAACCATTCCCCAAGAATTTTACATCAAAACCCCAACTTATACTAAAACCCTAATTTCATAGATAAAGAAGAAGAAGACCACCTCAATCAAACACAACCAAAATCACCCAATAATACCCCAAAATGGAAGAGAAAGGGAAAACAATAACAATCTAACTTTTGGTCGAAAGAGGGATTACCTTCATCACTTGAATCCTCAAAGCAAAGCTCCTAATCACCCACAAAAGCTTCAAGCTTACATACCTTCAACAATGGTGGAAATGGGTTTAGTTTGGGTGGAGAAGATGAAGAAGAAGAGAAAGGATTTAGGGTTTTTTTGAGAGAGCAATCGGTTTAGATAGAGAGAGAGAGAGAGCTGAGTTGTGTTTGTGAAGAAAATTGAAATGAGGGAAGAGAGAGGGAAAGGGCTTAAAACAACCAAAATATCTCATCAGACAGGTCGCGGACGTCCGGCTAGAGGCCTGTGCGGACGTCTGGCCTTGCCCTGACCGAATTCCCAATTCTTCTATGTTGCTTCCGCGGATGACCCTAAAAATAATTTGCCCTCAAAATTTGCCGTCAAAATAATTTGAAATTACAATGGTGTAATAAGAAAAAGAAAATAAAAGTTCAACATTATAATAAGAAAAATAATAAAAGTGATGTTCAGAAGTAAATAAAAGTATGATGTTATTTCATGCATTTAACTGGTAGTTGATATTATAATGCTATAATTGGTGCCATTTATTTTGATTTACTATATTTATATTTTTTTCATGTTCTTTTAACATAATTTTCATTGATATTAAAATATTAAATTATGTAATCTATGTATTAAATTGAATTTCTTATATCTAAAAAACTGAACTTCGTAAATTTTATAAATAAAAGACGCTACAAATCAACTTTGAATTTAATCATTTAATATTATTATGATACATTATTACATTGTGCGACATTTACGATGTATTCTCTAATAAGAAGAGAAAAGAAAAGAAAAGAAAAGAAAAGAAGGGTGTTAGGCCATCCGTAGCGCTGCCCTCAAGCCCTCAAGTGCCACATCAGCGCAACATCAGCTTTTCTCCTAACCCTCTCCTCAAACCCTCAAGCCCTAAAGTGGCGTAGCGGGAACCCTCAAGCCCTCTTGCCACCTCATTTTTTTTAATTCTTTTATTTATACATTTAATTATTTAACAAAATAAAAATATTTATATATTTTTTAATAAGTAAAAATAAGATAAATAATAAAAATAAAAATTCATATCATTCATTAAAAAAAATTACAAAATACAAAACACTAAAAAAATAAAAATTACAAAATACAAAATTACCCAAAATTATGTAATTTTTTAATTATCTCTTTCTTCGCCAAAGTAACCCTCAAAATATCTCCCGTAAGGTGATCATGCGGGGTTATGAAAAACTCGAAGTCTTTATCAAATCGTTTTTCTTGTTCGATTTCTCGTTCGAGTTCCAACTTATCTCGTTCGAGTTCGAGTTTTTTCATTTTGTACTCCATTGTATCATCAATCTTGTCGTTGAACTTCGTCAACAACTGAGTAACACTCTCGTTCGTATTCGACCCGCTCGTATTACTCGTTGATGTTTTTTTGCCTTGTTTCTTCCGATGGGTCGTTGAAGTTGCTCGACCTCGTTGACGTCTTCATCGTCATCATCGGAAGGTTTGGTACGTTTTGAACCCCGCGATGAAGTTGTCGTCATCGTTGGAACGGCTCCCCATTTTGGACATTTTTTGAGGACTTCCCAAGCTTGTTCGTGAGTGAAAGCAAACCCAAGTTGTGTTCGGTACCGTTCGTGTGCCGTTCGTGAAATGTCGGCCTCACTCATTCCGCTTGATCTATTAGTGACCAAGTTGTTGTAGATGCCGCCAAAAGAATTTATTCTTTTATTGAGGTCGTTGAACTTGGTGTTGAGTTGATGAGTTGTTCTATAATTTCCGCGACCCATAAAACTAAAGAACACTTGCCCGATTCGGGTCCAAAAACTTTCTACATTTATGTAAATTCAAGTATAAGAATATTAACAAGAATAATAATAATAATATTAATAATAATAATAATAATAATAACAATAATAATAATAATAATAACAATAAAAATATTACCACCGGTTTGTGCGTTACCGACAACGGGGTCCTCCGAAACGTCAACCCACGCCGACACTAACGCGAGTTCCTCGTCTTTACTCCACATCTGTTTGGCGGCTCTATTTTCATATTGTTTGTTTTTTCCCTTTCTCGTTGGTGTCGGGTTTGTAGATGAATTGTGGTGTGTGCGGGCTAGAATGTTGGGTTTCCGGAACAATGTCGTCGTCGAGATCGATTGCAGGTGAAGGAAGATTGTAGTTGGCCGGAGTAAAACCTTGTTGAATCAAACCGGGACGTGTAAATTGGTAAGGAAATTGTTGGGGAAATTGTTGGAAAAATTGTGGCGGAAATTGTGGCGGAAATTGTTGCGAAAATTGCGGATGATAATCTTGTTGTGAAAACGCTTGGAAACCAAGCTCCGGGTCTTCTTGCGGTTGCGGTGTATCCGGTCGGTTACGACGGGATGTAGGTGTTTTGTTTGGATTCATGATGAAATTTGAGAGAGTTTGAGAGAATTCGAGAGAGTTTGAGAGAATTTGAGAGATTTTGGTGTGAAAAATATAGAGAATGGAAGAGAATGAGAGAATAAGAGAGTTGTTTTGTATGAAAAATAAAATGAGTTTTAGAATTATATATATAGTGTGATTAAATTGAAAAAAAAAAATTTAAAAAAAAATAGCCGTTGCCAACGTCTTTTTTTCAAATTATTAAAAAAAAAAGCAATCGGGTTCAACGGGTTTTGGAACCCGGGGCTGGAGCCCGCTCCCCCCGTAGCACAACCCGCTGGAGCCCGCCGAGCCCGCTCCCTAGCCCGAGCCCGAGCACGCTACGGATGGCCTTACTATCCTTATCCCTTGCAAATTTCTATACCCCTTCATACCCCCATTACCCCCATTTCACATTCACACACTAAATATTTTTTTATTTTTTTATTTGAAAGTTACATTTTACACTCTTATACTTATTTAATTAGTTTACTTTATACCTTTTACTTTTTTAATTTTTATTTTACACCTTCATCATATTAACACATACAATCGTATATTAGCTAAAATACGTAAAAAAATACGTTTTAATTTTAACAAGTTACACCATTATAATCGTCTCTTCGATACGTTCGAAATGAGCCCAATATTGAATATTTTTTGATTTAATTATTTAATTATATATCATATATACTACATAAAAATATTTTTTATATTTACAATTCATACCCTTATAGTTAATTATTTAATTTATGGTACATCTCTTAGTTTTTCAATTTTCGTTTTACACTCTTATCACATTTATAATCATATATTAACTAAAATATGTTAAAAAATACGTTTTAACATATCACATTAACATACATAATTACGTTAAAATACGTTAAGGAATTCGATATATATACATATATATACACACACACACACACACACACATATATATATATATATATAGAGAGAGAGAGAGAGAGAGAGAGAGAGGAAGGTTCAAACGAGAAGCGTACCTATTTACGAGAAACGCGAGGAGCGCCTTCCATGTACTGGATCACATGTGTTCCACTACTCCCGAAAAATAAGGGCAGCGGGCGACCTGGTTCGCGAATCGCGTGGAAGTCGCCTGAATCACATGTGATTTTAGGCGTGAATCACATGTGATCCACTACATGGGCGGAAGCCCCCCGATCAGGTGTGAATCACATGTGATTTTGTACGTGAATCACATGTGATTCAGTACATGGGCGGTGCTCCTCGTGTTTTCTTAAATTGTTACGCTCCTCGTTTGAACCCGCATATATATATATATATATATATATATATATATATATATCGAACGTCATTCGTTTAATAATTTGATTTAAAATAAAGTAAAGTTATTGATTTGAAATAAAGTAAAGTTATTGACTCGAATTTTAAGTTTAGGTTTTCGAATTGCTTCGGGTTCAGATTAGTCGGATTTCGGGTTAGTGTATGTTGGGTTCGGATATTATGATAATGCAAAAAATATATATAAATTCAATCAATTTTGAGGACGAATTCAATCAACTGAAAGATTGATGAAATCTATAGTAAGTTTAGAAATTAGAAAACATTTCGATGGACTATAATTTACGATTTTCAAAAGATAATAACATAAATAATTATGTTTATATAATATTTAAAACACATTTTTATATTATTTCGGGTTTTCGGACGGGTCGGGTGGTCAAATATCAAACCCAACCCCAACCTAAGTATCCCACAAAAAATCGCGTTTCGATTTTTGGATTTCAGGATATTCGGGTTTTGCACACACATTATTTCCGGTTGGAATTCGGGTTCGGATTTTGGACTATTCGAGTTATGCACGCCTTACACATAACACTATGTTATAGCGTTTAGGGCCTAGAAATGGCCAAATAGGTCCAGCCCAACTCGAGACATACTTGGAACCGAGACTGACCGTGTCAGGATCGATTCCAAACAAGAATAATTATACTTAGAAATCAGAATTAAAGAATCTTGCGGAATAGAACTTTAATTCAAACACACTCAATGAACAACTAATCAGAAAACACAATCTGTTTGTATTCAATACTTCAACTCACAAGTTTACAACCAAACCTCAATCTTGTTGAACAGGCTCAACAAGACGACTTCTACTTCTCTAGAAATAGGGTTCTATACCTTGAGGTTAATTCTCTCTAAAACAAAAACGAATTCTTATAAATCTCTGTACGAATAGCTATCTATCAACATCTATTTATACTAAATAATTACAAGATAACTATCAAAACAAAATAGATCTTCAGAATATTCTTTCATGCTTATCTTCAATCATTCCATCTTTATCTCCAACATTCTCGCATTCCATAATTATGATCACAAGCAGCATTAACATCGTTATGCACAAGCAGTACTAACATTGTTCCAGCAGCATTAACTTTTACTTGCAGTACTAACCTTGCTCTGGCAGTAGTATTGTTGTTCTGGCAGTACTAACCATACTTGGCAAATCTTCAGTTCCCAACAATCTCCCCCTAACTTGACTTTTTAGGTTGAGAAGTCAAGTTCATCAGATGATGCTTCCAAAACCTAATCATGAACACATAAATCAGGATTCAAACCCAGGCTTTGATTGATAATCCTTCTTACCAAGTATCTTCCCATTTCAGAATCCTTGTTGCAAGCCAACTTAGCATGTAGCATTCCATTCAACCTTTTCTTGCTGTGCTTGTATGCAACATCCACCAAATAATACTCATGATATGTATAGTCAAGTGTGATGACATACACTCCACATTTTTCAATGAGCATCCAGTTGTTAATGGCTTGAAAATTTCTTTCTATCATATACTGAACTGCTTCTGGTTTGAACATTAGGCACAGGTATTCAAGAACCAATTTGGTGATAGACATCCCTTTCTCATTCAGCATATTTCCATACAGCTTCATTCCAACCTTGTACATCTCCTCTACGTCAGATCTAGAGCACATTCTGATAAGTCTTCCCCATGTAGAACAGACCTCAAACTTCCCATCTGCTCTTTTGACTCTAATGTACTCCTTTATCTAATCTACCAAGGTATCCCAGAAGATGATCTCAGGAGGCATGGAAGATAATGGGTCAACTTTGATTGGATCAGTATCAACCACAGTGATATACATATTACATTGAGCATTACTTGGTTGACCTGATGGAGTTGCTACTTCTTCTTCAGCAACCTTTGTATCATCTTTCTTTTCTGGAACATCCTCTTCTTTTTCTTCTTCTACCACTGGTTCTACCCTAGGTTTCTTGACAACTTTCCTCTTGGTAGCTATAGACTTGGTTCATGCTCTTTTCAGTGACACCAGCTTTTCACCCAGGGTTTCTTCTTGCTTTTTAGGAGTGTCATGTTTGGCTTTAATCAAAGCCTCTACAACTTCAACTTCTTCCAAAGTAGGCTTTTTAGTTTCTGTTGCTTCCTTTGTTTCTGCTGCTTCTTCCTTTGTAGATACTGCTTCTGGCATGGTTTCTGCTGCTTCTTTTGTTTCTGCTTCCTCTGGAATGGTTTCTGCTGCTTCTGCTTTTTGACTTTCATCAGCATTAACCGTTTCTGCTGTTGGTTCAGTTTCTGCTTCTTTCTGAATTTCAGCAGCATTAACCTTTTCTGCTGCATGATCAGTTTCTGCTTCTTTCTGAATTTCAGCAACATTAACCTTTTCTGCTGCATGATCAGTTTCTGCTTCTTTTGCAATTTCTTCAACACACTCATTCTACCCCTTTTCCTGTGCACTCTCCATGTTGAATTCAGCTTCTGACTCCCCCTTTTTGGGAGCATCATTGTTGGGGCTTCTTCTTTTAAGAACATACTGAGCTTTCTTCTTCCTGTGCATCAACTTAGTAATCAGCTTCTTATGCTTCTCAAGCTGTGTTTGTTGATATAGGACCACTTTCTTGAGTCCATCTATCTCCTTTTGCTGACTTACAACATCTGTGTGGATATTGGCAATGGTTTCCATCAATTCCTCATATGTATATCTATCCTCACCTTGTTTAGGAGTTTTTACTTCCTTTAAAGGATCACTGGAAATTTTAGTAGGTGTCTTTTGCCTAGCAAAAGCACTGCCTACCCCCGTGGTTTCTTGGCACCTGGGACCTCTGAATGATTTCTCATTCTGAGTTGCCGTGAGGAAGGTCTTAGTTATGTTACCACTGTCCTTCTCTGTGCTAGCAGAAGTAGTGGCAGCCTTGCTACTCACATGCTCAACCTTCTCCTTAGTGAGCACCTTCTTGGGGTTGGGAGACACCCCTGTGGTTTCCCTTTCGATATTCTCTATTGGAGAATGCTCCAATAGAGGGCTTAAAGGCTTTGGGCTTGTAGGAGGTACATCAAGGGAAGGAGCCTTGTGTACCATTCTTCTTGTAAACTTTTTGGTTATGAGAGGAGTGGGTCTTTGAAGAATGGACTGAGGAATTTCTTTGGTGATTGAAGGTGGGGTTTGGCTATCAGTGGGTTGGTCTAATGAGGGCCTTGACCCTGATGCCATACCTTCTTGTGTGTGGGACACACCCATCATTGTAGAGAACAATGGAGTGTCAACTCCTTCCGAGTCCCTGGAAGTTCTTCTCATATTTGAGAAGACCTTTCCTTTAGGGGGTTTAGGTACATATACCTCAGTAAATTGAGGCAAATCCGTCAATTCCTGAGTAATCACTGCTTGGACAAACCTTGGGTACATATAAAAACTCTTTTTGGATTCCAGGTTTGACACAAGATCATTGAAAATCATTTGTGAAAAATTAAACTTCCTGGCAGTGGCCAAGCAGACCAGGGCATAAGCAATGGTACTGCTAAACTCACTCCATCCAGTAGTTTTCTTTGAAATTCAATGCATTAAGGTATGAACAAAGAATCGCCATTGTGTAGAAAATTTAGACTTGAAAAACTTAAAGATTCCAATGGGACCTTCATACCCCATTCTCGTTAAAGTTGATTATAGATCGTCATTAGGAATAGACGTCATACCTGAGGCATCATCCAATCGAAGAGTGATGCGAATAAGCTCCTCTGTAACATTCAAGGGTTTGTCACACACCCTTGTTTTGATGATTTTCTGCCCATCTTCAGACACCACGGTGGCATTTTCCCAGAACTGCTTCTGATGCTCGGTGTAGATTGTCGGGGTCACCGTTAGGGCATAGGATATATGCGTGGACTTGAGGAAATCCACAATGTCGTGAAAACCTGCGGACTGTTTTGGCTTCTGGAGCATGGCAATCTCGTTGTGTTCGTCGATAAACTCCATTATACCTGAGGATTCTTGACAGAAAACAGAGTTTCTTGGGAGAGAATAGTTAGAAAGAGAGAGAGATGAATAGAATTCAAAGAGACGTTATGAACTTTGGCGGGCTGAAAGAGGTATTTATAGCAGTAGTAGCCCTAATTTTTCTTTTAAAGCAGTATTAACGACACATGCAGTATTAAGTACGAAGCAGTACTAACTATGTACTGGCAGTAGTAACTATGCACTGGCAGTAGTAACTATGCACTGGCAGTAGTAACTATGCACTGGCAGTAGTAACTTTTCAGCACTTGTCAATCTGAGTCATACAGAAGATCCTGAGAAGAAGAGTTAGTAGTACCAAATATAGACGGAAATACAGGTATAAAAACTGAAAATCATGACTTTATTCAAAAGCAACATGTCATCCATCAATTCTTTTGAAATTCTTGAGGCAGGCCATGTTACCTGTCATGTGCCTGGAGCAACCACTATCAACATGCCAGATGCTCTTCCCCTTGAGCTGTTGGTTGCCCTGCACATAAGATAAATCAATTAGTTTTTATTGGGAACCCAAGCCAAAGTGGTCTTGGGTCTCCCTTGCTCATCAAAGTACTTACATTCAGTTTGGATAAGTTTTTCAACCTGAGGAACTTCAGTACTGGAGTACTTTGTCAAGATGATTGGTCTAGCAGCACAAACACTAGAAGCAATATTATCTTTAGAAGAAGTACTAACAGTGTTAGCAGTACTAACACTGCTAGCAGCAGTATTGCTTCTAGAAGAAGTACTAACAGTGTTAGAAGCACTAACACTGCTAGCAGCAGTACTATCTGAGGCAGCAGTACTAACACTAGTGCTTTTAGGAACCCACATTGTGACACATTCTTTTTCAGTCTTTTTCCTCATGTGGCTTTTGGATTTAGCTTGTTTCTTAGCCACATGGTTTCTTACAGGCTTCCTATAACCATTTGATTTTTGAAAAGTTCTTTGAAAAGTTATCCTTTGGTTAATAGGATTGAAATAACAGTGTTTGGCAAGGTGATTCAATTTGCCACAGATAAAACAAGGTTTTGGTCTGTTAATCCTTTGCAGATCAACTCCTTGTTTTTGAGCCCACTGATTATTCCAGTTTCTTTGATTTCCCCTCTTTTTATCATGTTTTTGGGGTTCATTCTTTTGAGAATTCTTGCAAGAACAATGTTCACAAGTATTGGAATTCACAACAGTGGTCTGTGTATAATGAACTCCCTTTCCTTTTTCAGATCTTTTCATCTCATTGTTCTTATCCCAGGGACTTCCACCTTCCTCATTAGTCTTGATGTAATTCTCTAAGGGAATCTCACCACTGACATTCTTGTTCCTTTTCTTAGACTCTTCTTTTTCAGTTTTATCCTCAACAACAACTTCATCTAATGGATCTACTTTAGTAGCTCCTTCAGGTAAGTCCTTCCTATCCTTGGTTTCTAACAGGTCTGACCTAGGAGGGATGTATGTGTTGTTGTAGGGTGGGGATGTGGCATTGTACCCTAGGCCTGGTTTCATCTTACTGTGGATTTGAGCATTTATTATGGTGTCCATGACTTTAGAAGCACATGAAAACTTTTCAACATCAAGTTTTACTTTCTCAAGTTCTCCTTTTAATTTCTCACATTCCTCCCTAGACTCTTTCAGTTGGAACTCCAGACCATTCTTTTCCCACTTCCAGTAGTTTGTATCATATGAGTGTTGAAGTTCATTGGCTTGAAAAGCCTTAATTTGTTCTTCAAACCTCTCAACAATCACTACATAATCTATTCTATCATTTTCTAATCTCTTAAGGTCATCACACATTCCCTGGTTGTGATCTCTATACTTTTTCACAGTGTCTATACAAGCTTGAGAACAGAGATTAGATTTGACCTCAGTAGGAAGATCTGAGACTTCTGCCATGAGTGCATGATTCTGAATTGCCTCTTCTGCTTGATCACTCCAATCAAATCCCATTCCTTGTTGAGAAACAAGGGCTTGAACAGAGTTTCTGTTCTGGTTGAAGCTTCCAGTCTGAGCTTGTTGGTGGTTGTTTTGAGATACTCCACCTCTGCATTCTCTGGCAAAGTGTCCCATCTTATGACACTTGTAGCATTCCACCTTAGACTTGTCAAACCCAGCACCATCTTCTCTTCTTTGGGAAAAGTTGTTTCTCCCAGTCCTCTTTATAAACTTCTTCACCCTCATAGAAAGCATAGCCATCTGCCACTTGATATCCATCTCCTCAAGATCATCAGCATTAATCTGTTCTAAGTCATCATTAATTAATGAGGAGTTAACATGACTAGAAAAGAAAGCTTCAAGTACAGAATCATTGGCCTTCTCCTGATTGACTCCACCAGCAGTACTAACTGATTCAGGGTTAGCAGTAGAATCAGTTGATGTTGATAGGAGTGCAGCATTATACACATATCCTGAGGGCTTCTTCTTGGCTTCAAATACCCTAAGATCATTGTAAAGATCATCAAGCTCTTTATCTTCTAACTGGTCATTCTGTCTGAAAGACACAATATACATTGTCCATTCCTCACCTAATGATCTTAGAAACTTCCTGTTTACATCATCAGCCTCCATACGAACTCCAACTGTAGCCAATTCTCCAATCAACTTATTAAATCTATCAAAAGTTTGAGTCATAGACTCATTCTTTGTAGAAGTAAAATTTTCATATTGTTGCTTAAGAATTGCCTTCTGGTTCCTCTTGGTGCTCTTGGTACCAGTGAATCTCTTTTCCAATGCATTCCATAAAATCTGAGCATCAGTGCAGTGATGAAATTGGTGCTGATACTCATTGGGAATAGCCAAAAGCAGAGTGCTTAAGGCTTTCATCTCTGTTTGTCTAACCTTTCTTTCTGCATCAGTCTTTGGAGGGGGTCTTTTGCCATCTGGTCCAATCTTTCCTTCAGCACATGGACCATTCTCTATAATATCCCAGATGGAATAATCAGTAAGCAAAATATACTGCTTGATTCTAATCTTCCACATGTCAAACTCATTAGGCCTGAGCATGAGAACCTTTGAAACAAGAGTACTGTTTGATTCAACTGTGTTGTCCATAATGATTGTAGATTTCTAAGAAACCAGGCTCTGATACCACTTGTCAGGATCGATTCCAAACAAGAATAATTATACTTAGAAATCAGAATTAAAGAATCTTGCGGAATAGAACTTTAATTCAAACACACTCAATGAACAACTAATCAGAAAACACAATCTGTTTGTATTCAATACTTCAACTCACAAGTTTACAACCAAACCTCAATCTTGTTGAACAGGCTCAACAAGACGACTTCTACTTCTCTAGAAATAGGGTTCTATACCTTGAGGTTAATTCTCTCTAAAACAAAAACGAATTCTTATAAATCTTTGTACGAATAGCTATCTATCAACATCTATTTATACTAAATAATTACAAGATAACTATCAAAACAAAATAGATCTTCAGAATATTCTTTCATGCTTATCTTCAATCATTCCATCTTTATCTCCAACATTCTCGCATTCCATAATTATGATCACAAGCAGCATTAACATCGTTATGCACAAGCAGTACTAACATTGTTCCAGCAGCATTAACATTTACTTGCAGTACTAACCTTGCTCTGGCAGTAGTATTGTTGTTCTGGCAGTACTAACCATACTTGGCAAATCTTCAGTTCCCAACAGACCGACTTGATACGGGACCGGTTATGGTGCGACGATTCTTAACTAGTTACGATTTTCATCACAAGGCCCGGCCCGGGACTGATTATACTTTTTATTTACAAATTTATTTTTTTAATGCAATTCGAAGTTTATTTTTAAATGTATTTTAAATTTATTTGATTGAAGATCAAAATGCTTTTTTAAGCGTATCTTATTAAGAGTGTAAAACGAAAATTGAAAAAGTAAGAGATGTACCATAAATTAAATAATTAACTATAAGAGTATGAATTGTACATATAAAATATTTTTATGTAGTATATATATGACATATAATAAAATAATTAAATCAAAAAATATTCAATATTGGGCTCATTTACAAACGTAGATTAGATTGTATGAAGAATATATAGAGCGTACATGTACTCGTGGATATATTGATTTAAATGAATAATTAGAGTTGGAATTTGTTGAAATAAAAAAGTATTTTTAACGTATTATATTTAATATTAGACTCATTTCGAAATAATATAATTAAATTAAAAAATAAGAAGGTATCGACGAATAATAATATAATTAAATCAAAAAATAACGTAAACGTATGACGTATAATAATATAATTAAGCAAAAAAATATTCAATATTGGACTCATTTCGAAGGTATCGACGAAACGATTATAATGATGTAACTTGTTAAAATTAAAAAGTATTTTTTAACGTATTTTAGTTAATATACGATTATATGTGTTAATATAATGAAAGTGTAAAATGATAAATGAAAAACTAAAAGGTATAAAATAAATTAAATAAATAAGTTTAAGAGTTTAAAGTGTAACTATAAAATCAAAAATTAAAAAATTAAGGGGGGTGGGTTTAGAATAACCGGAAAAGAAAGGGAGGGAAAAGAAAGGAATGAAAAATAATTTTTTTATTTGTGTTCTCGAAAGCGAAGGAAATGAAAGGAAAAAAAAATGTTTTCATGTTCTTGAATAGGAGAGAAAAGAAAGGAAAAACGTCATATTTACTAAAATACCCTTAAAAAATATCTTTTATAATGAAAGATCAAATAGTTTTGTAATTTTAATAATTTTAGTAAAAAAATTTAAATGTTTTTAATTGTTTTTCTTTCCTTTCCTTTCCTCTCATATTTGGGAGGAAAGTTTTGGAAGAAAATTATCATTATTTTCCTTTCGTTTCCTTTCATTTCTCCCCTAAAAAGGTTTTGAAAACACGAGTTTTTTTTACTTCCCTCCCTTTCCTTCGTAAAATGAGTTTCGAGAACACAGCGTTAAATAGATATTATTTGATCTATGTTTAATGTTAATTTAAGTTACTAATGATGTTATGGTAATAACATTGAATATGTATTATTATGATATATTTTAATCAATACAATTTCAAATTGTGTTATGAATAATTCATGTATTTCGGTACACAGATGAGTATTTATTTCAAATGGACTCTGAGCTTAATTTATTAAAATCTGTATTTGCATAGAGTAGTTACAAA
This sequence comes from Saussurea involucrata, assembly GCA_033807775.1. Taxonomy (NCBI): domain Eukaryota; kingdom Viridiplantae; phylum Streptophyta; class Magnoliopsida; order Asterales; family Asteraceae; genus Saussurea; species Saussurea involucrata. Next base: position 184,592,252 of record CM066321.1, read on the forward strand.
CACACATACACATACACAGACATACATATATATATATATATATATATATATTAAAACTTCTTATTCATAAGGAAGATGATGCTAAAAGAAGACATCATCTCCATATATCACACATACCCATACCGGATATATATAGTTATTCATTCATCATAGGAAGGTTGTCCTAAGGAAGATAGTTTATCATATGGGAACCGAAGTAAGAAACAAGAGTATAATATACTCTTTAAAGGTTTCTTCAGGAAAAGTAAACCCATCATTGTACTTGTATATCACATTAATGTCTCGTGCAAGATTAACAATTGGAGCAAGTAGATCCATTGGGACTTCCCTTGGCTTTAGACATCCTTCATTTATATCTTTCCATGCATTTTCAACTATTTTCTTGACCTCCTCAATAGCTACATTTTCAGATACCCCAAAAGTCTTGGTATATGCCTCAATGCTTGTGACTGTATTTGCTCTTTCGCGCTCAAACTACATATAGACACATCATAAAATAACATCATAACAAAATAATATAAACTTTAAAATTATATTTAGTTTTGTTGTTATAGCAAAAAAGAATGTGCACTTGAGTTCATCAAAACCAAAAGTAAACCATTATAGGCATATCAATAGATACAAATTAGTCGACCTAACTAATTGTTGCAAAGGACTTCATGATTAGCGTTTCATGCTTCACTTCATAGGTTCATTGTTTCGATGAGATGGAGCATATAACAACTTAATCATAAAAGGTTATTAATTTCCAAGAAACTATAGGTGAATTAAGTACCTCGAAAGTCATCACGTCACCCTGGAGTCTTGAAATTGTTTCTGAAGCTATCATAATCTGGGGATGACTTTTGTACCATGTCAAAGCCTCTTCAGTAACAATCTTGCCCATACCCATCAATGCTGATTTACAAAGAAGGTCATGGCCAGATGTAATTAATCCATTTTTCATATAATCTTCAAATGATGGAACCTCCCCATTATTTCTCCATTCTTCCTCCTGAAGGTAGGCTCTAGCTATTTCTTGAAACTATGCCCATCGGAGTAAATAAAGATAAAGAAAAACATAATTAGTGTGCGGTATGTAATAAGCATGAACATATAGTGAAATCAACATGATTTTTAAGACCATCATACTCCTTGTTTTGAAGTGTAAACCAGATTTGCTCTTCCTTCTTTAGCTAGTTGTTCCTCAAGTAGAGCGTACTCATCCAATATAACTTTATAGAATGGTTTCATGTATTCTGGAAGTTGCTCCATTGCACTAATTTCCCACCTAGATGAATACTAGTTTATTAATAGTGGACCATTTGAGCATAAACAAATAAACCAACGTAATCAAGATCAAGCTAATGCATATGTATAACATTGAAAGTGTGAATAAAGAACTATACCTGTTTATCGCACGTGTTAGAAGTCGAAATTCTTCAATAGTAGCATATGCATCACATGTGTCATCTAATACCACAGTAAGTGCTATGATTTTTGTTGATATGATTCGAACTTGAGAGTAATATGGTTCCAAGAATAATGCCAATATCCATACGTAAAGCTCCGTTATTCTATCTCTTACAAAAGGAGTTATCACTTGGAAGTTCATATCCTTCCACCACCTATTAAGAATGTATAATTGTTAACTTTTACACTACTACAATTTTATTATACAATTTTCAATACTTTTTCAAGTGTTGATAATTTAGGTGCATAGACTTATCTACCTATATATAGTTAGTGGTTCATAGAAAAGTATTCTATTGCATTTTGTTAATGATTCATTGTACACTATAATAAAATCGGGTTTATAGGATGCAAAAAATGTATAAGTATCCAACTATCCATATGAGTGAGGTCTCAGAATCGATCAGGAGCACCGCTCCTATGCGACTAGTGCGGTGGGGGCACCTCAGATGTTTGTGTCTTCTTCTTTTTTTCTTTAAATGCTTAAAAAGCGTTATACAAACTTATTGCAACAATTCTACATAGAACGACCAAATATTTGTTCCTATAAACTTAAGTCATAGAAAGCAATCTATTAGAACACTTGGACATTTTTTTGTGTTCTATAAAACCGATATTGTTTTAGTGTTTGATGATTAATTACTTACTTTGAGACAATACGAAGTTCTTCCTTTTGAAGTAGTTGCAAGTAGTTGAAGTGAACCTTTGCAAGCTTTAGTAATGAGCCATATGTTGAGCACTCTTCTTCATAGTTGAACAAGTATAGCCTTGCCTCTACCATTGGTAAGCCTCGATGAAATGGTTCTCTCAAAGCATGTTTCACTTGTCGTGAAAGATTACCTTCGAGACTTTTTTCTAAACTATTCAATTTACTCATTGTGAATGTAAATGCTTCATCTAAAATACAATCTCCTCTTGTTCTCAATTGAGAAGACTCATATAAGCCTAACATTCCCCTCACATCAGTAGTAATGTCTTCCTTCCATGCACCCGATCTAGAATCCTTGAATTTGTTGAACACATCTACGTAATCACAAGTAATACATCATTTGTGGCATGTCAGATAAATTTAACAGAAGTAAAAAGAAGGTAGATCCCACCCCCGAAGACGCTTCCACTGAACCGGTCCCACAGTCATCATGTGGGAGGTAAATAAATGCTTATAGAAGAGGAGTGGTGTCCAGGGTCGAACTCTAGATCTCATACATATATACGGATTACACCACACCTCTACCATTGGGACAACATGGACTAATTTAACATAAGCATTTAATAACTTGTTTTCGGTAATGTTTGAGCATTTTCTAGGAGCGCTTACCACAAGACAATTTATACCCATGGGTTCTGAAAACTTGAAAGTGAACAGAAATTGTATATAGATCAGTTTCATGATAATCTTGCAAGGTAATCTCATTGAACAGTTTAAGAAGTTGTCCATCAATCTCTTCCCTGAAAAGATACGTCAAACCAAGGCGGTATACAGAATAAATCAAACGCAATTTCGCATTTAAATCAATTGTTGGGTTGATTATTAATCTTCTTATATCTTCCTTAGGCTCTTCAATGGCTTGAGCATATGCTTCCAATTCCTACAAAAGAAAACAGTATATTATATAAATAAAAGCATATACCAATACAACCTATTTTTTAGTGTGATTGCACGTTTGAGTTAGTAGTCAATGAAGTTCTTACCGAGTCGTCAAGAGTGAACGACAAGAAGCGATCACCCCATATTGAAGGAGGGAAGTGTGTTAATCGACGGGCGAACCGTGTGACATTTTTTGTGTTTTCTTGAAGGGTAGCATCATCAAGTTCAATTGTTGCCATTTCTTTGAACGAGAACTGTTGCAATAAAACTTTGGGTTTTGGTTGATGATGTTTTCGTAAATGTTTATACGGTATTTATAGATCATGTATCTCCATAATGTTAATTTTTTGGTAGAAATATAGTTGGAAGGTGAATAATGTAGCATTCTTTATTGGACCATTTAACTTTGTCAAATTACATGTTTCATTTTATTCATAAAGAATGCTACCATATTGACCATTTATTCCCACTAAAAAAACGGGGAATAAAAAACATGTAATGACATGATCGAGTCTACTAATTAAACTACACAGGGTGTCGCGTGCCACTACTTCATTCGCCCGACATAGTGGAAAACAACTTACGGTTTTTAATCGTGCCACGGTATTGCTTAGATATGTACCATTGTTTTGGCTAAATAAATAAAAGAAAGGTCTAGAGCATTCGTAAAAATGTTTTTAGAGTAATTTAATATGTTATGTGACTAGGGTGTCCTTTTATTGACAAACGCCAAGATGAGACTCATTGTAATCATAATAACCATAATCATAATAATGAATTAGGTAGGGCATCTCAAACAATTAGACCAAACATTACGCAAAATTGTAATGGGATCGACCAATTACCTTGTGTTGGTAATCTTAGTGGCTATCGATTATTTGGTGCAATTGTAATTTACTTTAGATTGATTAAAGTGATAAGGCAAACAATGTGATTTAGGAGGTGTGAAATGCACACTCCCTAAATGTTCTCTATTACCTAGATTGCCGAAAGATAGGGGTCAAGGGGGGTCGTGCCTTAGAAATTTTTAGAAAGAGTCTTGCTTAACAATTTCAAGTTTCGAGATGATTTGGACGAATTTCAGAAGGTTTGAAGCCATTTTGAAATTGTTACTAAACTTGGTGAAAATTAATATTAATTAATATATATATTAAAGAAGAAACCAAGGTTGATGACATGGCTTTTCCTAAAAGCTAGAAACCCAATTATCCTTTTTCTCCTTCATCCTCCTCTTCATCCTTTTATTTTCTAATTTTCCATCAACATTGATTATTAATGATGTTTGCATTTAACATTGTTTCTTCATTTTCCCTGACTCCTCTTCATCTCCCAATATATTTAAGAAGGACCAATATAGCTCATCTTCATGTTGTACTTTATATATCTAATACATTAGTGAAGAAGCCAAAGCTAAACGATGTTTGTGGTTTATATATCTGATATATCGTACTTTATATATCTTACATTGCACAAAGCATTAGGTCATGTTCGTGGATTATGGTTGTAATAACCCAAAAACTAGTAGTGTAATTTAAATGAAAGTTAGGGGTTCAATTTGCATATGATGAAAACATTTGAGGGTGAAAGGTGGAATTTGGGGAAATAACTCCTCCTGTGCGCCGCAAATGGAAGAGAATTAGAAACATTTAGGGTTGTCTTGTGTGTGTGTGTGTCTTGCCACTGCATCGAGAAAGGAAAGCCGAGAGAGAAGAGATTGATTAATTAGAGGTGTGTGTGTGTGTGTGTGTGTTTCATACTACACTTCGAGAAGAGAAAGCCAAAAGAAGGAAATGAGTGTCCTGTGTGTGTGTGTGTGTGACCTGCTGTGTGGGTGCTCCATGTCAAGAAGAGAAAAGGAAGAAGATTAAAAGGAGAGATGTGAGTAGGTGTATGACTTGCTGCAGTTTGAGAGAAAAGAGGGATAATGAGGAAATTAATTGAGGAGCTATGGGTGAAGGTGAGGTGCTGCACATCGAGAGAATAAGTAGGGGAAAAGATTAGTTTGGGCATCAAGCTTATTTTGGTAAGAAAAACTTTCAGTTAATATTAACTATTGCTTATTAATTAGATAGATTAAATTCCAGATATTTCAAGATTTAGCTATGTTATTTTATAAGAACACTCTAGAGGTTTTAATCCTTTTTAATCGGATTGCTAAAGTAGTGAAAATCAAATTGATTATAAGGACTATGCTATGTAGCAAATTGTGTAAGTTTACTGCGATAAAACCCATTAACGGGTTTGGTTAGGAAGAATTCGAGTATAGAAAACAGTGGGTTTCGTCGCTGTTTGTTGTTGCCGGGAGTCGACATACCGGGACTCAAAGGAGTACCGGGAGTCGTGGGTACCGGGACTCAAAGGAGTACCGGAAGTCGTGGGTACCGGGACTCAAAGGAGTACCGGAAGTCATGGGTTCCGGGACGGGGATTCCCGATTATTCGATTCATCGGAGTTTGGACCGAAGTTTAATTTCTTGTTTGGGCCGAGATGTTATTATTTTTGAATCGGTATTATGGGCTCAGGTTCAGTATGTTATTACAATTGTTTTGGCCCTAGTTTATCTAATTATGAGTGAGAGTTAATTTGGGCTTAGCTATAATTAAGATCCGATAGTGAAAAAAAGGGTCCAGTGTTTAATGAATGATCTGAATTAAGTATTTGGGTCAAGTTTCGAAAGGAGTCTAGGATCAAAGGTCGAGTATCGCTAATTAAATGTACGCTTTGCTTTAGGTATAAGGACGGTTTGGAACGAGACACGAGGTTAGAAAGGAAATGGCTACCAGGTGAGTTCTCTCGACTTTTTATGACGTACTGATTTTACTGAAATGGTTCCTTTATCGAGCATGATTTGAAATTATAAAAGCTATGCATGTTTTCATGAGTTGCATGATTATTTACCAATGAATGATGCTTAAGGTTTTCACGTACGTGGTTTCAAATGTATGTGTATGCTATGTGGGGTCGGTTACACGGTGGGGTCAGGGTACCTTGGGATCTCTGATCCCTTGGGGCATATGGAAGATTAGCTTGTAGGTTGGAATTTGTTTTCTCCTACATGAAGGAACGAGGAGTCCATTTGGATTTCGGCGTATGCGAGAGGGTGCCCGTCAGGCCCCAATCGGTTTAGCTTATGCAAACCCCTGAACCCTGTGTTAACCTTGTATGATGGAAATGTGATGCATAAGAGTTCTTTTATACGTGAAATGAATTTATTCTATATTACATGTTTTATGGAGGGAATTCACTAGACCTTTTGGTCTAACCCTCGCTTTTCAAAACTAAACCATTTTCAGGTAAGCAAGTAGTAAGAGGCTCAAGTAAGTGAGCAAGAGCAAGACAGAGTACGGGCGCAGCTAGAGACGGTGCAAGTGCCAACCATAGAAGTTAGAATATTCTCAGTTGTGTATAGGTTGTTTCCGCCAACCTTAGCTTATGAACGATGTAACGAAATGTTGGGACCCAGTTTTATTGAAAATAGTTGATTTTTATGCTATGTATGTCCTATAGTGTTTTTGGGATGTTACAATGGTTTAGTTTTCAATTTTGCCTCTACAACATTCAATACCCTTAATTTCTATTGAAGATAAAGTCACTTTGTTTTTTGATTTTGTGTTTGGGTTTTCAATTTTTCTGTTGTAGGGGGAAGTGAACGTTGATTTGGCTGCGATTGAAGTACTTATGAAGAGGAGCTCGGTCTGGTCTTTACTCCTTAAACCTTGCAGGCTTTTTTCCCCTCTATTTCAAATTTTAAGGGATTTTTTAATTAGGATTTCTACGGTTTCAATAGGCTTTAAAGATTTTTTTTGCACGGATGTTCTTCACACATTCCAAAGTCTTGATATGTGTTCTTCTTAGGTTTTTATAGGTCTTAGGATTTATTTATGATCGATCTTGAATCCATGATGTCACAAACTTCTAAATTAGATTTCAGTTCAAATTATAGTTTTCCCAACTTTCTTTTGTATCCTTATTTTTATCCATTTATTGTTAGTATCCCAACAAGTAAACTTGGATGGATTTCTTTCTTTTAAAAAACTTTTATTTAGCGATTCAAATATGAAAATATGTATTTCATTTGTGATCTTTCTATCTCATTGCTCTCATAGGTAAAATATAAGATAATTTTAGTAACAAGCTAGGCTTCTTGATCTTCAAAAATCAAAAGTAATTGTTGAAGCTGTAAATGTGTGTAATATTAACCAAAATAGCACAACATAAAAATGAGTACAACCTTTCATTTTTCACAAAAAATTTATTGCTTTTAATATCTTTACTATTTTTATTTAATAAACCATAATTCAACGAATCCAACATTAATTAAATTTTTAAAATTATAATTTTATCTTCCTTACTTTATATTTAGCTTTTTTAATTTGATAATTTTAAAACATGTATGAGATTATATATTCATTGTGCTCGATCTTTAATGGTTATTGGGATATAGAGTTTAGAAAGATGTTGCAAGCTATCTCCATCTTGAGTAATTTAAAGTTTGGTTAAGGATTACAGGAACCCTTTTTTGAGCAAATAATTTTTTTCTTAATCATTGTAATATATCATGTTTTAATCATCATTATTACGTGAATTAGATGTGGTAATGAGATGATAATTTTTCATGTGCTTAGTAAGTTTGAAGCTCCAATATGGACCATGTTAAGTTGAGTCACTTATAGTTTCTACTTTTCAGATAAAAAAGGTATGAGGTATGTATTAAAATTCGCTATAATTGAGAATATTGTATCTACAATGAAACATAAATGAATAGAATCACTAAAAAATGATCAAAAAAGCAACCATCAACCAAAACGAAAACCTACTAAGAATGATGTGACACGTTGTTAGAGTATGGTTTGTCTATAGAAACTTTCTCATTGTTTTAAAAATTTAAATGATTATTCTACCCCCTAAATGAAAATTGTGTATTTCAATATACAAATGCTTCTTGAGAATAATCAAGTAACAATGATTTAACAATTAGAACATGGATTGATTGAGAAAATGTAGAAGATGAGAGTTTAGCACACTTTCTCTCTTGGAGGCCAATCTCTCACACACACCTTGGTGGCTAGACACAAATGACCTCTCACACCAAACCCTAACAAATGGGTTTATATACCCTTTGACCAAACCTAATTGAATGTTGACTTTGACCTTTGACTAATACAATTAGACTAAATACAATTATCCCTAAATCTTGGATACATTGTGTACTAACAATCTCCCCCTATGGATCCAAGATTTAAAAAAAAATATGACGATAGTCTTCAGCTCTTTAATCTTCAGATAGGCTTTATCTTCAAGAATCCACTTTGGCGGCTTTAATCTTCATTTAGGCTCTTTAAAGTCAAAAAGTCAACAAGTCTTGAAACACGAACTTCAAATTTGTGTAAGGTTTATCAAAGTCTTCAAACAAAATCTTTTTATCTTCGAATCATTGATCTTTGCAGCTTTGACATATGAAAATTTTCTTCAGTCTTCGAATTATGAATGAGATTTGAGGTTTTAACGGGCTTTGAGCTTTAAAACATTCTTGATTTATCTTTAAGAACGAACCGTCTTTCTATCTTCACGCATTTGATCTCTCGAAAACACTTTATCTTGAACTTCTTTGACTTTGGCAAATGTCAACATTGACTTTTGGAGATTGAAATATTCGAATTATCTCCCTCTTTTCTTCTGATTGATATTTCTCTCCCCTTTTGATGATTGTGAGCATCATGATCATCAAAATTCTTTACGATTTCAGCAGTCTTTGAATACCAGAAACAATCTCCTCCTTTTGATCTGTTCAACCGTCAATTCCAGAAAAATGTTTATCCGAATCTTTTCAAATTCAGATAGCATGAATGTGGTAACCCTGAAACAACGGATGAATCAGTTAAAATGCATGTAAGTTACACAAAGCCACTTAGTACAACGAATGCACTTTGGAAATGAGCTTTTTGATGTTCAATCCTCCAGGGCTTCCATTCAATCATCAAAAGACACAAAGGAAATTCTATGAACGTTATGACAAGAAAACATATTCCTTGTGTGTACGTGCAAGTGTAGAAATGATTGAAGCAACTTATGCTTGATTAATAGTTAGGCTCAAATTGTGTAAACTGTTGAGACAGCAACAAGTTTTCCACGGACTCAATGTGCATGAATGAAGAGCGAAGGTGGGGCAAACTTCCTTCTTTTCAATATCCAAACCTTCCGAGTGAAGATTGGATAGATAATATGCTGCATCCCCAAGAAAATTGAAACATTTCTTTGTTGAGAAAGAAATGAGTAGCTGGTGGGGTTTAAAGCAAGAGTTGCCATGGGCTAGTTGCCTGTTTCAATGATGGTCACCAAAGAATGTGAACCAATCAGTAATGTGGCTGCCCGGCTCAGAAAGTGGCTGGTGCAGAGTTCTCGTATTCTTTTAACTTTGTTCTCACACCCTCTTTCTGTTTTTCATTCGCTCACTTCTAACCAAACTCTCTTTTTCATTTTACCTCAGCACAATGAGATTACTCAACCGGATGAGTTATCTCCCCCACTCTTTGATTTTGACCCCTCACCCCTCAATCACTCAAGGATAACTTCTTGGGTAGGAAACACTGGTTAACGTGGATCCATAGAAGTTCTTTTAAGCTCTCACACTGATTCCCATGAATTTTGTCCTAAAAGATATGTTGCTCAACAGTTTAGCTTGAACAATTATAAATCTCAGCTTTTTGAATTACATTGTCATCAGAATGTATGCTCCTTAATAAAATATCATGAAATATTTGAGCATTTGAACTTTGAAGATTTCTCAAAACAAGGATATTGAAAGAATGAAATGAATTCGAAACACTTGTTTGAGAATCTGACAATGTATCAATCAGATCAAAATATGAAAGATATTCATTAACGGTTAGGGTATCAAAGAATTGGATCTTTTGTTTATATGAACAAATATAAACAATCTTTGAATGAAACGGTTATGCTCTTACGCCTAAATGAATATGATGCTCAACAAAATTGGAAATTCAAACGGGAGTATTACCATCGAAAACTTGTTTCGTTTTTGAGACATGGTAATAACAAAGTCAAAAAGAAACTGAACCGGTGTGTATGAATACTTGAAAGTATATAGACAAGATAACACGCAAGTATTAATCTTTAGAAACACACGGTCAGAAATAATGATGTAATAATCTGAGATATACATGAAAACATTTAAAAAACACACTTCTAAAATTATAAAATCTGTTTGAATTAGAGAAGTGGTTTGAACATTTAAAAACAGGTTTTTTTTCATGCTTGAAAGTCGTTCTTCTTTCAAACAATCTCAGATTAAGTTCAGAAGATACTTACAGTGCTAAACAATTAAGCTCCCCTTCAAATTATGATCGACTGATTTAAAATCAGATAAGCCCCCCCTCAAAATCTGCAAAGATCTTAATTTGACAAAGTTAGCACATGTAACAGTCAAAGTGTAAAAACAATTAAGTACGAGTTCTAAACTGATGTGTTTAGAAGTCAAAAACATCATTGAAGTGCGGGTTCTGAACTGAATTATTCAAAAACCATAATCTCTTTGAAATGCGGGTTCTGAACTGAAGTATTCAGAAACCATTTACTCATTGAAATCCGGGTTCTAAACTGATGTGTTTAGAAACCTTTACGCTCCCCCTACAAAGAAGCATATAGAAAGATTTATCAATAAGCCCAAAATATATCAGGAATATAGAAATTATCTCCCCCTGAAATTATGCAAGTAGTTCAGCATAGGTATTCTTCATCAAATCTGCACACTTCGCTTCTGTTTTTCAGTCATGTGTTTGGTAGTAATTAGGCATTCAACACTGCACATGATAAACCTGCAAAACAGATTAAGTTGATTTTGGTACCCATTGCCAATTGGGTCCTGGCTTGTTATGTGCAGATTTCTTAGAAGGAATACTGTAAGTACCGTACCAATACTGAACATCTTATTTCTTAACAAAATCATTAGTTCCACAATAAGAACAACATACGTGCTTTTGTGCTAACCTAATCAAATGATTTGCAGAATAGATAAGATTAGGTTTAACAAAAGACTTACCTTTCGGAGCATTGTTCTTCTTGTTCACCGTAGGTGAAGGAACAGATGGCTTTGGGACATCTCTTTCAGGTGAAGATCCTTTCACTTTCCAAACCATCTTAACAGGTTTAAAGATAGGAGTATCTGAACTTGTAGCAACACGGTTATAGGAAAGATTAGAAGGGCGCATCTGATCCTTTGAAGAAGTGCTTGATTTGACGGACTTTTCCGAAGAAAGATGTTCATGAATTGAACCAGAAGCAGTTGAATCATCATACGGCGATTGAACAATAGTATCGGCACTAGATTGTTCAGATAATTCAACGATGTTAATTGCTTCCAGTTTCTGAACCTTGTCGGACAGAACATTCCTTTCTCGAGAAATCAAATCAAATTTCTTCTGTAGATCAGATTTGATCTTCTGCTCTTTCATAGCTTCCGTTGCTAAAGCAGATAATCTCCTTGTTAGCTTTGAGATTTCAGCCTGAAACATCTTTCTTTCATCTGAATATACATCTTTCACACTTTTCGCTTGAAAATCTTTAATTTTCTTCTTTTCAGATTCTTTTATTTCGATGTCTAATTCTTTCTCCAAATTAGATATTTGCATTGAAAGCTCAACACTTTTTGATTCAAAAACTTTTCTTTCAGTGTCAAACTCAGACATCCTTTTCTCAAGCTTTTCCTTTTCTAAAAATAAAACTTTTTCAAAATCGGAGTTTTGATTTGAAAGTTTTATGCATCTAAGCTCAATAGCTTTCTTTTCATCAAAACACTTCTTGGAAAACTCAGAAAATTTCTTTCCAAAGCTTGCCCTTTCTTTTTCAAAAAAGATCTTTCTTTTTGAATATCTTCGTTTTCCTTTCTCATTACTTGTTCAAAATCAGATATTTTCTTTGTGAGCTAGACATTCTTTTCCTCTAAAGAAATCACCAGACTTGCTTTAGATTCACAATCACACTTCTTCACATCAGCTTGTGTTTTCAGATCAGAAAGTTGTTGTTGGAGATCTTGATTAGTTTTCTGTAATGTACAGATCTCTTCTTTTAGCTGCTCTATCTCCTTTGTTTGTTCAGTTTGAACGGTATTGTAAAGTCTTCCTTCCAATCCTATAACTTCATTAAGGAGCTTGGTGTTTTTGTCTTTCTAATCACGCAAACAATGTTCAAGTTCATTTTTCCTAGCTTCCGAATATGCTAGTTTTGTTTTGAATTCAGTCATTCTTTCATCATGATACATTAGAGCCCCATCAAATTCGTTCTTTTTCTTTTTCAAGTTATCAATGAGAATCTCTTGCTCTCGCAATATATCATTTTTATAAGCAATTGATTCTCTTGATTTCTTCAGTTGAGCAGTCAAATCATCTAACTTATCTTGTTGGACTTTTTGTATTTGAATACATTTCACAAGAGGGTCGGGAGTTGACATCATGTCCTTGAGAATAGCATTTTCCTCCTCTAGTGACATTGTTACCTGAAATTTTAAAAAAACGTCGGATCGTTAAAAGATACTTCGTGAGAAGTAGAATTTTTGCGCTTGAACGATCAGAGAAAAATTCGATTAAAGTCAGAAAAATTTTTAAAAATAAAATTTGAAAAACAAATTGTAAATTTGTCTCCCAAAAATTAAATCCGAAAAATTAATGCGGAAAACTGGACCTTAAACCGATAAACCTGCAAAACACGAGAAAAATATATCAGTTACGGATAAATGCAGGCAAAAACTGATAAAATCGACGAAAAATGAAAAATAATGAAGAATAAGGACTAAAACTGACAACTTACGAAACTAAAATGAAAAACAAGGACTAAAAATGTAAAAATCTAAATGTTAAAACTCCAGGGGCTAAAAAAGACAAACTCTGAAACTTTAAGTCCAGGGACTAAAATTGACAGACTCTGAAACCTTAAGTCTAGGGACCAAAAGTGTCAAAATCAAAAACTTTAACTGGACTTAACGGACCCCTAACGGAAGGACCAGATTTGTAAGAAAACTAACGGAAAAATCTAACGGACAGTTAGTAAAAGTGACACTAACGGACTAACTAGGACTTAACAGAACTAGGACCTCAAATGTAACAAAAACTAACGAAAAATAACAGAACTAACGGAAAAAGGACCAAAAATATAACAGACTTAACAGAGACTTAACGGAATCCGTTAAGCATTGTTCATCATCACCTCAACGTCGATTTTTCAGATCTGAGCTTCGATTTTGTTCTGTTTTACACGTTCAAATCAATTCCTTTTGGTTTCTTTACGTTCTTAGATCACAAACCAACGATTTTCACGAAAAAAACCGAGATTATACAACGAATTCCGGCAACCCAAGAATTTTCCGGTGAAGATGTCGCAACTGAAGTTGCGACTTCAGCTGTTGCGATTTCGTTTTCCGGTGACGTTGCGACTTTCCGGTGACGTTTGGGTTGCGACCTGTTGCAATTTCGCAACTCTGCAGTTACGACAACTTGAGGTTGCGACAACTAAGATCTTGAGTTGCGACACCGATGAACATCGGCGAAGTATTTCCAGAATCCGGCGAGATTCCGGCAAAGTCGTTTTTCCGGTGAGCAACTTTCAGTCCACTTTTCCTTACTGATTTCTTTGCGTTTTTTTTAATCTGAAACTTGCTGGATGATCTAAATCACCACTAAAATCTATTTGTAAACACAACAACGATTAACAGCCTGCAAAACGCTTGATCAATCGTGAAATATTGAGAGACCATCGATGAACACTTTTCCAGATCTGAAAAAAAAAACTTAAAATCTCGATTTGGTGTCTGTTTCTCAGATATGAATGTTGCAAACTGATCCAAAATAGAAAACTGAAGATCTGTGAAACCAAAATGGATTAAAACACCAAATAAACTCTGAAATCGGTCACCGAGATTTGAAGCTTTCGATGAATATCAACAGTCGAACTCAGATCTGATACAAACCCGTTGATTTGTTGCTGAAATTTGGATATCAATGTTGTAAATCACTCGAAATTAAGAAGCAATATGATCTGTGACAATAATATCAATCAAAACACACTAACAATGAGAATCAAATTTTATTTTTCTAGTAACCTTCGAAAAGCATCTGTCAACATTCAGATTTGCTAAGTCACACTTTTTGATGCTGAAAATTCAATCAAAGGTTGTAATCTAATCCTAAATAACAAAGAAGGCAATCTGTGAAGTTCAAAAAGATTAAAACAATTTCAAAATCCAGAATCAAACCAAATTTTATGAAAATTTCCAAAAAAAACTCAATAACTCATCAATTTCTCAAAAAATGATAAAAATCAATGGATTGATGCACAAATTCTTCTCTGCTAGGCTCTGATACCAATTGAGAATAATCAAGTAACAATGATTTAACAATTAGAAGATGGATTGATTGAGAAAATGTAGAAGATGAGAGTTTAACACACTTTCTCTCTTGGAGGCCAATCTCTCACACACACCTTGGTGGCTAGACACAAATGACCTCTCACACCAAACCCTAACAAATGGGTTTATATACCCTTTGACCAAAGCTAATTGAATGTTGACTTTGACCTTTGACTAATACAATTAGACTAAATACAATTATCCCTAAATCTTGGATACATTGTGTACTAATACTTCTTTGTTAATTTGACTTCCAGTTTAACTATATTTAACTTCTAAACTATCTAGCTTCCTAGGGACATTCATTTTAATATCTTCATCTTTCCATTTATTTATTACAAGAAAACATATAACAAAATCATATTATAAGCTACAACATAATGCTCTATCAAAATGGAAAAACAACATGTATGGTCTACATTATGTTTTTCGTTGTTGTTTCTCTTTTTCCCCTCAAATTTTGTCTTTCTTTATATATAGCTATTAACAAAATGTTTAATTAATTAAATTATTCGTCTTTTTTATTTACACCTAAATTTCTTTATTTCTTTTATTTCACAATGATTCAATTTTTTTTATTTAAATAGCATTATATATATATATATATAATCAACATATTTAAAAACTCATTATATTAATGAAATTACTATTTGCATTACCCTTGAATGTAACAATATGTGTACTTTTATTTACACAATAATAAAAAGGTTATAACTGATATAAATAAATAAATAAATGAAGATGATGATTAATCATGTCATTACGATCATTATCAGTTATAACACTCTATATATATGATTTGAAAAATAATATATTTTATGACCAATCACACGAGTTTCAATCATTTTTTACTATTACGTTTAATATTATAAAATAAAATTAATATATAATTAAATACTATTACTAACTCTCTCATTAACAATAAAATACCTATTATATTTGATATCAGTAATTAAAATCAATACATAAAATAAATAAACCCAAGAAACAATATATATATATATATATATATATATATATATATATATATATATATATATATATATATATAGATAGATAGATAGAGAGGGTCATTCAAGGGAGAACTTGGTTATTTGTGATAACTGTGAGATCCATTGTGAGCCACATATCTATACTATATTATAAAGCATGAAGCTACCTAACTCTTAAAAACAATTTTCTAAGCACAATGTACTGTAACTTAAAGCTTTTTTACTTAAATTCTTTTAGAGAGAGAAAACTAACCTTTTTTTGGTATTCCCTCTAATCACGCTTCAGTTTCCTTTTCTCCCTACACGTTAGCTTTCTCCTTCCACACATTAATTTCCTCTCCAAAGCTTACCCATCGATTTGGGTCTGTTTAATTTTGAAATGAGGTCGATGATGGAAGCTTTTGGTGCATGTATTTCTTTAGGGTTCAAAAACTTCAGGTTTTTCGCCATTTCAGGTATTTTTAGGGTTCAAAAAATTCAGGTTTTTTCGCCATTTCGGGTGTTTAGGTTTTGTCCAAAATCGATTTTTTTCGATTTTTCTAATCGATTTGTTTAGGTTTTGTCCAAAATCGATCCTGTTGGTGCAAGTGTACCACATCTCTATATATTTATATATATTTATTTTGATGATTACAAACACACCGTATTATTGTTTATCTAACAATTTAATCCAAGTGTGCAGTTGTTGAAGAACACGAAGATTTAATCTGAAGGGTTCAAGACGGAAGTGTTTACGTCGTCATTATTGTTTATAACTAATAATGATAAACACCCTAAAATAATATACCACTTGGATATTTCTAAAAACCCAACAATTTATTTTAATATGGTTTTGAGAAGATTCAGCAAGATTTGGTTGCAGTTCTGGAAAGTTTTCATTCCTGACGCCGGTATACCGTGGAGAATACCCGGTATACCGCAGGTACACTTTTGGCGGTATACCGCGGGTGGTCAGCCGGTATACCGCGGCAGGCCGTGTACAATTCCTATTGGTTGAAGTGGCTTTTCCTGACGGCGGTATACCGCGACGGTACAGCCGGTATACCGCGGGTACGTTTTTCCAGAAGTCAACTTTGCATGTAGCCGTTGTGTACCAGTGTGCTTTCTGACCGCGGTATACCGCGGTGTGCAAGGCGGTATACCGCCAGGTCATGTGACCGTTGGAGCTTCTTGGTATATATGAAGCATGCTGTTGATGAAGACAAAAGACCCAAGAACACAACAGTAACAACAAGCAGCATACTCTCAGCTCTCTCATTTATAATATATATTTTATAAAATATTTTTTTATAAAATATCCAAGTGTGATTATTATACAAGAGTGATTACCCATTGTGAGTTATACTCCTCTTGTAAGTTTTTGAATAACGGGTGTGTGATCCTGTTTATCTCATAGCAGAGGCTTGAGAAACTATTACAATACCTTTGTACTTGGTTTGTATTTCTACCGTAAAGAATACATTTATTGGATCGTGTCGAGAAGTGTCTCGGCTGCTGGTTTATCACAGTTGGTGGTAAATCAGTAAATCTCTGTGTCAAGTATCTCTATCCCTTATCTCCTTATTTATTCCGCTGTGCTTTATTATATTTATTTATATAAACTGCTTTGCATTTATATTTATTTATATAATCTCTGTGCATTTTAATTATATCTGTTTATATAATTGTTGTGTATTTACTATTTGTATACTCTGATTTATTTATACTGTTTCTGTACTGTATTTATTTATAAAAGAATTTTTGAAAGTAAAAGATTTTAAATACAACCTTACCCCCCCCCTAGGTTGTCCAACATTTGGTATCAGAGCAGGTCTTTCAAAATATTCTGCATATTTTTCTCTTATTCTTCTAAATGGCTCAACAAACTAATATCGTGTTTTCAAAACCTCCTTTGATAGATACTGAAAAGTTTGGCATTTGGGCCGAGCTATTTGAATGTCACGTTCGTGGCAAAAGTCAAAAAATTTGGGATATTATAGAAAATGGGAATTTTAACCCTACTATTATAAAAAATAATGTTATTGTTGATAAACCTGTTAAGGACTGGACTCCCGCTGAAGAATCTCTTTTTTGTTTAAATTTTGAGGCTAAAAATATATTATATGCTGCTTTAACTTCCGATGAAATAGAAAGAGTTTATACCTGTAAAACTGCTAACCAAATCTGGCAAAGCTTGAGTGACACTCATCGTGGAAATACTCAAGTTAAAAGTTCTAAAATAAACATTTTAGTTCATGATTATGAACTGTTCGAAATGTCAAAAGATGAGTCAATCGACTCAATGTTTAAACGTTTTAACCTCATTATGACTACTTTGAAGGGATTAGGTCGCACTTATCCTAACGAAGACTATGTAAGGAAAATTCTTCGAGCACTTCCTTCGGAGTGGATGGCAAAAATCACATCCTTGGAAGACTCCCGAGATCTCGCAACTATGAAGCTCGATGATCTCATCGGCAATCTTAAAGTGCACGAAATTGCACTAAAAAGAAATCAAGTCCGGGAGCAAGTCAAAAAGAAATCCATCGCTCTCAAGGTCGTTGCCTCAAAAGAAAAGGAAGAGGAGGAAGATGCAAGTTCATCCGATGATGAACCCGAAAATCTTGACGATTTAGTCAAGTTGGTAAGAAAACTTTCTAAACTTTTATCTAACAAAAAGTTTACTAATATTGATAGGTTTCAAGAAAATGAAGACTACCGTCGTGGTGGTAAAAACCAAAGTCGCAACGTCCACAAAAGTGAAGACAAATATGACGAATCTAGCGACGATGAAAAAGCCAATAAAAAGAAAGGCTTTTGCTATGTGTGTGGTGACAAGGATCACTATGCAAGTGTGTGTCCGAATCGAGCAAAACAAATCAACACACCAAAAGCTTTAGTTGGAGGCGCGTTGAGCGCAAGCATAAATGAGGCCCAAAATTTTTGTTTCATGGCCGACCATGATAATGAGGTATCTTCATCATATTCTTCTAAAAATAATTATGATAATAATTATAGTGATAATTACTATAGTGACGATGAAAATAATCTTGACGAATTATATAAATCATTTCATGCTATGGCCGCTCTCGCAAATAAATATAAAGATGAAATTTCTAATTTAAAAGAAACCGTATCTGTATATAAAAAGGAAATAGATGACGGTAAACAAAAATCTGCTTATGATTTAGATGTTATCACTAAATTAGAAAATAAATTAAGTGAAAAAGATATTTGTAAATCTTGTGTTATTTTAAATGATAAAATAGCATGCTTAAGTGAAAATAAAAATGAAAGTGTTGCATGTACAAAATGCGAGTCTCTTGAAAATGAAATTGCATGTTTAAATGCTAAATGCAAATCGCATGAGAAAAATGACTTATTAGCAAATGCTTTTAATAGTAGCAATGATAAAGTGCTTAAAATGCTAAATATATCAAATCGTATAAATTGCCGAAAAGGCATTGGTTCAAATACGTGTATTGAAAAATGTGATTGTATGCCAATTAAAAAGGTTTTTGAAAAACCTAAATTTGTTGTTAAAAATAAAACGCAAAAACCCCCATATATGTCAAAAATGAAAAATGTGAATTATGGGAGGAAACCGTATGCTCGCATGTATAATAGCAATTTTTCTAGACCTAATGCGAATATAAATGCTTCATTTTATGTGTATGATAAATACAATCGTAAAATTAAAATGGTTAGAAAATGGATTCCGAAAGGAATGTTTAATGTTGATAATCCGGGTGGAATGCGTTTATGGTTTTAAACCATTTTTATGGTTTTGTATGTTTGTCGTGTTTGTTTTATGTCGACAACATATTTTTTTTTGCAGTTTATGTTTTATACTAACTGTTAAAAGGACCCATAAGAAAAGGGTACCACGAAAAATATTTTCTTTGCCTTTTGTAGGTGTTTCCTGACGAGGATATAATACGTGGTTACCTGCCGAGGTTATAATACGTGGTTACCTGCCGAGGTTATAATACGTGGTTACCTGCCGAGGTTATAATACGTGGTTACCTGCCGAGGTTATAATACGTGGTTACCTGCCGAGGTTATAATACGTGGTTACCTGCCGAGGTTATAACACGTGGTTACCTGCCGAGGATATAATACGTGGTTACCTGACGAGGTCATAATACGTGGTGATTTTTTTAATCACATAAAATTAACCGAATATTGAAGCCTTAAGATCCGTTTTGGTGCAAGTGTTTCGTATTGGTTTGTATATCTTTGTCTCTATTGCTTTTTGCATTTTATTTTATCCCTCAAATTTTATAAAATCAATTTGATATCGTTATTAATTTGAGGGGGAGCGTTTTAGCTCTTTTACCCATGAGTGTATGCTACCTCAATTATATGCATATTTTGAGGGGGAGCATCTCTCGAGGGGAAGCATACCGTCTTTCTTGACCCTTTTTGTTTCGACAAACGGGGGAGAGAAACCGCATATGCTCTTGCTTAGCGGTTGTGTTTGTCATCATCAAAAAGGGGGAGATTGTTGGTGCAAGTGTACCACATCTCTATATATTTATATATATTTATTTTGATGATTACAAACACACCGTATTATTGTTTATCTAACAATTTAATCCAAGTGTGCAGTTGTTGAAGAACACGAAGATTTAATCTGAAGGGTTCAAGACGGAAGTGTTTACGTCGTCATTATTGTTTATAACTAATAATGATAAACACCCTAAAATAATATACCACTTGGATATTTCTAAAAACCCAACAATTTATTTTAATATGGTTTTGAGAAGATTCAGCAAGATTTGGTTGCAGTTCTGGAAAGTTTTCATTCCTGACGCCGGTATACCGTGGAGAATACCCGGTATACCGCAGGTACACTTTTGGCGGTATACCGCGGGTGGTCAGCCGGTATACCGCGGCAGGCCGTGTACAATTCCTATTGGTTGAAGTGGCTTTTCCTGACGGCGGTATACCGCGACGGTACAGCCGGTATACCGCGGGTACGTTTTTCCAGAAGTCAACTTTGCATGTAGCCGTTGTGTACCAGTGTGCTTTCTGACCGCGGTATACCGCGGTGTGCAAGGCGGTATACCGCCAGGTCATGTGACCGTTGGAGCTTCTTGGTATATATGAAGCATGCTGTTGATGAAGACAAAAGACCCAAGAACACAACAGTAACAACAAGCAGCATACTCTCAGCTCTCTCATTTATAATATATATTTTATAAAATATTTTTTTATAAAATATCCAAGTGTGATTATTATACAAGAGTGATTACCCATTGTGAGTTATACTCCTCTTGTAAGTTTTTGAATAACGGGTGTGTGATCCTGTTTATCTCATAGCAGAGGCTTGAGAAACTATTACAATACCTTTGTACTTGGTTTGTATTTCTACCGTAAAGAATACATTTATTGGATCGTGTCGAGAAGTGTCTCGGCTGCTGGTTTATCACAGTTGGTGGTAAATCAGTAAATCTCTGTGTCAAGTATCTCTATCCCTTATCTCCTTATTTATTCCGCTGTGCTTTATTATATTTATTTATATAAACTGCTTTGCATTTATATTTATTTATATAATCTCTGTGCATTTTAATTATATCTGTTTATATAATTGTTGTGTATTTACTATTTGTATACTCTGATTTATTTATACTGTTTCTGTACTGTATTTATTTATAAAAGAATTTTTGAAAGTAAAAGATTTTAAATACAACCTTACCCCCCCCCTAGGTTGTCCAACAGATCCATTTCAACATGAGGTCGATGATGGAAGATTTTGGTGCAGGTATTTCTTTAGGGTTCAAAAACTTCAGCTTTTTCGCCATTTCAGGTATTTTTAGGGTTAAAAAATAAAGGTATTTTCATGTTTAAACACTGTTTGGTAAATAAACGTCCCATTTTTTGTGCAATATTTTTGCATCTTCTTCCTTGATGTAACATGTAATCTTAATTTCTTGATGCTTCTAAGGTTTTAGAAGTTCTGATAACTTGGTTTCCTGGAGAATCATGAAAACCCAACTTCCTAGGGTTTTCTGAAACTTGTGATTTGGCGACTCTTAACTTTGATTTATGATATGTATCACAGAGGATGTTGGGTGCTTCATTTTTTTTGTTGGTTTTGATAACTATTGATCATTACACTGTAGCTATGTCGAAAGAATTGCCCACAAAATGTTGTGCTATCATGTTATTGCCTTTTTTTGGTTGATTTGAATTTAAAATAACTATGTTATTCATGAATGGCAGGTTGGAAAAGCTAAACATCACTATACACAATGGGTTACATAGGTGCTCATGGCATTAAAGCACTGCATAAACACAAGTACAGCGGAGTTGATCACTCTTATGTTGTAAAATATGTCTTACAACCTTTTTGGACTCGATTTGTTACTTTCTTCCCTCTTTGGATGCCGTAAGTAGCACTAAGCTTTTATTTGTGTTTTTTCATAGAACTATTAATTAAGGTCTACTAATTGCCTGAAGCATGTATCACAGAGGATGTTGGGTGCTTCATTTTTTTTGTTGGTTTTGATAACTATTGATCATTACACTGTAGCTATGTCGAAAGAATTGCCCACAAAATGTTGTGCTATCATGTTATTGCCTTTTTTTGGTTGATTTGAATTTAAAATAACTATGTTATTCATGAATGGCAGGTTGGAAAAGCTAAACATCACTATACACAATGGGTTACATAGGTGCTCATGGCATTAAAGCACTGCATAAACACAAGTACAGCGGAGTTGATCACTCTTATGTTGTAAAATATGTCTTACAACCTTTTTGGACTCGATTTGTTACTTTCTTCCCTCTTTGGATGCCGTAAGTAGCACTAAGCTTTTATTTGTGTTTTTTCATAGAACTATTAATTAAGGTCTACTAATTGCCTGAAGCTTGCAGTGCTTCCCTCTCTCTACCCTTTATCTGTACCGGTTTTTAAAGTCTTTTATGTAGTCACTAACCACTTTTTTTTATCTTCTTTTTGCATATCGTGGATGCCTCAGGCCTAATGCGGTAAACACGGATTTTCAACCATCTTATACTGTTTTGCTACATATTCTAAAGGATTTTCCTTTCATTTCACTGACTTAAAACATGTCTCTTTTCAGATTACACCCAAAGGATTCATGTTCCTGCTCATCTCTGCAGTGCTTGGCTATGTGAGTGCACGGGTACCAAAGTTGGTATGGTCTGATATGTTAAATCCTTGAAGGTGTTCCTTTTAATGTACATTGCAAAGCTAATTACAAAAAATGCATTTTAGGGTTTAAGTTTGCAAGCTGATTTTTTGAAAAAATCTGTTTTCTTAATTATGGAATTTATAGATATCTCTTTTAATATGGAAACTGAATTAAAAATCTAAGTGATATCTATTCTTCTCATTCTAAAATTCTGATTGATATCTTCTCCTTTAAAATTTCCACTCTTCTTCCTATAAAAAGATCCACCTATTCAAGATTAGAAATCAAAAACAGTAAAACACTAAACTGAAGAATTATAATTCTGGAAATTTGCTTCTCCTCTCCATCAAGACTCCATCTATTGCTTCATTCAAAACCGGTAAGGTTTCAGACCTCAAACTTTTCTACTTCTGTTTGGTTTTTTTGCTGCAGCATGTTCTTTGTTGTTTTCAACTGTGAATATATACTGCATGTTCTTATTCTATAAACTGCGTGTTCTTATTACAAAAAAATGTTCTTATTACTTGATACTTCAATTGCTTTGTCGCTATGCTTCAATGCGGATTACTTGATACTTGATTGCTTTTAACCTTTTATACATATGGAAACTGTTTTTAACCTTTTATACATAAAATTGTGTTTTTAACCTTTTATACATTTCGATTCTGTTTTATCACGTTTGTCTATACAGTTTATACAATCGAGGAATCTACTTCATGTATAAACTAGAAGGTTAAAGATTGAATGTTTTTTTTGTAAAGATTGTATATATGCTTACTTGCTTTCTTTAATTTACCGACCTTTTTTTTTCATAATATAGTGTTTCATAGGAAAATGGTGCACACAATCCACACTAGGCGGGTTCACCGTGGGCGTAGGCGTGGATGTGGGGGACGAATGACACCGTATGGACTAGGTCTGAATGGGGGATCGAAGGATAGTCATCGCAGTTCAGGTAACAAGACCAAGGGTAGCAGTCTGATCCACACCGCAAACACGTCATCGTATGACTCATCTGAAGAGTACACGCCAAGTTCTCCACTGACCTATAAACTGGAAGAGAAGATATACACTTTGTAGGGAGAGATCGGTGAATTGAGGGATATGTTATCCATGTCTGATGCTACTGTTGTCGAACTCACGAAAAAGTTGGAGACTTTGAAAAGAGCCTATATTAGGCTAACTCATGTGGTATTAGAGAGGAACAAACTGAAAGGAGAGAGGGACAAACTGAAAGGAGAGAGGGACCTGTTGAAGTTGAAATTAGCTCAGGAGCGAAGGATTGCCGCTCGGTCTTGGCGTACTCCGATAAAGGATAGGACTCACTTCTGCAGGATGGTGACTTCCGAGTATACTGGAGTGGTGAGAGGGTGCTTTGAGGCTTGGGTCCACAATTTCAAAATGGGTCCTGTGATGAACCCAATGTGGAGTTTCAAACCATCTTTATCTTTCGCACAGTATATTCAAGACCTTTACCTCTCCGAGTAGCCTTATGAGAGTGATGATAAGTATCGAGAGGGATATTTGCTTTTAATTTGATATGTTTTAGTAATTTTGGTTTGTCACTCATGGGTTTTGGTTTGGTTAGGGGATTTATAAACAGATTTTTGGGTCTATACAATTAAATTCACAGGTGTTACTTATCATTTAATTGTTTGACTTTCCTTTATTATATGATCATATATTCAAGAAACCATTTTTTTAAATCAAACTTGTTGTAGTTTGCAGGTTCAGAAAGTCTATTTTGATGTCTGTGAAACAAGAATGTGGGAAATTTTAGAGCATTTTTTTATTTGAATAAACTTTCTTTTTCTTTAATCATCATAATATATGATGATCATGTATTCAAGAAACCATCTTTCTTTAATCTTGATTAAAGTTACTCAAGAACACAATTTATAAATCGACATATAGATTTTCTTGTGGTTCTAGATTTTCTTGTGGTTCTGCTTAGCGATCTTGATGCTAATCTTTAGCATTTAGTGTAAGTAAATAATTAATAAATTAGGAAATTTGTTTAATTTTTGCAAAAATTTCGAAATAGTTAATTTTTCCCCAAAAAAAGGGGGTTAATAAATTGTACATATATTAATTGGATATATATTTAGCTAACGATTTAGAAACTTTAAAACGTTAAATTATGAACAGAGGGCATGTTATCAAGATGAAGTTGTATGACACTCCACGTTTTCGTCCTGTTTTGATAGCCCGTGCTATCAAAGAAAAAGCTATAATATTCGCATCTCGACTTAAACTCATCCACTTGAATACAAGTACGTAATAAATTAAATTTAGATATTACCTTTGTTCTAAACCATGATTAGGATAAATATATTAACTTAATATTTATAATTTTTCAGTGAATATTTTGCATTCCACGGAGTTAAGTCGGGTCCACATTGAGCCAAGGATGCCGGAAGCGGATATCATTAGAGTTAGGCAAGGATAACATTTTGATGAGCTAACTAAGACCGTTATGTTTTGTTTGCATATGTTGTGATAACATTTGGCGATAGTCTTTTTGGGTGAACACGTGTTATTAGTTTTTGGTAATTGTGGAACATAAATGTGATTTTTAGGATGGTTGGATTTTTGCATTGTAAGGCTTATTGGTTGTCTTCGGACATATTACAAGTTTTTTGATAATTTTATGGCTTTCAGGGTTAGAAATATTTGCGTTTGATTCTTTGTTGATTGTTAAATTAATATTTGACAATCAAGTATTTAAAATAACAATAACTCTAATTATTTTTAATTACAATGTAGAATGAAATTGTTAAATTATATATTATTTTTATGTAAATTTACAGTGTCGAATGAGGATTGTAAACGAGGAAGGTGAAAGTGATGTTGCACAAGTTGATATAGATACGAATAAAGGTATGTGTACACCATAAAAATGAATCATCTATGCTTATGTATTAATAAAACCTAACAAAATGTTATTTCTTTTTTTCGATTATTTTTTTCAATATTCAATTTATATGATTTGTAATTTGGTTGATTTTCTATGTAGTATAGATTATGAAATTTTCATTAAAATACTGTTACAGAAAAACGGAAGAGCCATGCAAATAGTGATGTCTCCCAAGTGGATGAATATTTACGAAAAGGTAAGTTTAGTCTATGGAAATAATTGCATAATATTTATGTCTATGCGTATCATTAAGATTTATTTTGTTATAGAAAAACGAAAACAATACAATCGAGAATACTATGCACGAAAAAGGAGATTAACAAAAGGCGACAACTAGCTAATGGCGAAGGAAGTAGTCAATCTACATTGCAAGAACATAATATATCGTGTGAAACACAAGTTCATGATGAATCAGCTCTTGCTGAGAGGAGGGGAGCTTATAATAGAGATTATTATCGACGCAATAAGGAAAAAAAACATGACGAGAATGGAGGAAGATCCGTACGATTATATTTACAAGGGTATACCTAAGGAACATCGCATTTTGAAGGGACAACTTGCATGTACTCATTGCGGAGCAAAAAGATTCAAATTTGAGTCCCCTGGTTTCTGTTGCATGAGTGGGAAGACAAGGTTAACATACTCTCCCATTCCACAAGAGTTATACAATCTCTTCACATCAAAATCTCGAATGGGTGAAATGTTCAGGCACAACATACGTGCATACAACACAAACTTTTCTTTCGCATCAATGGGTGTGAAATTGGATGAGACAGTGAACAACATGAAATCTGGGGTGTATACTTTTCGTGCACATGGAGGAATATAACACAAAATTGATCAGTTACTTCCGAGAGATGGAAAACCTAGGTATTTACAGCTATATTTTTACGATGCGGAGTCTGAGTTTTAACAGAGACTCCAATGGCCCAATCTTGATAAAAGTGTCATTGAAATTTTGACGCGTGTTCTTGCTACGAATCCGTACGTGAGAACATTTCGAAGCCTTGCAGAACTAGGACCGATTGACAACTATAGAGTCACTTTGAATGCATCGGTGGAAGTCGACCAGAGGGTATACAACCGCCCGACTACATCTGAGGTTTGAATACAAATGTTTGCTTTTATATATAGGGATTTTACCTTGCGTTTATACATTATGGTCTATTATGTCATTATGTAGGTTGCTGGAATTTGGGTTGAAGGCAATGACAACATCACTGCATATAAGAGAAGTATTATTGTGTACGGGAGGTCTAACTATAGCCAGGAAATTCAACCCCACCTAGGTTGTTACGATCCCTTGTCTTATCCTTTGTTCTTTCCCAACGGTGAGTCAGGGTGGCATAATAGAATTCCAAGACATGGAGTGTCTTGGAATGAAGTTGTTGGTGAAAACGATATCCAAGAGGAAGATGCAGAAGGTACAAATTTCATTGCAAGTTTTACAATACATAATTTTGAAAATGTAGATATCATCTATTTAAACGTTTCAAAACATTACACAGAGACTAATGCGGCACGAGGTAGGACAACTGTAACAATGCGGGAATACTATTGTTACAAGTTCTAGATCCGTGAAAATGCTAATGTTATTCTATTGGGGGGAAGATTTCTACAACAATTTGTGGTAGATACCTACATCAAGATCGAGACTGCACGTTTGCATTTTTGTGAATTTAACCAAACCAAAATAAGAGCAGATTTATACCAAGGCATTGTGGATTGCGTTAATGTCGGTGAGGTTCAACCAAGTAGAGTTGGACAACGAGTTGTGCTGCCTGCAAGTTTTATAGGTGGCCCGCGTGACATGCGAAGACGATTTTTGGATGCCATGGCTTTAGTTCAAGACGACAGGAAACCCGATATATTCCTAACAATAACGTGCAATCCACAATGGCCTGAAATCGTTAGTGACCTATTAACCGGTCAAACAGCATCAGATCGACCAGACGTTGTTGCAAGAGTTTTTCGTGCCAAATTAGAGGATCTCAAGGACCAACTCTTCCAAAAGAACATCCTTGGCTTTGTCAGGGCATATGTTTATGTCATTGAGTTTCAGAAGCGTGGTTTACCACATGCACATTTCCTCTTTATAATGCATCCTGAGAGCAAGATGACCAATCCCGATCATTATGACAAGATTGTATGCGCTGAAATTCCAGATCCGACAAAGTATCCTCAAATGCACCAGTTGGTAGCCCAACACATGATGCACGGTCCTTGTGGTCATTTACAACCAGCCTATCCTTGCATGCAAGGTGAACCGAAAAAATGTCGTTTCAGTTACCCTAAGCAGTTCAACGGCAAGACAGCACAGACTGAGAACTCATATCCGTTGTATCGAAGAAGAGATCTTGGAAGGGTGGTGAATGCACGGGGCAATACACTGGACAATAGATGGGTTGTCCCGTATAACCCAAAGTTGTTAATGATGTTCAACTGTCATATTAATGTTGAGGCATGCTCGAGTATTACATCTGTGAAATATCTATTCAAATATATTTACAAGGGTCATGATAAACAAGTTATCCATATCGATTCAGACGAAGGACAAGGTGTTATTAACAAGATTCAAAGGTATCAAGATGCGCGTTACGTCTCACCTCCAGAGGCAATGTGGAGGATTTATAGCTTTTCACTTTCTCAAATTTATCCTCATGTGATGGCTTTGCAGCTCCATCTCCCTAATAAGCAGATGGTTAGGTTTAGAGATGATGATATAATGGCAGATATTGTTGCTAGAGAGAGCGGTAAACGAACAATGTTGACTGCATTTTTTGACAGAAACAATGAGGACGAGAGTGCGAGACAATATTTGTATAAAGAATTTCCTAAACACTACACATGGAATCCAAAAACACATCGTTGGAATACGAGACAACGCCTTGGATCAATGATAGGGCGCTTAGTTAATGCTAATCCCACCGAAGGGGAACGATACTACCTATGCCTACTTTTGTCTCATATTAGCGGGCCTACATCTTTTGAGGATCTATACACAGTCAATGGCATATTACACCCCACGTTTTGAAAAGCAGCACTTGAGAGAGGCTTAATAGAGACAGATGACAACCTATCAGAATGTCTTGCAGAGGCTTCCTTGTTTCAGTTTCCTAATGCTCTTAGGAGGCTATTTGCGACAATACTAATTTATTGTGAGCCGGGAGATGTTCGCAAGTTGTGGGATGACCATTACGATTCACTTTCAGAAGATTATATACGACAATGTGAAAGTGATGACCGAGTTCGGAATATGGTACTAGCTGACATCACAACCTTTCTACAATCGATGGGTAAAAATCTTGAAGATTTCGATCTCCCAAAGATAAATGCAGATGTCAACTTACAATTTGGAAGTTTTCGTGAGGTAGAAGAGGAATACTCCATAGTTGTGGAAGACGAACACTTACGTGCTAGAGACTCCCTTAATTTCGACCAAAGATACGCATACGATGAGATCATGAAACACGTAGACAGTGATTGTCCGAGCGTGTTCTTCATAGATGGTCCCGGGGGGACTGGAAAATCATTTTTGTACAAAGCATTGCTAGCTGTCATCCGTTCTCGTGGTCTCATTGCACTCGCCACCTCCTCTTCAGGTGTTGCGGCTAATAACATGCCTGGGGGGAGAACGACTCATTCAAGATTTAAGATTCCTCTCAATCTTGATAACAACTCAATGTGCAACATAAAAAAACAAAGTGGGAGTGCTCAATTGCTACGGGATGCAAAAATAATAATTTGGGATGAAGCGTCAATGGCTAAGAGGTAGGCGGTAGAGGCGCTTGATCGAACAATGCAAGACATCATAGGGGTGAAACTTCCATTCGGTGGAAAGATAATGGTTATGGGTGGTGATTTTAGATAGGTCTTACCAGTTGTGAGACGTGGAACACGAGCACAAATTGTAGATTCAAGCCTACGGATGTCACCTCTTTGGTCTTCAATAAAAAAGATACGGTTAACTCTTAATATGAGAGCACAAACTGATCCATGGTTTTCAGAGTTTCTACTAAGAGTAGGAGATGGGGATGAGGAAACAATAGACGAAAGCTTTATACGCATACCGGATGACATGGCCATTCCCT
>CM066321.1:184626849-184785349 GCA_033807775.1 Saussurea involucrata
ACATCAAAACAAGATGAACTCACATGTGGTTCTTAGACCCACTTCTTCTGCACAATCTAAAGTCCAAATCAAATACTCCAATCAAACTGTACCGAGTTGGAATCAGATTAGTTTGTAATCACAGTCTCCAAACTCTAATCATCTTACAGAAATCTATTGGATTTCTTACCAAAATCAGATTGCTTTCTTTTTCTCTTCTTCTTCCTCTTTGTTGCAAACCCACTTCACAGAAACCAAATGAGATAATATCTCATTTTCAGTCGAGCTACACCTTATAAGCACTCAACTATCACTAAATAACCAAACAAACCCTCAAGTTCCAATTTTTCATAATTAACATTAAACTTTGGTCATTTGGAACTTCAACCCTTTGAGTTACATATTTGCAAAGTAGTCCAAATCTTAGACTAAAATACAAATCGACCCCATTCATATTTAATATAATATAATGGAAAATTCGAGGTGTTACAAATCTCCCCAACTTGAAAGTGATTTCGTCCCCGAAATCAAAGTTA
Source organism: Saussurea involucrata (assembly GCA_033807775.1). Taxonomy (NCBI): domain Eukaryota; kingdom Viridiplantae; phylum Streptophyta; class Magnoliopsida; order Asterales; family Asteraceae; genus Saussurea; species Saussurea involucrata. The sequence continues at coordinate 184,627,365 of CM066321.1, forward strand.
AATAAACAGATGAGGATATCTAATCTTCATATCTTCTTCAGCTTCTAACGTCACGTTAGCACCATTGTGATGTTTCCATTGTACTTTCAACATAACCACATCCTTATGTCGTAGCTTCTTAATCGATCTTTCTAAAATTGCTTTCGGTTCCTCCACGCAATGACTCTTCTCATCCACTCTTACTCCAGTAAGTGGAATTACATCATTCTCTTCGGCTAAACATTTCCGAAGATAACAGGCATGAAAGGTATTGTGGATTCCTTCCAATTCAGGTGGAAGATCCAACTGATATGCTTGAAGTCTAACTCTCTTAGTTATGGTGAAAGGTCCAAGAAAACGAGGACTCAACTTTCCACGTTTACTGTTAATGCCGAAAATCGTCCAAAAGGATAACTTAAGGTTGATGTGGATCTTAACAACTATAGAATTGAAATCGTTCGACAAACTATGTGACAAAAACTAAAAATAAATGAGACGAGAAGATTTTGGTGACGCGGGAAAAACCTCAACGAGTAAAAAACCCGCGGACGACAGTGATGGTCGTCGCTGTACTATGGTCACCAATCAGGGGCGACGTCCTTGTGTTTCAAGTGTCGAGAGTACAAACGATTACAATACAAATAAAGAAACAACTTTAATTCGTAAAGTAAATAAGTGCGTCGTGTGTAAAAAAACAATGTGTCGTGCGTCGTCTGTGCGAGAGAAAACTTTGCTTCGAATGCTCTTGCTTATGCCGTAGGTGATATGGAACTCATATGTGCGCAAATGAGGTTGGGGCCTTCCCTTATATAGCCTTCGCTGCTTTAAATGATCCCCATAAAGGTTGGAGTAACGGTCGTAACGGCTTTGGAGAATTAATACTCATTATGACTTTTGTCGGTTATAGCCGTTGGTCATTAATGTCGTTGATCCTGCATTAAACGGAAAAAACATAATAGTTGTGCCGTATGTTAGTAGGTTGAGGTCGTAAGGTATCTTATGACGGTCGAGTGTCTTAAGTAACTCTTGATTTAAACTTAGGTCTGACGATAGAGTGTATGATTTTATCTTAACGTTAAATATGCCGTGCAAGAAATATTTTTTCCTTTTTCGGTCGTGGTCGAGGTTAATAAATTTTTACCCAAACAGTTTGCCCCCAAAATTTAAAATGAAAAGGCAATTTCAAATTTCGAATTTTAAATTTTTGTCAGAAAAACGCCTGGGGTCGTGACACGTGTCGAAAGTCGATCCAGTTGCCTAGGAACCGAATCGGTTCAATTCCAACAGAGTGGGGAGTTGAAAAGAGGATAAGATCGTGACGTCATGCTGCCGTGCGATCAAGCTTGACAGCTGTGGCTGCCAGGTGTCGTCGATCCGTCGAGTTTTCAAAAAAGGCGTGGCCACGTGGCGATCATCGACGACTTCGACCTGACATGATAGTTGGCATAAATAGGGGTCCTCGGCGGATCTTTTCTATTTTACGATTTCAGAAACCTTTAGAGTGAGATTTCTTCTTTCGATCCTTGCTTTCTTTCCGCGAATCTATTCCCAAACCTGCAAAATCTTAAATCGATTTAGAGTTTTTCAAGGATTAGCGCATCTATTTAAAGTACGATTTCTTCTTCCTTATATGTGTCTTAAGTCGATAGCTAGGAAACCTAGGAAAAATTGGGATATTCTTGCCCTTTCAGACCTGAAAATTTGCCTCACAGGATTAGCAATGTCAACCGAGCCTGAGAGTTCCATTCGAGATCAAGATGATCTCGATTCCCTTAGGAAACTAGCATAAATCCCTGTAGGGATTAAGTTGAGTAGGGCTGGTCAGGTTTGACCAGATATGTGTCCAGACGGGTTCGTCATTATATACGAATACCCGTTCAAAATAGGTTTCCAATGGCCATATTCCATTTTAGCCAAGGCGTTCATGTGTGAGTTCGATTTAGCACCAGGCCAATTAATGCCCCAATTTTGGCGGGTCATTTAAGTCATCGAGCGTCTTACCAAAGACTGGGAATTTCCCATGAACGTGAACGATCTCCTCTTGGCCTACCAGGTCAAGATGGACGGATGTCGTCGCTACAGCTTGTTTTCCAAGCATAAGGGCGATCGTACCTTGGTCCTGAAAACTGCGGTCAATGATCGCAACTGGAAGACCAGGTACGCGTTTGTGCACGTAGCGACGCTGGACCCTGAGAGCGACTGGATTAGGGCCGGCTGGAATATGTCGGGTGAGATTTTTTAACTTCTTGTCGTATGTCGTGTGTTAGTTTTGACCTGTTTCTAACTTATCTTTTGTGTATTGACATATATCAAGTTCGAGGACGTGAAGCCCAACGCCGACTCTCAAGCCAAGATCGACAAATTCTTGGAGTTCAGCGCTATCTAGCGATCGTTTTTCACACGACACCTCGTGGACGAGGACGACGAGGACTTGGTGTATCTAGGAGAGAATCGAGAGGAGAAGCGGGAGGAAGAGGAAGCACAGAAAGAAGAGAAAGAAGTATCGAGAGAAGAGGACGAAGAGATGACTGGTAAGTGTACATTTCTTTCTCGACGTAACCTTTCTATTATTTCAATCGTGTAACGCTCTTTCTTTCTCGTTTTTCAGGGGAATCTCAAGCGAAGGCATCGTCTGTGGCTGCCAAGAGGGCGGCCCAAGCTGAACTGGCCCGCAAGGGCAGGGAGAAGAGAAAAGGGGCTTCGACTAATGGGTCGGGAGTGGTGAAGAGGACCAAAATGACGAGCCCGAGGGAACCGTCTTCAAAGGCGGGCGACTCGTCGAGAGTCGTCACTCCTGAGAAGACGAAGGTGTCGGGCGCGTCTCCTGGGAAGATGAGGACGTCTTATGACGCGATCGACGCGACACCGGTCAGCTCGGCGCCTCCGGCGACAACGACGGTGCCTCCATCTGCCACGTCGACCCCTTCGTCAGCTGGCAAGGGCAAGGGCCACTCGACGGGAGAGGCCGAAGTCACGACGATTAACTTTTCGTTGTCGTCAGGCTTCATGGCGGATAATGTCCTGGACGGGATGAATATTTTTCCTCATCTGGGGAAATATCAGCTCCCTTCTTTCAAGGAGCGTTTCCAGGGGGTCCCGGTCGAGGAGACGGGGTCTCACGTCGCAGGACTTGCGTTCATGGTAAGTTTTTCTTTCTAAACTTCTCTTTTTTGTGTTTTCGGTAGTTTTTGTCGAGTGTTATTAACTCTTATCTTATGTTTCAGGCGTTCCAGTCTTCCCTTGCCTTGTATTCTGAGATGGAGAGGACGAGGGGTTTAGTGCCTGCAGCTCTCGAAAGAGAGAAGGCGACACTGGAGAGGGAGAAAGCTGCCCTGGCGCGCGTCGAGGCTTTTTCTGTACGGCTCGAGGACGTTCAGAATGACTTAGAGGTCATTGAACGTGAGAAGGACGAGGTGAACCATCGCCTGAAGCAGGCCCTGGCTCTGATAGCCGATTCGAGGGCTGAGTTGGACAGGACCAAAGAGTCCTTGGCTGCGAATGAAAAAGAAGCCAAGGATTCTAAATCCAAAGTGTCGGGGTTGGAGGGGGAAGTGAAGGAGCTTAGGGACGAACTGAAGTCCGTCTTCGCCCTTGCTCGATTGACTGCTCGAGCGGCGATCATGCGACAGTACTTGTCGGGGAAGAATCCCCTTGCCTCGGCGTCGGACGAACTGGCTTTCTACTTGTCGAACATCGGGTCCGAGAGGGATATTGACTCGGACGATGAGAAGGAGGTCGAGGAGGAGGAGATAGACGAGGGCTTCAAGGGGGAAGCCTCCGGCAAGGATGCGGCCGACGATCCTCCCCAACCTTAGGAAATTTTTCATTCTGTTTTTTATCGATCACCCGTTGGGGGTCGAGTCTTTTGATGTAATCGACTATTGATGAATGAAATTTATCTTTCTTTTGAACTCATGCATTACTTTTTCTTATTCATTTTGTAAGTAAGTACAATATCAATCGTGAAATTCACCAACTAAACATACATCGTATAAAAATGAACATAAAGACTTGCGACATAGGCATCCATCGTAATGCAACGACTATTTTAAGTTTAAAGACTTAGATCCTGAGATCTTTTGATTTTAAAGTCGTGTAAAGCAAACATAGGTACTTGCGACCAAGGCATTCATCCAAAACATGACAATTTTTCTAAGTTAAAGAACTTAGGTCGTGCGTTCCTGCAATCGTATAGTCAAGTCCTCTAGTAGACCTGATTGCTTATGTCGTGCGATCCTGCGAGAATGTACTGAAGTCGTGTAATAGACTTAGTAACTTATGTCGTGCGATCCTGCGAAAAAACAAGGTCAAAGGTTGGTCGTTGGCTAGCCAACGACCCTCCAATGCTTATGTCAGTAATCGTCGTGGTAAATAAAAAATCGTATGAAAAAAAATGATTTAGAAGAAATACCTTTTCAGATGTGTTGCATTCCAGCTGCGTGGGATATCTCGATTGTCGAGGGTTTGGAGTTTATAAGCACCCTTGCCCACGACTTCTGAGATACGATAAGGACCTTCCCACTTGGTGGAAAGTTTACCTGCGTTGACCTCTTGAGTGCTTTGGAACACTCGTCGGAGGACGTAGTCGCCTTCTTGGAAGACTTTAGCTTTGACGTTCTTGTTGAAATGTCGCTCGACCGCTTGCCGTTGTGAGGCCATTCGGATCAGTGCTGATTCTCTAAGCTCTTCAATGGCGTCGAGGTCATAACTTAGATCGACCAAGTTATGGTCGACAGAAGTATGCCTCGAGGTCGAGAGCCGGACCTCGACCGGAAAAACTGCTTCGCAACCATAGACCAAAGAAAAAGGGGCTTGTCTTGTGGACGTGCGTGGCGTCGTAGCTTTCGCCCACAGGACTGAAGGGAGTTCTTCGACCCACTTTCCTTTTGCAGCTTTCAACCTTTTCTTGATCGAAGCAATAATGGTTTTATTGCTCGACTCTACAAGTCCATTTGCCTGGGGATACCTGGGTGTCGAGGTCGTCAGCTTGATATTGCGCTCTTCATAGAACTGTCGAGTCCTGTTGCTTATGAACTGGGATCTATTGTCGCAGACAATTTCGGATGGGATCCCAAACCTGCATATGATGTTAGTCTGGATAAAAGAGACGACTTCCTTGTCCCGAACTTGGGAGAAGGCAGCTGCTTCTACCCACTTAGAAAAATAATCTGTAAGTACGAGAAGACATATCTTTTGCCCGGAAGCAGGTGGTAACTTACTGTTAGCTCCAAATGTTCATAATATTAGAAGTATTGAAAAATAGGCCAAGTATAGAAGACTTCCACAGAAGCTCTGCAGAGTGCCACAAAAGCTCTGCCAAAGTAAACAAGAAGATCATTCAAGGAAAACCAAGACCAGACAGAACTAAAGAAGACTGCTATCAGAAGAATCAAGTCACAGAACCTCTGCCACCCTTGACAGAAGATCTGCGAAAAAGACTGAAGACTTGGAAGATATTTATAATATCTTGCCACTGTTACAGGAATATCTTACCACTGTTACAGAAATATCTTGCTACTGTTTCAGGGTCCATTCGTCAACTTGTACAAGGCATGGTCTGACTCCTACACGTGTCATACTCCGATAGGACCACCTTCCAAGTTGATATTAGCGCATTTAATGCATGCAGTTTTCCAACTGTTCATACCATCCCTTCTTTCCTGTAGCAATAGTCCTTTTGTCTAGAATTGATCTTTTGTATTAGTATAAAAGGAAGACTCATGTTGTCAGGATCGATTCCAAACAAGAATAATTATACTTAGAAATCAGAATTAAAGAATCTTGCGGAATAGAACTTTAATTCAAACACACTCAATGAACAACTAATCAGAAAACACAATCTGTTTGTATTCAATACTTCAACTCACAAGTTTACAACCAAACCTCAATCTTGTTGAACAGGCTCAACAAGACGACTTCTACTTCTCTAGAAATAGGGTTCTATACCTTGAGGTTAATTCTCTCTAAAACAAAAACGAATTCTTGAAAAATCTCTATGCGAATAGCTATCTATCAACATTTATTTATACTAAATAATTACAAGATAACTATCAAAACAAAATAGATCTTCAAAATATTATTTCATGCTTATCTTCAATCATTCCATCTTTATCTCCAACATTCTCGCATTCCATAATTATGATCACAAGCAGCATTAACATCGTTATGCACAAGCAGTACTAACATTGTTCCAGCAGCATTAACTTTTACTTGCAGTACTAACCTTGCTCTGGCAGTAGTATTGTTGTTCTGGCAGTACTAACCATACTTGGCAAATTTTCAGTTCCCAACAATCTCCCCCTAACTTGATTTTTAGGTTGAGAAGTCAAGTTCTTCAGATGATGCTTCCAAAACCTAATCATGAACACATAAATCAGGATTCAAACCCAGGCTTTGATTGATAATCCTTCTCACCAAGTATCTTCCCATTTCAGAATCCTTGTTGCAAGCCAACTTAGCATGTAGCATTCCATTCAACCTTTTCTTGCTGTGCTTGTATGCAACATCCACCAAATAATACTCATGATATGTATAGTCAAGTGTGATGACATACACTCCACATTTTTCAATGAGCATCCAGTTGGTAATGGCTTGAAAATTTCTTTCTATCATATACTGAACTGCTTCTGGTTTGAACATTAGGCACAGGTATTCAAGAACCAATTTGGTGATAGACATCCCTTTCTCATTCAGCATATTTCCATACAGCTTCATTCCAACCTTGTACATCTCCTCTACGTCAGATCTAGAGCACATTCTGATAAGTCTTCCCCATGTAGAACAGACCTCAAACTTCCCATCTGCTCTTTTGACTCTAATGTACTCCTTTCTCTGATCTACCAAGGTATCCCAGAAGATGATCTCATGAGGCATGGAAGATAATGGGTTAACTTTGATTGGATCAGTATCAACCACAGTGATATACATATTACATTGAGCATTACTTGGTTGACCTGATGGAGTTGCTACTTCTTCTTCAGCAACCTTTGTATCATCTTTCTTTTCTGGAACATCCTCTTCTTTTTCTTCTTCTACCACTGGTTCTACCCTAGGTTTCTTGACAACTTTCCTCTTGGTAGCTATAGACTTGGTTCTTGCTCTTTTCAGTGACACCAGCTTTTCACCCAGGGTTTCTTCTTGCTTTTTAGGAGTGTCATGTTTGGCTTTAATCAAAGCCTCTGCAACTTCAACTTCTTCCAAAGTAGGCTTTTTAGTTTCTGTTGCTTCCTTTGTTTCTGCTGCTTCTTCCTTTGTAGATACTGCTTCTGGCATGGTTTCTGCTGCTTCTTTTGTTTCTGCTGCTTTCTTTGTTTCTGCTGCTTCTTTTGTTTCTGCTTCCTCTGGAATGGTTTCTGCTGCTTCTTTTGTTTCTGCTTCCTTCTGAATTTCAGCAGCATTAACCTTTTCTGCTGCATGATTAGTTTCTGCTTCTTTCTGAATTTCAGCAGCATTAACCTTTTCTGCTGCATGATTAGTTTCTGCTTCTTTCTGAATTTCAGCAGCATTAACCTTTTCTGCTGCATGATCAGTTTCTGCTTCTTTTGCAATTTCTTCAACACACTCATTCTCCCCCTTTTCCTGTGCACTCTCCATGTTGAATTCAGCTTCTGACTCCCCCTTTTTGGGAGCATCATTGTTGGGGCTTCTTCTTTTAAGAACATACTGAGCTTTCTTCTTCCTGTGCATCAACTTTGTAATCAGCTTCTTATGCTTCTCAAGCTGTGTTTGTTGATATAGGACCACTTTCTTGAGTCTATCTATCTCCTTTTGCTGACTTACAACATCTGTGTGGATATTGGCAATGGTTTCCATCAATTCCTCATATGTATATCTATCCTCACCTTGTTTAGGAGTTTTTACTTCCTTTAAAGGATCACTGGAAATTTTAGTAGGTGTCTTTTGCCTAGCAAAAGCACTGCCTACCCCCGTGGTTTCTTGGCACCTGGGACCTCTGAATGATTTCTCATTCTGAGTTGCCGTGAGGAAGGTCTTAGTTATGTTACCACTGTCCTTCTCTGTGCTAGCAGAAGTAGTGGCAGCCTTGCTACTCACATGCTCAACCTTCTCCTTAGTGAGCACCTTCTTGGGGTTGGGAGGCACCCCTGTGGTTTCCCTTTCGATATTCTCTATTGGAGAATGCTCCAATAGAGGGCTTAAAGGCTTTGGGCTTGTAGGAGGTACATCAAGGGAAGGAGCCTTGTGTACCATTCTTCTTGTAAACTTTTTGGTTATGAGAGGAGTGGGTCTTTGAAGAATGGACTGAGGAATTTCTTTGGTGATTGAAGGTGGGGTTTGGCTATCAGTGGGTTGGTCTAATGAGGGTCTTGACCCTGATGCCATACCTTCTTGTGTGTGGGACACACCCATCATTGTAGAGAACAATGGAATGTCAACTCCTTCCGAGTCCATGGAAGTTCTTCTCATATTTGAGAAGACCTTTCCTTTAGGGGGTTTAGGTACATATACCTCAGTAAATTGAGGCAAATCCGTCAATTCCTGAGTAATCACTGCTTGGACAAACCTTGGGTACATATAAAAACTCTTTTTGGATTCCAGGTTTGACACAAGATCATTGAAAATCATTTGTGAGAAATTAAACTTCCTGGCAGTGGCCAAGCAGACCAGGGCATATGCAATGGTACTGCTAAACTCACTCCACCCAGTAGTTTTCTTTGAAATGCAATGCATTAAGGTATGAACAAAGAATCGCCATTGTGTAGAAAATTTAGACTTGAAAAACTTAAAGATTCCAATGGGACCTTCATACCCCATTCTCGTTAAAGTTGAGTATAGATCGTCATTAGGAATAGACGTCATACCTGAGGCATCATCCAATCGAAGAGTGATGCGAATAAGCTCCTCTGTAACATTCAAGGGTTTGTCACACACCCATGGTTTGTCACACACCATGGTGGCATTTTCCCAGAACTGCTTCTGATGCTCGGTGTAGATTGTCGGGGTCACCGTTAGGGCATAGGATATATGCGTGGACTTGAGGAAATCCACAATGTCGTGAAAACCTACGGACTGTTTTGGCTTCTGGAGCATGGCAATCTCGTTGTGTTCGTCGATAAACTCCATTGTACCTGAGGATTCTTGACAGAAAACAGAGATTCTTGGGAGAGAATAGTTAGAAAGAGAGAGAGATGAATAGGATTCAAAGAGACGTTATGAACTTTGGCGGGCTGAAAGAGGTATTTATAGCAGTAGTAGCCCTAATTTTTCTTTTAAAGCAGTATTAACGACACATGCAGTATTAAGTACGAAGCAGTATTAACTATGTACTGGCAGTAGTAACTATGCACTGGCAGTAGTAACTATGCACTGGCAGTAGTAACTATGCACTGGCAGTAGTAGCTGTGCACTGGCAGTAGTAACTATGCACTGGCAGTAGTAACTTTTCAGCACTTGTCAATCTGAGTCATACAGAAGATCCTGAGAAGAAGAGTTAGTAGTACCAAATATAGAAGGAAATACAGGTATAAAAACTGAAAATCATGACTTTATTCAAGGTTGATCATGCCCACACTTGTTACCAAGAAAGTGAATCTACCCACATCAAAAGCTTTTGTGAATAGATCAGCAAACTGGTCATTGGTATGAACTTTAGCAACTTGAATTAATTTCTTTTCATTACAATCTCGAATAAAGTGATATATGATCTCTATGTGCTTTGTTTTTTAGTGTTTGACTGGATTGTTAACAATGCTAATAGCACTGTTGTTGTCAATGAAGATTGGAGTGTGAAGAAATGTTACCCCATAGTCCAACATCTGATTCTGTATCCATAGAACCTGAGAGCAGCAGCTTGCAGCAGCTATATACTCAGCTTCTGTTGTAGATAAGGACACTGTGGTTTGTTTCTTACACTGCCAAGATACTAGTCTTGCACCCAAAAACTGACATCCACCTGAAGTAGACTTCCAATCCATGTTAGCTCCACCCAAGTCACTATCTGAGTATGCAAGTAAATCAAAGGATGATTCATAAGGATACCAGAGACCTAATCTAGGTTGCCCTCTTAGGTATCTAAATATCCTCTTGACTGCATGAAGGTGTGATTGCTTTGGTGTAACTTGGAATCTGGCACATACACATACTGGAAACATAATATCTGGTCTAGAGGCTGTGAGATACATGAGTGATCCAATCATTGATCTGTAATGATGGACATCCACATCCTCCCCCTCAAGATCAGCATTGATCTGTTTGTGTGTCTCCATTGGTGTGCTTGCTGGATTTGAGTCTGATAATCCAAACTTATCCAGGATGTCTTTCACATATTTGGATTGGCATATGAAAATCCCATCCTTCTTCTGTTTCACCTGAAGCCCAAGGAAGAAAGTAAGTTCACCCATGGAACTCATCTTGAATCTCTTGTGCATTAACTCCTCAAAGTCTTTACACATGTGATCATTTGTAGATCCAAAGATAATGTCATCCACATAGATCTGAACAAGTAGGGTGTCCTTCTTTTTCCTTTTAATGAATAAGGTCTTATCAATGATTCCTCTTTCAAATTCATTTTCCAAGAGATAGGTAGACAGGGTGTCATACCATGCTCTTGGGGCTTGATGTAGACCATAAAGTGCCTTCTTTAACTTGTACACTCTGTCAGGATACAATGGATTCTCAAATCCAGGGGGTTGACAGACATACACTTCTTCATCTATAGTCCCATATAGAAAAGCACTTTTTACATCCATCTGGTAGACCTTGAACTTCATATATGATGCATAGGCTAGAAAAAACCTAATTGCCTCAATCCTTGCAACTGGAGCAAAGACTTCCTCATAGTCTATACCCTCTTCCTGAGTATACCCTTGTGCAACCAGCCTGGCTTTGTTCTTGATCACAATTCCTCTCTCATCCTTCTTATTTCTGAAAATCCACTTGGTGCCAATTGCCCTATGACCTTTTGGAAGGTCCACCAAGTTCCAAACATTCTGTAGCTTGAACTGTAGCAGCTCCTCTTGCATTGCTTCTATCCAACTTGGATCTTTCATAGCATCATAAGCCTTTTTGGGCTCAATTTGGGATATAAAGCAAGTGAGTACAGTATTAACTGTATTTTGCTGATCTTGTAGCTCTTGAAGTCTGCTTTGATTCCTAGTCATCATGGGAGAAGCAATGTCTACAATTACCAACTCAGGAGGATGATTTTTCTGAGTTCTTGATGGATGACCATATTCCTCTTGTAAGTTCACATCCAGATTTGACTCATTTAAGTCTGGATTTTCTTCAGCTTCTTCAGTCACTTCAGACTCTCTGGAATTTGGACTTGAAGGCTGATTTTCCTCTATTCTTCTCTCTTCTTCATTCTGAATGGGTTCAGCTTCATTTTCTTGTTCACAGAAGTCAACAGGATCAATGGTAGGGAGTGGAAATATCACAGACTGAATTCTGTGATCTGATGGTGGTGCATCCCTTTGTCCTGCATTTACATCACTACTGATACCCAAAGAATTAGTGAGTGAATCAATGTCAAATAGCCAATCAGGACCTGAACCAATAGGATTTGGTGTGTTCTCATTGCATTTGACATTGTCACTTTCTTCAATTATTCTAGAAGAGGTATTAAACACTCTGTAAGCCTTACTCTGAGATGAGTAACCAACAAGAAAACCATCATCTGCTTTGCTATCAAACTTACCTAAGTGAGATTTGGTATTGAGAATTGTACAAGGACACCCAAATGGTTTGAAAAATCCAATAAATGGTTTCTTTTTCTGAAAAAGCTCATAAGGTGTCTTGTTTTTAGGCTTTATTACTAAAACTCTGTTTTGGACATAACAAGCAGTATTAACTGCTTCTGCCCAAAAAGTAGTGGGTAATTTTGAATCAGCTAACAGAGATCTAGCAGCCTCAATCAGTGTCCTATTCCTTCTCTCAGCAACACCATTCTGTTGTGGAGTCCTAGGAGCACTGTATTGTCTCTCAATTCCTTTTTCCTCACAAAAGGTGTTTAGATCAAGGTTTTTAAATTCAGCCCCATTATCTGATCTAATGACTTTCACCTTTTGATTTGATTGGTTTTCAATTCTAAGAATAAAAGATTTGATCAGTCCACTTGTCTCGTCTTTAGTTCTCAGAAAATATACCCAAGTAAATCTAGAGTAATCATCAATAATAACTAAACAGTATGACTTTTTGCCAATGCTCATGACATTTGTAGGGCCAAACAGAGCCATATGCAACAACTGAAGAGGATTTGAGATAGTGTTTATCTCTTTGGACTTATGAGAAGTTTTGTGTTGTTTGCCTTTGAGACAAGCAACACAATGATCATCACATGAATAAACTTTTGATGGTAAACCCCTAACAAGATTATTTTTAACAAGTTTATTCATTGTTTTAAAATTCATGTGACACATCCTTCTGTGCCAAAGTGATGATTCATCCATTGAAGCTTTTGATACCAAACAGTTTAGGGATGAATCAGATGAAACACTTTCTAAATCTAAACAATACACATTATCCTTTCTAGGAGTTCTCAATAGTATCATGTTTTCATCAACTACTTTGAATCCAGGAGCAAGAATAATGCATTCAGAATCAGTAAATAATATACTATGTTTCTTGTCACAGACCTGTGATACACTTAACAGGTTGTATCTCAATTGCTCAACATAGTAAACATCCTCAAATGTCATCTTACCTTTTGATACATCACCTTTACCACTTATCTTACCTCCTGCAGGATTATTCCCAAAAGCAACATGTCCTCCATCAATTCTTTTGAAATTCTTGAGGCAGGCCATGTTACCTGTCATGTGCCTGGAGCAACCACTATCAACATGCCAGATGCTCTTCCCCTTGAGCTGTTGGTTGCCCTGCACATAAGATAAATCAATTAGTTTTTATTGGGAACCCAAGCCAAAGTGGTCTTGGGTCTCCCTTGCTCATCAAAGTACTTACATTCAGTTTGGATAAGTTTTTCAACCTGAGGAACTTCAGTACTGGAGTACTTTGTCAAGATGATTGGTCTAGCAGCACAAACACTAGAAGCAGTATTATCTTTAGAAGAAGTACTAACAGTGTTAGCAGTACTAACACTGCTAGCAGCAGTATTGCTTCTAGAAGAAGTACTAACAGTGTTAGAAGCACTAACACTGCTAGCAGCAGTACTATCTGAGGCAGCAGTACTAACACTAGTGCTTTTAGGAACCCACATTGTGACACATTCTTTTTCAGTCTTTTTCCTCATGTGGCTTTTGGATTTAGCTTGTTTCTTAGCCACATGGTTTCTTACAGGCTTCCTATAACCATTTGATTTTTGAAAAGTTCTTTGAAAATTTATCCTTTGGTTAATAGGATTGAAATAACAGTGTTTGGCAAGGTTATTCAATTTGCCACAGATAAAACAAGGTTTTGGTCTGTTAATCCTTTGCAGATCAACTCCTTGTTTTTGAGCCCACTGATTATTCCAGTTTCTTTGATTTCCCCTCTTTTTATCATTTTTTTGGGGCTCATTCTTTTGAGAATTCTTGCAAGAACAATGTTCACAAGTATTGGAATTCACAACAGTGGTCTGTGTATAATGAACTCCCTTTCCTTTTTCAGATCTTTTCATCTCATTGTTCTTATCCCAAGGACTTCCACCTTCCTCATTAGTTTTGATGTAATTCTCTAAGGGGATCTCACCACTGACATTCTTGTTCCTTTTCTTAGACTCTTCTTTTTCAGTTTTATCCTCAACAACAACTTCATCTAATGGATCTACTTTAGTAGCTCCTTCAGGTAAGTCCTTCCTATCCTTGGTTTCTAACAGGTCTGACCTAGGAGGGATGTATGTGTTGTTGTAGGGTGGGGGTGTGGCATTGTACCCTATGCCTGGTTTCATCTTACTGTGGATTTGAGCATTTATTATGGTGTCCATGACTTTAGAAGCACATGAAAGCTTTTCAACATCAAGTTTTACTTTCTCAAGTTCTCCTTTTAATTTCTCACATTCCTCCCTAGACTCTTTCAGCTGGAACTCCAGACCATTCTTTTCCCACTTCCAGTAGTTTGTATCATATGAGTGTTGAAGTTCATTGGCTTGAAAAGCCTTAATTTGTTCTTCAAACCTCTCAACAATCACTACATAATCTCTTCTATCCTTTTCTAATCTCTTAAGGTCATCACACATTCCCTGGTTGTGATCTCTATACCTTTTCACAGTGTCTATACAAGCTTGAGAACAGAGATTAGATTTTACCTCAGTAGGAAGATCTGAGACTTCTGCCATGAGTGCATGATTCTGAATTGCCTCTTCTGCTTGATCACTCCAATCAAATCCCATTCCTTGTTGAGAAACAAGGGCTTGAACAGAGTTTCTGTTCTGGTTGAAACTTCCAGTCTGAGCTTGTTGATGGTTGTTTTGAGATACTCCACCTCTGCATTCTCTGGCAAAGTGTCCCATCTTATGACACTTGTAGCATTCCACCTTAGACTTGTCAAACCCAGCACCATCTTCTCTTCTTTGGGAAAAGTTGTTTCTCCCAGTCCTCTTTATAAACTTCTTCACCCTCATAGAAAGCATAGCCATCTGCCACTTGATATCCATCTCCTCAAGATCATCAGCATTAATATGTTCTAAGTCATCATTAATTAATGAGGAGTTAACATGACTAGAAAAGAAAGCTTCTAGTACAGAATCATTGGCCTTCTCCTGATTGATTCCACCAGCAGTACTAACTGATTCAGGGTTAGCAGTAGAATCAGTTGATGCTGATAGGAGTGCAGCATTATACACATATCATGAGGACTTCTTCTTGGCTTCAACCTCTGCTTCAAATACCCTAAGATCATTGTAAAGATCATCAAGCTCTTTATCTTCTAACTGGTCATTCTATCTGAAAGACACAGTATACATTGTACATTCCTCACCTAATGATCTTAGAAACTTCCTGTTTACATCATCAGCCTCCATACGAACTCCAACTGTAGCCAATTCTCCAATCAACTTATTAAATCTATCAAAAGTTTGAGTCATAGACTCATTCTTTGTAGAAGTAAAATTTTCATATTGTTGCTTAAGAATTGCCTTCTGGTTCCTCTTGGTGCTCTTGGTACCAGTGAATCTCTTTTCCAATGCATTCCATAAAATCTGAGCATCAGTGCAGTGATGAAATTGGTGCTGATACTCATTGGGAATAGCCAAAAGCAGAGTGCTTAAGGCTTTCATCTCTGTTTGTCTAACCTTTCTTTCTGCATCAGTCTTTGGAGGGGGTCGTTTGCCATCTGGTCCAACCTTTCCTTCAGCACATGGACCATTCTCTATAATATCCCAGATGGAATAATCAGTAAGCAAAATATACTGCTTGATTCTAATCTTCCACATGTCAAACTCATTAGGCCTGAGCATGGGAACCTTTGAAACAAGAGTACTGTTTGATTCAACTGTGTTGTCCATAATGATTGTAGATTTCTAAGAAACCAAGCTCTGATACCACTTGTCAGGATCGATTCCAAACAAGAATAATTATACTTAGAAATCAGAATTAAAGAATCTTGCGGAATAGAACTTTAATTCAAACACACTAATGAACAACTAATCAGAAAACACAATCTGTTTGTATTCAATACTTCAACTCACAAGTTTACAACCAAACCTCAATCTTGTTGAACAGGCTCAACAAGACGACTTCTACTTCTCTAGAAATAGGGTTCTATACCTTGAGGTTAATTCTCTCTAAAACAAAAACGAATTCTTGAAAAATCTCTATGCGAATAGCTATCTATCAACATTTATTTATACTAAATAATTACAAGATAACTATCAAAACAAAATAGATCTTCAGAATATTCTTTCATGCTTATCTTCAATCATTCCATCTTTATCTCCAACATTCTCGCATTCCATAATTATGATCACAAGCAGCATTAACATCGTTATGCACAAGCAGTACTAACATTGTTCCAGCAGCATTAACTTTTACTTGCAGTACTAACCTTGCTCTGGCAGTAGTATTGTTGTTCTGGCTGTACTAACCATACTTGGCAAATTTTCAGTTCCCAACACATGTTGATTTCTTCCTTAACACATATCATCACAAGACATAAGAACAACACCCACTTTTACACGCATAATCTTCTACGTAAAAACACTTACACACAATTAACGTCAAATCTGTTCTTAGTGTTCTTAATCAAATACAGTAATCTTTGAGATATTCATCTGTTCTTCATATACTGTTTATTTGGTATTTTGTGTTGTTTCTATATAAACATATCTGTTAGTTCTTCAAATACGCTTCCGCAACACATCTTATATGAACTAATAGATTAGATAATCTTTGTTAATCAAATACGGGAACAACAATTGGTATCAGAGCCAAGCTTGGTTTTCAATATCAAGCGATCCTCGTTTAACAAGATTATTGGTAGAAACGTGGTCTGATTTTAACCCGTTATTCATTCCTTCAAACAGATTATATTTTTCAGCCATTTTCGATTTATTCGATATTTGGTAAATCTAGAGAAAATGTTTCTTTAGTTAAAACTCCATAAAAGTGCACTGTTAAGAGCTTCCAAACCCAGAAAATCTTTCCAGATAATTCTTTCGTACTTTTTCGTGTCATATCTTTATTCTGAAACTTTCTACTCTTAAAATGACAAACGCACAAAATTTCTTCACAGCTGGTTCATTAACCAAACCACCATCTCTTCTACGAAATGAGTATCCTCAGTGGAAAATAAGAATGATCCATTTCTTTGAGGGTACTGATAAAGAGCTCGTACAATACCTTTATAATCCTCCTCATGTCCCTATGTTAACAGTACCTCGTGTACCAGCTACAACTGACACTCCTGAAATCCCTGAGCATCAAAAACCTAAAACCAGGGATGGTTGGTCAGATCTAGATAAGGAAAAAGATGAACTCACGCAGAAAACAAAAAGAATTCTGATCATGGCAATCCCCAACGACCTCTTCCAGTCCTTAGATGCATGCGAATCTGCGTATGATCTTTGGAAAGAACTGGAGAAACAACTTGAAGGGGGAGTTAAAACTCAGAAAAACCGAAGGGCTCAATACATAAACAAATATTACACTTTTAAAGCCCTGACAACTGAATCTCTGCAGACAACGTATGACAGGTTCAACTCTCTGATCAATAATTGCAAGAAGTTCGGCATCCACAGAACTTCTGAAGAGAATAACGTCATGTTTCTCAAAAGTATGAACGAAGAATGGCTCCAGTTATCTATGTCTTTACAAACCAATCAAGATTTAGATTCCTGGACTCTTTCAGACCTCTACGGAACATTAGATGGTCAAGAGCCTCAAGTAGCACAAGCAAAGACACTAACCATTGCACCTCTTGCTTTGGTTGGCAAATCTACAGAAGAAACACAGAGGCCGAGGAAAGAAAGAGCGACAGAGGAAAAGAAGAAGGAGAAAAAGAAAAAGGTAGTGGTAGTTGACAGCGAAGACGAAGAGATTATGGAAGAGGGAGAGATCACTCTGGCATCAATAGCAACATCCTTAGCTCTATTGACAAGAGAATTCAGAGGAAACCAAAAGAGTTCTGGTAATGATAGATATGGCAGAGATAATAGAGAAAGAAGAGAAGATCGAAGTAGAAGGGATCAAGGAAGAAGAGAAGAATCAGCTGACCGACAGAGGTCAGACGACAGAAGTAACGACCAACAGAGGTCGAGTGAAAGATACAACAGAGGAAATGACCGACAGAGGTCAGATGACAAGGCAAGCTACACACCACAAGAATGCTACAAGTGTGGTAAGCCTGGTCATTATGCTAATAAATGCAGATCAGAAAAAGGTGGTGACCGACAGAAGTCCGACGATCGTGCTGGTAATACTTCCCAGAACCAAGGTTGCTACAACTGTGGGAAGCCATGCCACTTTGCCAATGAATGCAGAAGCAGGCCAAATCGCCCACAGAAGGACTCAACTTTTTACAAAAAGAAAGCTGATTATTATGCTCAAAAGTCACTCATGGCGAACAAAGTGGTGAACAAGGAAGATTGGGAGTCAGATACAACCTCTGATGATGAATATACCAACAATGCCTTGTTCTGTGGCATGGCAGAAATCAGCTCAGACTCTGACATTGAGGTATCCACTTCAAACTCCACCTCTAGTACTACAGAAGTTGATTTACTTATAATTAAAACTGAAAATATTGAACTGAAAAAGACTTGTGATGATATTCAGAAAAAGCTCACTTTTTTTGAAAGAGAAGCTAGACTTCTCACTGAAGAAAAAGCAAAAAATTTCAAAGAAAATGAAGAATTGGAAGCACACTGGAACAAGAATCTATTTCCTTTAAAAGAGAGAATTTCTGAATTAAATACATCTTTAAAATCCAAAACAAAACAACTTTCAGATTCTGAGAGCGACAGACTAAACATTTTAGCTCTTAAGGAATATTTTCAAAAGGAAAGAGAAGTCCTTTGGCAAGATCTACTTAGAAGAGATGTTTTAATTAAAAATTATCGTGATGCACAAAAGGTGTATGAGAAAATAAATACTCAAATAGGAAGGCGAGGTATTGGGTACAGTGATATTAATCAAGGTACATAAAACAAAAAGAATAAACCTCTGTCATCTCCATTTGCTTTAGGAAAAATCAACAAACCTAATTTTCCAAACTTAATCTCTGTAAGTAAGAGAGTAAAAGTCTCTGGGGAACCTCACTTAAGGAAACCCATGAAGATGATAAATGTGTGGTTTGAAAACACAAATTTATCACCTTCAACCTCTGTCAAAAGAGGATCCAACCCAAAGAGATATCTGAAATCTCAAGATCAGATAGGAATCTTCAATTTTGGTAAACCAGAGACTCAAACTCAAGTTGCTTTTGTCTGCACAATAGATTCTGAAAAGAAATTATCTGCAAAAGTACTTGAGTTCAAACCAAACTTTTCAGAAGAAAAACTAAGAAATATAATTGAAAAAGAAATAATGGAAATCGAGAAAATAGATATTTTGAAAAATCTATGTACACCTTCTACAGATCAAAAACTCTCTGAAGAGATCTTATCAGACACCTCTGTTGACTTAGAAAGTAATTTTTCAGATGAAGAAAGCAAGTATGACACATGCTCGGAAAGTCCAGCCTCTGTCGAAAGAAATATTGATGACTCAACCTCTGTATATGAGGACGATTCATCATCTGACGAATCAGAGACTGACAGAATAGAAAAGGTTCCTTGTGACTCGTAGGTTATTAAACAAACCTCTAAAGTTCTTAACAGAACTATTCCTCCAAAGGAGAAAATCACTGGAATTCAAATCTGTCCATACTTTTTGGATATGTGCATACAAGCCAAAACCTCTATTGAGCTTGAAAATTTCAAACAACAGAAGTTAATGTCCACTCAAAATCCAAAAGATTCAAAGTTTTTAAAACCCTTAAAAATTAAAGAGAAACCAACATGGCAACAAAAGGGTAAATGGCCAAAACCTAACAAATATTTTTCTTCTATGGCAGTGAAATCAACAGAAGTTCACCACAGAAGGGACACACAGAAGGCTGCTACAAACAAAGATTTTTGCCAACAATCTAATCTACATAAATCTTCTTGTAATAGGAAGCCATATGCTAGAATAGAATGTAATGCCTCTGTGGCCCAGTTTAAAGCTTTCAATGAAAATTTCAAGCAAATCACTTCTGATGTTCTATACTGTCATTGCTTTGATCTAATGTTCAAATTGAATAATCATTTCTGTAGTTCAAATTGTTTTCACTCTGCACCTAAATTAAATATTAAAGAAAAACAAATTGATTCTTCGACAAAAGATAAAATGTATTTCAAGAATGCTAAGGCAAACTTGAAAAATTCTGACAAAACTGGACCCATGTGGATATGGGTACCTAAAACTCTGTGATTGTCTTGCAGAAGCAGTATGTGCCAATCTGGTATCTAGACTCCAGATGCTCAAGGCACATGACTGGCAACAAAGGTCTTCTATCCACGTACCAAGAAAAACAAAATGGTGGATCAGTAACTTTTGGAGACAACAAAAAGGGGCATATTAAAGGCTATGGAGTTATAAAGAAAGAAAATATCACCGTACACAAAGTTGCATATGTGGATGGCCTAAAACATAACCTACTCAGTGTCAGCCAACTTTGTGACACAGGATTCGATGTACTGTTCAAGAGAACATTTTGCTCTCTACTAAGTGAAGACACCGGAATAGAACTTTTGCGAGCCAAAAGAAAAGGTGATCTGTATCTAATGAACTTCAATGCCAAAAACAAGGACACCATTTGTCTTGTTGCAAGCAAGAGTAAAGAAGCCTGGCTATGGCATAACAGGTTCTGTCATTTAAACTTTCATACTCTAGATAAATTGGTAAAACTTGATCTAGTCAAAGGTTTACCTATTGTTAAATTTAATAAGGATCATTTATGTTCTGCCTGTGAAATGGGAAAACTCAAAAGAACTTCCCACAGAGGCAAAACTGATGTGTCTTGTCCTAGGCCTCTGTACATGCTTCACGTTGACCTCTGCGGTCCAATCGCTATACAGAGCCTAGGTGGCAAGAAATATATACTTGTCTTAATTGATGAGTATTCACGATTTACATGGGTTGAATTTGTCAGAAAGAAATCAGATGTTCCATGCATCCTGATTAACCTAATGAAAAGAATCCAAGTTCTTTATGAGTGCAGAATTCTGAAGTTACGAAGTGACAATGGCACAGAATTCAAAAACTCTGTCATTGAAGCCTATCTCACAGAAGAAGGAATATCCCAGAACTTCTCTGCCGCTCGCACCCCACAATAGAATGGCGTGGTCGAACGAAAGAACCGCACGCTCGTGGAGGCTGCAAGAACCATGCTTTCTGCATGCGGATTACCAATGACCTTTTGGGCAGAAGCAATTTCAACTGCTTGCTATACCCAAAATCGTTCAACAATCGTGAAAAGACACATCAAAACTCCTTATGAATTGATCAACAAACGGCGATCAAACATCAAGTTTCTCCATGTGTTTGGATGCAAATGTTTTGGCTAAATGACAGAGACTCAAGAGGAAAGTTTGAAGAAAAGGCTGACCAAGGCAAGTTCATCGGGTACTCTGCCGCTTCCAAAGCCTACAGAGTTTACCTTCTGAAGTCGCGCACGATAGTAGAAAGCATCAATGTGTCCTTTAATGACTCATTCCAAAAGACTTCTGAACAACTAGGTTCAGAACTCGGGCTAAACAAGGAATCCTCTGGCATCTAAAAAACAAATGAAGATTTAAGTATTCTATTTCAAGAGATGTTCAACGACGATGTCAATCCCTCTGCTAGAACCAACAGAACCTCTGAAGAATCACCTTCTGTAAACAACGTAAGTATCTCTCTGTCTGATCCATTTGATACCTCATCCTCTTCTGCAAATACTACAGGTACTGAAAATCGAACAAAAGATACGACAACAAAAGATTCAACAACAGAGGTATTCCAAATGCTAACAAATCCAACAGAGGAAGCAACACCAGAAGAAACACCAGAGGGAAGTGAAGATGAAAACCACAATGCCTACAGAGAAGGAAATTCCAACTCTAATACCCATTCCTACAGAAGCTGAACTAAACACATGGGCAGAACCATCAACCACTTCAACCATAGAAGTTCAACTTGATGACTCAAATGATCATCTTCCACGAACAACTCAATGGACAAAAAGCCATCCTCCAAGCCAAATCATCGGTAATCCCACTGATAAGGTAAAAACAAGATCAGCTTCTGCAAATTTTTGTTTCTTTACCAACTTTATTAGTGTGATCGAACCGAAAAAGATCTCTGAGGCCCTGGAAGACCCAAACTGGGTGGATGCTATGCAAGAAGAGCTTCTGCAGTTTGAGCGAAACAAGGTCTGGACTCTAGTACCTCTGCCACGAGGGAAACAGGCCATAGGGACTAAGTGGGTCTTCAGAAACAAAAAGGATGACGAGGGAGTGATCATTAGAAATAAAGCAAGACTGGTGGCCAATGGATATCGCCAAGAAGAAGGCATAGATTACGATGAAACTTTTGCCCCTGTTGCACGGCTCGAAGCAATAAGAATTTTCTTAGCCTTCGCAGCCCACAGAGGTTTTAAAGTATACCAAATGGATGTAAAATCTGCCTTTCTCAATGGTGAAATTCAAGAAGAAGTATACGTCCAACAACCATCAGGGTTTGAAAGCTCAAAGTACCCAAGGTATGTCTATTACCTCGACAAAGCTCTATATGGACTGAAACAGGCTCCAAGAGCATGGTACGAAAGACTTTCTACCTTTCTTCTCGATAACAACTACAAAAGAGGTACCACTGATACAACTCTGTTCTTTAAAGGAGAAGGAAATGAGCTTATTCTTGTACACATATATGTAGATGACATCATTTTTGGGTCTACTAATGCACAAAAATGTAAAGATTTTGAAAAGCTCATGCAGAGTGAGTTTGAAATGAGTATGATGGGAGAATTAACCTTTTTCCTCAGACTTCAAGTCAAACAAACATCAGAAGGAATTTTCATAAACCAATCAAAATATGTCTCTGACATACTTGAAAAATATAGCCTCTCTGATGCCTCTGTCATGAAAACCCCAATGGCCACTGGAAATAAACTATTTTCAGATCCAAATGGCATCTCTGTCGAGTGCACGCTTTACAGAGGAATGATTGGGTCTTTATTATACTTAACAACCAGTAGACCTGACATAATGCATGCCACATGCCTCTGTGCAAGATATCAAGCTAATCATAAGAAGTCACATTATATTGTTGTAAAAAGAATCTTCAGATACCTTAGAGGGGCCAAAAATCTTGGCCTCTGGTATCCACAGAACTCTGGTTTTGGACTAAAGGCATACACAGATTCAGATTATGGAGGATGTAAACTCGACAGAAAGAGTACCTCTGGGAGTTGTCAATTCCTAGGTGGGAAATTAGTAAGCTGGACTTCAAAGAAACCGAATTGTGTCTCAACATCTACGGCAGAAGCTGAATACGTTGCTGTTGCTCTCAAGTTCTGTGGATAAAAACACAGCTGAAAGACTTTGGTCACATCATCTGCAAAATTCCCATCTTCTGTGATTCCAAAAGTGCAATTGCCATCTCTGCAAATCCAGTACAGCATTCAAAGACAAAGCACATAGATATCAGGTATCACTTTCTGAAGTATCATGTTGAAAACCAAACCATCGAGATGCATTTTGTACCAACAGAATTTCAGCTTGCTGATTTATTCACCAAGGCACTTGATGAAAAAAGATTACTTTACTTGGTGGGTAAATTAGGAATGATAAATATGAATTAAACTCTGTAAGTATCTACCTAATCTTCACTTTAAATGTATATATTAAGTAAATAATTTGCTTTTGTATGTAAATTCTAAATATCTCAATTCTGAAAACAACAGAGCTTCTGTAGGATTCCTCAGAATCTCTGACAATCCTTACAGAACCTCTAATACACTTGACCTATGATATATACATTACTTCTTATTATTTGAACCAAGCATAGGTCAAGGGGAGCAGAAGGAAAACATACTTGATCTACAGAGGTTGATTAGATCAAGGGGGAGCAATAGAAGACCTTGCTAAATCTACATAGATTTATAAGTCAAGGGGAGCAGAGGAAGAGATGACAACTACAGAAGGAAAGATCTTTACCGCACAAAGAAGAACAAAAAGGTTGGTATCTCGTACAAATTCTTTTTGAAAATAATTTTCTAGGACACAAATTTCTAAATATGTTCTAGAAACATTATTAAAAACATTCCAAATAAATTTTGATCAAAAAGAATATTGAGTTTTCCATTATTAGAAATTTAAGGTCACAGAGCCTCTGCTGAGTCCAACAGAGGTTCTGCAGGCAAAAGCTCTAATCATAAATCAATAATCTTGGAAACTCTGTCAATCACCTTGGGTGTCAGATTTCAAAAAGAATCATCGCGTACTAATGCACTATAACAGAAGTCAATGGTTACAGAGTTCTTCCCACAATAGAACTTCTGTAGACCATCTCTTGTCTAAAACAGACTTTGTTGCATAAAACTATTTTTCAAAAACAATTTTCTAGGACACCAGCTTTCAAATTAGTCCTAAAAACATTGTTAAAAACAATCAAAAACTTGGATGTTCAAAAATGTTTATAAATTGTTAGATATGAGAAATTTCTTGTCTCAGAGCCTCTGCTGGCTCTGACAGAGGTCCAAAAACCTCTGTAAAGGAGTTTCTATACTAAATAATTTATCGATCCTCTCCATGGACTTTTCAACCATTTTTTTGTGAAGGTACAACCTACAGAGGCAAGAAAAACAAGGTTTTCAAATCACAGAGCCTCTGTCAGTTTTTACTTTGGGCATTTCTGTAACAGTAACGGTAACGGTAACTTTTCTGCGAGTGAGAATCATGTGGAGGTAAAGTAGCCCACGCGCCTAGCATTTAATAAGGCCGCCCACGACGTCTCGTCATGACTGACACAGATGACGTGTCATCTCTTCATTGGACCTACATGGAGCACGTTCCTCTGGAAAGTTGAACCTGCCGTAACCACTCAAGTGCGGACCCCAAATATTATTTACCTCAAAATATTAACCCTTTCAGATTCTACGGTTACATACTCAGTATAAAACCCAAGTTACCTTTCCTCACAAAAACTTTACTTACTTTCTTCTCCGGCGAACCTGCAACTATTCTCAAATCTTCATTTTTCTTTGCAAAAATGACTTCCAGTTCCCACGCTGCTCAGAACTCTCCGAAGAACTCTCCTCAACAATCCCCAGTACATTCAGAGCACTCCCACAACCCTAACATCGCCGTAAATGCAGAAACAGAAAACTCCGGCGACTCTGCAAATTTTGCACCAACCACCCACCTTCAACATATTCTAACCAAAGAACATTTTGAGGATGTTCTTTCCTTAAAATCCAATAACTGTTACCTGGTACCCTCACCAACAGCCTTCGGCGAAGCCCATGCCCTTCTCCTCAACATTATGGAAAACCATATCCTATACCCCCTCCTTTCGAAAACCCCAACCAAAATCCCTGCTCGATATCTGAATCAATTTTGGCAAAGTTGCCGATTTGATTTAGATGATTCTCTGATAAAAGGCTATATTTCGAAGCCAGACAAATCTGAATACCTCGAACTCATGTTCAACAGAACTATGTTCTCGCTTGAGTTCAACCTGCCAACCAGAGATCTACTTGGAATAAAGAAATATGCTGAGGTTCCGACGGACGACGAGCTCTGTCGTTTTGTAGAGATGTTAGGGTATAACACAACCCTAAGGAAACGCAATGATTTCCGCAGAGGCAGACTACCACCTCTGTGGAATACCCTCTTCTCAATCCTGAATCGTTGTCTAACAGGGAAAACTGGTAGCCCTGACCAGAGCTCACACCAGATCCTGACCATCATGTATGGGATCTATTACGATCTTCCACTTGATTATGCCACCATCATGATGCAGGAAATAGTAAATACGAACGACAGAAAGCTTGCAACCCAAAAGGCCAAAAAGAACACACCAGGATATCTGCCACCTCTGCAATATCAGAGAATTCTAGGAGTCATATTCGAGCCTCTACTTCTAATGGAGAAATGGCCAATGGAAGGGCCAACTGTAAAACTTTTTCCCATGAACAAAAACACTCCTACAGAGCATGAAGACAACTATCCCCACTGCAGACCTCTGTCGAAGAAGCTTCTGACATATGCAAGTGATAAGAAGATGAAGTTAGACTATATACGCGCCCACAGGACTCCAGAACCAAGTCCTGTGACACCCCCGCGTCTAGGAGCCCCTTAGATTTAGATATAGTAGAGAGGATGACAGAAGAAGAATGGGCCAGAGCTTTAGAAAAACATCATTCAGTACAAGCACGGTTCAAAGCCCAAAGAGAGAGCATATACCCCTCTTCATCCAAGAGAAAAACATCTGCAACAACACCCCAAACGAAGAGCAAGAAAAGGAAACCCACAGAGGAAACTACAACCTCTGCAACTCAACCCTCTTCTCTACCACATGCTACAGAAACAAGATCCTCTGCACCTCCCTCCCCTAAAAAACAAAGGAAACGAAAAACCAAATCAACATAAGAGGGAGCTCCTAAGCCAAAGAAGAGGAAGTCAAAGAAGAAGAAACCCACATCACCTCTGCAGGTCATTACAGAGGAAGTCGAACAGGAAGAGGAAGATCAGACTATACCTATGCAACCTCCCTCCCCAATAACCTATACAGATCAACAGGGAGACTTTAATGCCTTCCTCAAGCATCCCGACATAGCTCACACCTTAGATCCATCAGGATGGATCGCAGAACCGTTGGATCAGAACATTCAAAGTCAGACTACAGAGGTTCTGCGCACAACAGAAGAAATTTCCCCACCTCATTCCAGTTTTGACACTCAACGTCGAACCCCTCAACAAACAATAGAAGTCATATCTGAGGCTCAAGGTACACAACCTATGCACCCTCACGTTCGACAACTCATAGGATCTCATTTTATATATGATTCCTTAAGATCAGAAGCAGAAACGACTATAGTGGAAACTGCAGAAGAAGAGGTAGGCATAGAGATTACAATAGAGGAAGAGGTTAGGGTAGAAACCACAGAGGGTTCTACAGAAAAAGATGCCGCAGAAGTAGAAGGCACACATCCCCAACCCCCTCCCAGTGCAACCCACATATCTGATACCGTCGGTCTAGCGGCAGAGGGTATCATTGAAAAAGAGCAGCACAGCTTGATCCTAACCCCACCCAGCTAGCCAGAGGTTACTCTTTCAACCTTTGTGCCTATTATAACCGGGGAAACCATTCATGGGGAATCATCTCGAAAGGATTCACCCATTATCCGTGATTCATCGCCCAGAATCACATCTGACATCCCGCAGAGGATTTCGTTTCCTCTACCATGCACACAACAATAGGGCCAAACCTCCTTTCAGAGAGGAGTAGAGAGCACAGAGACAAAGAGACAATAGACAAGTCTCCAAGTCAACAGAAGGACATTCCAATACCCACCTCTGGAGTGGATTTAGACACTGACCTTCACAGAACTTCTATAGAGGTTGAAACACAAGTTTCTCCTCGAGGATCAGAAGGAAATCCTTCCACCCTCAACGTAAAAACAGGGGTGAACGAAGGTGTCCCAGAAACAGGGACTCACTCTGGGGACGAATGTGTTCCCCCAAAGGTTACAACGAGTTCACACGTATCAAGGGATGAGTTCCAAACCCTTGTCACCGCTGTGAACCAAACAACGAAGGAGTTGGAAAGCTCTTTCAAATCTTTTGCAGAAACTACTTCAAGAGCCATTACAAGTCTAAATACCAAAATGGACACCTTGTCTACAGAGGTACAACAAGCTCTGTCCAAGATGAAGTCTGCTATCGAAACTTCTATCACAACCTCTGCCAGACTACATGCTACAAAATTCGAAAGAAGTGCAACCTCTGCATTCAGCGAGTCTGTCAAAAACTTCCTGCAAAAACTCAAAGATCAATCCTCTACTTCTAAGGGACTTACAACTGAAGACCTAAAGAAGGCCTTAGAAGAAGTTCAAGAGCAAACACTGCAAAACACTCAAGCCATGAAGTCTTCTGACTACATGACCAGAGTTCACCTCACAGAACTTGGGCAAAGAATCCTTGATCAAATGACAGAGTTCATCAGAGCCTTCACAGCTGCCAACGCAAACTACGTCAGAGAGTTTCAAGCAAACGTCGGCAAAATGCGCTTCAACACAGAAGCAGAGGTTGAAAAACTACTCGGCCTCTGTTATGACTTATGCGCGAAGATGACTGCTGCAGGGGCTGTTTCACCAAAGAAATCAGATACATCATGCAGGGCAGAGGGTACATCAAATATAAATCAGGATGACTCTGATGATGACCATCATGGTCCATCAGATCATCCTGAGGGGGAGAAACAAGGGGAGAAACAAGGGGAGAAACAAAGAAAAACAGCTGCAAGCAGTCCACCAATATCAGCATAACCAATTTCCTCTGCACCCCCAACCCAAACCCAAACTCAGGAAACTCAACAGAGACCCACAGAGGAAACACCAGCCTCTGTGGAAACCACCTCTGTCTTTGAAAAAGATGTCCCTCAAGTTCAAATCCTGACATCTTCATCCTTAGAAACTGAAAAGTCAAAAACAACAGAGGCAATCCCCATCATACCCAAAGAAACCTCTACACCCAAACCAACAGAAGCAATCCCAGAAAGTCCAAAACAGGCAACAGGTTCTGAGCCTCAAGCCAAAGGTAAAGGAAAGGGTATCATGACAGAAGAACCAAAGAAGAAAAAGCCAATGCCTCAGACGACAGAGAAGTTGATGAAGAGCTCATTTGATGCCTTTGTCACTCCTAAACCTGAAGAAGACTGGGCATTCAATTTAGATCCTCTATCAAAAATTCCGATCCTTGATCCAAAAGCAAAGGTAACAAAGGGTAAGGTTGCAGAGATAATACAAGAAATGAATGCTCTACGAAGACCAATACCACCACCGACTACACGACATGTAGAAATGGAAGAGGTGGTGTATAGGTATCTTTACAGGACAACAATATCAGAACAATCCTCCGCCACACATCGAAGATCCTCAACTCAGAGCTGACCTTGACAACACCTTCACCAGAACAAAGCCAAAAGCAAGGGCAGAAGTCTTCTCATAGTCCAAAATTGAAAAGGTAATATACTGCAAATTCTCTCAAACAATAACCTTTCCAAAGATCAGGTACAACATCTACAAAGTCAAAAGAGAGAACAAGTCCAAAAATAAATTTTCAGATGCCGATATAAGGAACTTGAACCCCTACGATCTGCCAGATCTTCTACTTTGGATAAAAGAAAATTTCGACAACGATGCTAACAGAAGGGCCTATCAAGTATTCAGGAAAGCGATGAGGGAAAAGCTTATGCTATATAGCATGATAGACTTTCAACTAGGAAGAGATCTTAGAGTCAGAAATCGAAGTCTGAGACCACCAGAGGATCACTGTCCACCTTCTGCCATACCCAACTCAATCATGACAACACCAAGGTACGGGTTAGTATATAAGGATCCTGCTGGTCAAGTAAAACTCTTTATGGAAATGGACTGTTAGAAGTATGCAACCAGTACTCTGAACAAATTCAGATCAATCCTAGAAGAGAACAGAGGTACTGAGCTTATGGATCGAGAATTAGCAGAAAGAATGATCAGAGAAATAGATGCTACAATTGGCTTAAGAGAACTCTGCATCAAATTCTATCACGAGCTCAGAGAAGTGGGATTCGACAACAGAAGTTTCAACGACTTCAAAGATGCAAATGTCTGAGTCTCATTTACATATCTCTGTAAACTTTAAAAAGAAATGAAATGAATCTTTGAAGTAGTGTTTAACCTCTGTCTATTTCACTTAGCCTAATTATGCATAAAGTCAAATTTTTATTTTTCAATACTTAGGGGGAGATTGTTAGCTCCAAATGTTCATAATATTAGAAGTATTTAAAAATAGGCCAAGTATAGAAGACTTCCACAGAAGCTCTGTGGAGTGCCACAGAAGCTCTGCCAAAGTAAACAAGAAGATAATTCAAGGAACACCAAGACCAGAAAGAACTAAAGAAGACTGCTATCAGAAGAATCAAGTCACATAACCTCTGCCACCCTTGACAGAAGCTCTGCGGAAAAGACTGAAGACTTGGAAGATATTTATAATATCTTGCCACTGCTACAAGAATATCTTACCACTGTTACAGAAATATCTTGCTACTGTTCCAGGGTACGTTCGTCAACTTGTACAAGGCATGGTCTGACTCCTACACGTGTCATACTCCGATAGGACCACCTTCCAAGTTGATATTGGCGCATTTAATGCATGCAGTTTTCCAACTGTTCATACCATCCCTTATTTCCTGTAGCAATAGTCCTTTTGTCTAGAATAGATCTTTTGTAGTAGTATAAAAGGAAGACTCATGTTGAGTTCTTCCTTAACAAATATCATCACAAGACATAATAACAACACCCACTTTTACACGCATAATCTTCTACG
The DNA here is from genome assembly GCA_033807775.1 of Saussurea involucrata. Taxonomy (NCBI): domain Eukaryota; kingdom Viridiplantae; phylum Streptophyta; class Magnoliopsida; order Asterales; family Asteraceae; genus Saussurea; species Saussurea involucrata. The sequence goes on from CM066321.1 coordinate 184,657,327, forward strand.
CAAAAACACTTACACACAATTAACGTCAAATCTGTTCTTAGTGTTCTTAATCAAATACAGTAATCTTTGAGATATTCATCTGTTCTTCATATACTGTTTATTTGGTATTTTGTGTTGTTTCTATATAAACATATCTGTTAGTTCTTCAAATACGCTTCCGCAACACATCTTATTTGAACTAATAGATTAGATAATCTTTGTTAATCAAATACGGGAACCAACACTTACCGACAATGTCCATTCCCCATCTCATGAAGGGCCATGGGATTAATGTCGGATGTAAAGGTTAAGAAGGTGTGTGGGACGTACCTGAATGTCGTTGACAAGGATCACAATTCTGGACATAACTGACGGCGTCTTGCCATAGTGTCGGCCAAAAGTAGCCTTGTCGAGAGATACGGTTGGCTAGGCTGCGACCTCCTGAGTGGTTGCCACACTCTCTATCGTGCATTTCTTGAAGGATTTTTTGAACTTGACTTTTGCCGATAACACATCTCAGGTTCAAGCCTGTCGATGACCGTCGATAGAGTCTATCTCCGATCACGACATACTTGGATGCCTTGAACCTGATCTTCCGAGCTTCCATCTTGTCTTCTGGGAGTTGGTCGTGCATAAGGAAATTTATGATGTCGCATGACCAATCATCCTCTTGGTCTTCGATCTGGACGACATCGTCATTTTCGATGGACGGTGTCGCCAGATGGATCATAGGAATATTGTCGAATAATGGCTCGCTGAGTGCAGATCCATGGTTTGCTAAAGCGTCGGCTTGAGTATTCTGATCCCTTGGAATCTGTTCGATCAAGAATGATTTAAAAACTTCTGATTTTTCTTTTGCTACCTTTAGGTACGCTGTCATCTTTGAATCTTTGGCCACGAATTCTCCATTCATCTGGTTTACGACCAGGAGAAAATCGCTTTTGACATGTAGTGAGGTTGCCCCTAGGTCGTAGGCCATATTCATTCCCACGATCAGGGCTTCGTACTCGGCTTCATTGTTGGTGGTTTTAAATTCGCATCGTACGGAGTACACCATCTTGCCCCCCTGTGGCGACTTTAAGATGATGCCTAGTCCTGAACCCCTAATGTTGGATGACCCATCGACATGTAGAGTCCAAGGCACATCGTTGTGAGTCGCCACAGTGAGCACTTCGAGCTCTGCTTCTTTCTCCAGCTCATGACTGAAATCAACGATGAAATCTGCCAAAGCCTGCGATTTGATCGCTGTCCTGGGATTAAAATCGATGTCCTAACTACTGAGATATATGCTCCATTTCGCCAAACGACCTGTCAACTCAGGTTTCCTCAAGACAGACTTAAGAGGAAAGTTAGTCACGACAGTAATAGGGTGTGATTTGAAATAATGTCGTAATTTCTTTGCAGCTGTAACTAGCGACAAAAGCAATTTTTCCATAGAGGAATACCTGGTTTCGGCATCCAAAAGGGATTTACTTACATAGTAGATCGGCAGTTGCTGCTTTTCATCTTCTCGAGTTAGGACGACACTTACTGCATTAGGACTGACAGCCAAATATAGCTGCAAGACCTCATTATCATGAGGCTTTGACAGCAGAGGTGGCGACGTCATGTACTCCTTCAGTTTCTGCAGTGCTTGCTCATGATCGTCGGTCCAGTTGAAGCCTTTATTTTTCCGGAGGACATTGTAGAATAGATGACATCTATCCGATGATCGAGAGATAAACCTGTTCAGGGCTGCTACTCGACCAGTGAGACTTTGGACTTCTTTAAAATTCCTTGGGGATTTGATCTCGATAATGGCTTTGATTTGATCTGGATTGGCCTTGATTCCCCATCGAGTGACCATATAGCCCAAGAACTTCCCGGCACTGACGCCAAAAGAGCATTTCGTCGGATTTAGCTTCATGCTATACTTTCTGAGGATGTCGAACGACTGCCTTAAATGCTCGATGTGGTCGGCTGCTTGCTTCGACTTAACGAGCATGTCGTCAATATACACTTCCATCGTGTCGCCAAGATGATCTTTAAACATCTTGTTCACCAGACGTTGGTAGGTAGAACCTGCATTTTTTAAACCAAAGGGCATAACCTTATAACAATAAATACCTCGATCTGTCATGAAGGCGGTTTTTTCTTGGTCCTCGACATGCATAAGGATTTGATTGTATCCGGAATTAGCATCCATGAACGTCAATAGTTCAAGTCCTGCTGTCGCGTCGACCATGGCGTCGATATGTGGCAATAGAAAAGGATCTTTTGGACAAGCTTTGTTGAGACCTGTGAAGTCGATACAGACCCTCCATTTGCCATTCTTCTTTTGCACGACCACGACATTTGCAAGCCAGTCGGGATACTTTACTTCTCGAATCTTCCCTGTCTTGAGGAGGTTGTCGACCTCGTCATTAATCACCTTATTCCGCTCAGGAGCAAATTTTCGTCGCTTTTGCTTGACAGGTTTGAATGACGGGTCAACGTTGAGCTTATGAGAAATAACGCTGGGGCTTATGCCGACCATGTCTTCGTACGACCAGGAAAAGCAGTCGGCCTGTTCCTGCAAAAAAGATATTAGTTTTTCCTTAAGGCAAGGGTCGAGGGATGAACCTATAAAGACGGTCTGGTCAGGCTTGCTCTGGTCCAGGACGACCTCCTCCAGGCGATAGTCGTCGGCTGTCCCAGGAGCATGCTGGACCTGTAATTGCTAGATGTCCTGCTTTTGCGATTTCAGGGTCGTCTTGTAGCAGTCATGGGCGACCTTTGGCTCACTTTTGATCTCCTGGACTCCCTACGACGTAGGGAAATTCATGGTCTGATGATACATCGAGGGAACGGCTTTTATGTCATGAATCCACGGTCGACCTAAGATGATGTTATAGGCCGACGAGCAATCGATGACGTTGAACTATGTCGGCTTGTTGATCCCTCGGGCGTAGACGGGTAGGGTAATTTCTCCACAGGTACTCGTCGCGTCTCCATTGAAACCCACCAAGGTTGTCGAGCGTCGGGTAATTTCCGATCGATCGATTCCCATGGCTTTGATGGTATCAAGGAAGATGACGTTCGCTGAGCTGCCCCCATCGACCAAGACTCATCGTGTCAGGCAATTACCAATCGTGAGTTGAATGATCAACCCATAATGGTGCTTTTGATGCGAGTCGCCGAGGTCGTCTTGGTCGAATGTAATCTTCATGGCTTCTAACTCCAGATCTCCTTTAGGTCTTGATGAGCGAGGGGTAGGTCGGTCGTCAGGTGCTTGGCTGGCATGACGTTTGGCTGTGGAATACGTCAGACCGCAGACGTCTGACCCACCAGTTATGTAATTGACGACCTTTGCGTGGTCGGGAGATGGCGGTCGAACGTCGTTAGCTGGGGTAACGACGTTGTCGATGATATCCTTGAGATTTCCCTTCGGGACGTGGTATGCTAGTTCTTTTTTAAGGGCTATGGAATCATCCGTCATGTGACCGTGATCGACGTGGAAGTCGCACCACTTCGATTTGTCTTTCTTGTCGTCATCTTTATCGGTTTTCTTCGGCCACCGGATGGTCGCCTGGACGGTCTTCAAGGCCTCGACCAAATCCTTGGAAGTTCCCTTGAATCCGTAGGAGGATATCTTAGGATACTGAGGAAATTTGGTCGGGGTCGCGATCTTCTTTTTCTCGAATCAGACATTCGAGATGTGTCATGCAGGCTCAGATTTGGACACCGCCTTCGTCTTGAACTCTGCCTTCTTTACACTCAGTGACCTTTTGTCGTCAGAGTGCTTTCGACAGAAGGCATCATCGTCCTCTACCCTCGTATAAGCTAGGGTTCTTGCTCGGACGTCTTCGAAATTTTCTGGAGGATACTTTGTTAGATTAGTGTATAGACCCGAACTGTCGTCCAGACCGCGTTTGTAGGCTTCGATCGTGGTCTTGACGTCGCAGTTAAGGACACTGATCATTTCCGCATTGAACATGTTGAAATAACTCCGGATAGATTCACTGGTCTTCTGCACGACGTAATATAAGTCGCTAGTCTGCTTTTCCATCTTGCGACTGCTAGCGAACTGTTGGGAAAATTGGTTGACTAACTCAGCAAAGGACCCGATGGATTTAGGCCTGAGGTTAATCAACCATTGGAGGGCTACTCCACATCAGTTGTTTATACTGTGTGATGTGTTCTGTGGGGTCCGAAATACCAGAATAGTACTTTCTCACCAAAAAACCCGTAAAACACTCCTATCTTACTTGAAGACACGCGTAAACCACCCAATTTGAGATTAAAAATAATGTCGAAAATCGACATTATCAACAACCCCAAACCGAGCGTTGCTTGTCCTCGAGCAAAATAGCGATAGAAAACTTGAAAACCAGGGTCATAACAAAATTAGCACAATTGCGGAGTCGGTGGTTTCTTAAGGATCATTATACATCTCAGTCAATAGAAAGGGTTAGCAAATTAATCAGAATCCTTCACTGAAAACTCTCAGTTTATTGAGGTCGAAACACTAACTTTTTTAGAATAGAACTGGTCGGGACCACACTACATCAAATTCCACCTAAAGTCATGCATGATCAGGGAGGATTTCGCCTCGACCCTACCTCGCCGGACTCTTAATTCACTCGAGCTCTAGGTTGTCTCACATGTTGTCATGCAAATGGAGGTTATGTACAACAATATGCGAAATAATAGCATGAGCAACGTAACAAGAAAGACGCACCAATGTCCAAATAAAACGATCTCGGATGGAACCAACTAGCAAGACTAAAACTATCAGTGCCACTTACATCTATCCTTATATTTTCCAAAAGATCATCCAGGTCTTTACAGGGTTGTAATGGGGCTAGGCTATTGGCTAAGAAACAAAAGGTAATTCGGATCAAAAGTCCTCACAGTACCGGTGTACGCACATCGGTTACCATTCCCTTTTTATCTTTTGCCTCTTTCAACGTGTTTGCATCCCACTTCCCTTGATTGAGTATGTCAACCTTATTTCCTTCTATACATTTGAGCTCTCCATTTATTTATCCCCTTTTTTTTCTACAGTGAGCTGGCCAATCAGCCTTATTTCTTTTTCACTGTTTGCGCTTTTTTTATTACAATAATAACCCTTTTTGCATGACCCTTTTTGGTCATATCACTCTATACTCACATTGCCTGGAATCATTTCTCAAAGTCTATACTTGGATAAGATGCTAGTGACACTAGATATCCCTATGGACGTCTTTGCTAATTGGTGCAAGTCTATAGTGAGATCAACTATAGCCACGACAAGGAATTCGTGAAAAGTGTATCGAGTTCATGTATTTCCTCTCAGAATCGAAGCTAAATTGGCTCAATACCTTACGGGTGGTCTCCACTAATGTCCCTAATGCATACAATCTATCGGGTCTCATTCGATGCTATATTATCCTTCACAGATTCATTCCTCATGAAGATGTGTTCTACTTACTACCGATAGTAATTCAGAAAAATAATTCAATCATAACCGCTATCCCATCGATTTCCAAAACATAACAAAGATCACTAAATAAACAACGACCACACCCCAAACCTAGAGTACACAGTGTCCCCAATGTGCATACAAGTCTATTACAGTCATCCAACAAAAAATGTGCGAATTAATGTACAGTTATCCAACAAAATTAGAGCAAAATAGATCAAAAAGGAAAATTAAAACAAACCGTCTTCATTCCCCACGGTTCCGGCGTCTGGCACCGCCCGGCTGCTGCCTCCTCACCCTACGATCCGGCTGCGGGTTGGAAGGACCCGCCGCGTCTGCATTTGCACCTCTCGCGATAGTCTGGCGGATGCCCTCGAGGCTGGTTCGCACCTATGTCCGAAATAAATCGATGCGGCGATCGAAGTGGCGGACCACACCCTCGATGTCAATCGGTATAGGGGCTTCTGCCTCATCCATATCTGGGTCATAGTTGACGTCATCGACGTCAACATCATCCACATCGTCCGATATCTCCATCTCCTCATTCGCGGCTGCCTCTTGCCGGTCTAACTTTTGGGCGGCCGCCATTTGGGCGCGGTATGTAACTCGATCAAATGGTAGTGGAGGGGGTAGAGTAGCCCCGATCCTCACACCCGCGTCCCTGCACAGTTTAGTGATAAGGCGGGGAAATGGAAGAATACCTGTGTTCCGCTCGGAAGCGGCATCTATCATATGGAGGATAATGATGTGTCCGACATCAAGTGGCATGTTGTGCTGAATGCAGAATAGTATGCGGGCCACATATGGATCGGCATTGGGGTAATGTGTGGAAGGGGCCAAGCTCCCCTTTATGAATCGCAACCATACTCCGATCTCGGGTCGGAGTTCACTTTTCTTTATCTCGTCCACCTTTGGCACCCAGTTTTCACGGCCACAACGCTGATGCGATAATAGGGCTATGTGTCTCTTCCTGACCCACAACCTGGATGGGTGGTATGCCAAAGGTCGCGTCCAGCTCTTGGTGACGCGGTACTCGGTAGTGACGACAAATGTTATCTATAGTGATCCGCATTGTCACCCCCCGTACGATGACTGTGTGGTGTTCTCCAAAAGCGGGTGGCACCATAGCTGCATAAAATTCTAGAACAAGTTCTGGGTCAAACGGCTCGGGCGCCGTCACATAGTCGGTCCATTCCCGTTGCATCGCGATCTCTCGTACCCGTTGGTTTGGAATCTCATCTATCTTCACTCCCCGCTCTGGATGGATTGTCCTCTCTTCGAAATTCACGATACGCTTGTTAAAGTTTCTATGAGGTGCCCTCGCTATTGCTGCTCGTTCAGCGGGGGTCATTTGATAGTATCGGAACCACCTTCCGGGGGCACCTGGTCTTGTACGCACCATGTTTCCTGCAAAAAGATATTGGATCCATTCAGCACACATACTAAAACGGCCACCCCAAACCTAGTCTTTGGATTAGGTTTGCCACATAACTCAAAATCACGCATGCTAGGTACAAACAAAGGTACCCCAAACCTTGGTAAGACCAAGGTTTGCAATGGGGTGCGGTGTGGAAAACAAATCAAGAGTGACCACCCCAAACCTAAGTGAAACTTAGGTTTGCTTAGTCTATTTAGTCTAACGAAATATAAATATCCCACACACACACATGTACCATAAACATCTGCTTTATCAACTTGGAGACTCATAAAAAATTCAACAGCTTAATCTTAAGCACAATCAGTAAGCATTGCTTTCCACAATTAATTCCATACTCAATCATACAAGTAATCCCAAATGAGGAGTTCCATGATATCATAACAGCATGCACATGACAATTCTTCACAAAGGTAAAATATTCAGTCCAAATTATCATGCCCTCCTCAAAATAGTCTCCTAAGTAGAATTTCAATGGATACTCAACTATTCAAGCCCAAAGTATTACAAATCATGAATATTCACCACTAAACAACTCAGCCTCACAAACCTTCAATCTAATGGAAGACATATTCCCATTAAGCACAAAAAACGACAGATCATCACACAAGGTAAGCACAACTAGAAACTATCATGAATCCCAAAAAAAACAAAAAAAAATCAAGCCCTAAGTGAGAAAACTACGAACCAATCATGGCAAAACACTCTCATGGCATCAATCATCACGAAATCATATATACCCACTTGAAAATAAAGAACAATAGAAGAAAAATAGCCATACCTTCGGTTTTGACTGACAAATTCCCAACAAGAGTGAAATTAGGGGTAAGAGATTGTACCTTGATGTCTTGTGGAAGAGATAGTTAGAAGAACTTAGAAGATTCTTGAGATTGGAGGTTGAAATCGCGAAAAGGAGGATGTTTTTGAGAGGAAAACGGCTGAAGAACAAGTAGGGTTTCACGAAATCATACAATCTATCAGGGTTTCCGCGCGGGTACTGGCGCCGATTGGGTCGTGCGGTGACCCGCGCCAGCCTCTGTTCGATTTGGCTATTTTTTCCCGCGCTGATGTTGGCGCTGATGGACTAGCGCTATGACCCGCGCCAACCACTGTTTTGTTGAGCCTTTTAACCTGCGCCAATGCTGGCACCAGTTGACTGGCGCCAAGACTGGGGCCAGCCACTGTTTGCTTCTTTTCACTTCTTTTTCGCTTCTTCCGTTCCTTGCTCACTGAACTTCACCGCACTGATCTTAGAGAGACACTTATCCGGAACAAACAAACACGCAAATTAAAAAACACAAAAACTTAATAAAGAAATAAAAACGAAAATCTAACCTACGGTGGGTTGCCTCCCACCAAGCGCCATATTTAATGTCGTGGCACGACTTCTCACGCAATTACTCCTTGGGCTCGTTCACATAGATGCTCGAGACTCTCGTGACTTCACCTCCAATATACGGTTTCACCCTTTGACCGTTCACCTTGAATCTCTAGCCATTTGTTCCTTCTAACTCCACCGAGCCGTAAGGGAACACCTCCACTACTTTAAACGGTCCCGACCACTTGGTCTTCAGCTTACCTGGAAATAGACGCAAACGAGAGTTAAATAATAATACTTGCATACCAGGAGTAATTACTTTTGCTCGTAGGCGTTGGTCGTGAAATTTCTTGGTGCGCTTCTTGTAGATCGTGGAATTCTCGTACGTATCCTGTCGAATTTCTTCCAGCTCGTTCAATTGCAACAGACACTTTTGCCCGGCTTTTCCCACATCCATATTCAATTGCTTCACTGCCCAATATGCTTTGTGCTCCAACTCGACCGGTATGGTGTGGTTCCGATGGGGGTTTTGAATGCGGTCCGATACGCCCATAAGGCGTCATCCAATCTCAGCGACCAATCCTTCCTTGATGCGTTTACCGTCTTCTCGAGAATGTATTTCAGCTCCCGGTTGGAAACTTCAGCCAATCCATTAGCTTGTGGACGGTACGGAGCAGTCACACGATGTTTGACTCCATACTTCTTCAATAACGCCTCTAGGTAACGGTTGCAGAAGTGACTCCCTCCGTCACTGATTAATGCTTCCGGTACCCCAAATCGTGTGAACACATTTTTCTTCAAGAACTGAATGACTGTCTTCGAGTCATTGGTTGGAGTAGTGACATCCTCCACCCATTTCGAGACGTAGTCGACAGCTACTAGGATATACTCATTCCGGTATGACGGAGGAAAGGGACCCATGAAGTCGATGCCCATACGTCGAAGAGCTCGACTTCTACGAAGATTTGCATCGGCATCTCATCCCTTTTCGAAATATTCCCACTCCTTTGGCATCGGTCACACTTGGAGATGAAATTCCTTGTGTCCTTGAACATGGTTGGCCAGAAAAATCCCGATTGCAACATCTTTGCAACCGTGTGATCCGTGCTGAAATGGCCTACACATTCTAAAGTGTGTCAAAATATGAGGATTCCCTCTTTCTCTTCATCCGGTACGCAGCGTCTGATCATTCCATCTCCACATCTCTTGTACAAAAACGGCTCATCCCAATAGTAACGTTTAGCATCCACATAGAACTTCTTCCGTTGGTGTGAGTTCAATCCAAAAGGCTTCACGTTACCTGCAAGAAAATTAACCAAGTCAGCATACCATGGGTCAACAGAACTTACCGCGAAAAGTTGCTCATCAGGAAATGCGTCATTGATCGTCTTGGTATCAAGTGGCGTTGTTTCCTCTTCTCCAATTCTGGACAGGTGATCGGCTACTGTGTTTTCCGATCCTTTCTTGTCTCGGATTTCGATATCAAACTCTTGAAGCAAGAGAACCCATCTGATAAGTCGTGGTTTCGCATCCTTCTTTGCCATCAAGTATTTCAAAGCCGAATGGTCGGTGTAGACGATGATTTTTGACCCAACCAAGTACGATCTGAACTTTTCACACGCGTACACGGTCGCTAACAACTCCTTCTCGGTAGTGGCATAGTTAACTTGAGCCTCATCTAAAGTTTTGCTCAAGTAGTAGATGACATGCAGCTTTTTTTCCTTCCTTTGGCCCAAAACAGCCCCAACAGCAATGTCGCTCGCGTCGCACATCAAATCGAAGGGAAAACTCCAATCGGGTGCGGTCAAAATGGGAGCTGAGATGAGTTCCTTCTTTAACCTATCAAAAGCAGCAATACAATCATTAGTAAACTCAAAATTGACATCTTTTAAATGTAAAGAGCTTAAGGGTTTAGAAATCTTGGAAAAATCCTTGATGAACTCCCGGTAAAACCCGGCATGACCCAAAAAGCTCCGCACTCCCTTAACCGTCGTGGGATACGGAAGATTCTCTATCACGGCTATCTTTGCTTTATCGACCTCAATGCCATCTTTAGAGATTTTGTGACCCAACACAATCCCCTCGGTCACCATGAAATGGCATTTCTCCCAATTCAGCACCAAGCTCGTCTCTTGGCATCTATTCAGAACCGCCTCTAAATAGTCAAGGCATGTGTCGAACGAATCCCCGAAGACCGAGAAATCGTCCATGAAGATCTCAATCGTTTTCTCCACCATATCGGAGAAGATGGCAATCATGCATCGCTGAAAAGTAGCCGGTGCGTTACACAACCCGAATGGCATTCTCCGATACGCAAAGGTGCCATATGGACAAGTAAAGGTTGTCTTGTCCTGATCTTTTGGTGCAATTGGGATTTGATTATATCCCGAATATCTGTCGAGAAAGCATTAATAAGCATGGACCGAAAGTCTCTCCAACATCTGGTCAATAAACAGAAGTGGGAAGTGGTCTTTCTTGGTGGCGTCGTTCAACTTCCGATAGTCAATGCATACATGCCACCCGATCACTGTTCGCGATGGAATGAGCTCGTCGTTGTTATTTTTCACGACCGTAATGCCTCCTTTCTTGGGTACCACTTGTACCGGACTCACCCACGGACTGTTGGCCACAACATATATGATTCCAGCATCTAGAAGTTTTAACACTTCTTTCCGAACCACTTCTTTCAAGTTTGGGTTCAGCCGGCGTTGGTGCTGAACCATTGGCTTGTGTCCCTCTTCCAGATTGATTCTATGCATGCAAAAAGTTGGACTCAGTCCCTTCAAGTCTGCTATGGTCCACCCGATGGCAGATTGGTGAGCCCTTAAAACTTGGATCAACCTTTCTTTCTCTACCGAAGTGCGGTGTGCAGCTATGATTACCGGCAAGGTTGAATTGCTGCCTAGATAGGCATACTCTAGGTGTGCCGGTAGCTATTTAAGCTCTAACGTGGGTGGCACCTTTGATGACGGCTGTGATCTGGCAATTGGTTCACCCAAATCCTCTTTCATTGGTCTTCTCGGGCCCCGGTACTCAGGTAATGCATTCAGTTGCATCACACATTCATTTTCGCTATTGGTACACGTTCCAGTCAATGCATTCCCCAGTGGATCATCACCATGGTTAACTTGGGAAGCCTCTTCAGCAATCTCATCTATCACAACAACCCGATAACAAGTACCTCTCTCCACCCCGATTCGTGTTGTTTGAAAAACATTGAACACCATGCTTTCTGTACCAACTTGGAGAGTAAGCTTCCGTCCTTGCACATCAATTAGTGCACCACCGGTAGCCAAGAACGGTCGGCCCAAAATAAGGGGAACCTTCTTATCTTCGTCCATGTCCAAGATGACAAAATCCACTGGAAAGTAGAATTTATCCACCTTCACCAAAACATCTTCAATAACTCCGTACAGATACTTGATGGACCTATCCGCTAGTTGGAGTGTCACGTTCATCGGCTGCACCTCTCCCAATCCAAGCTTCCTAAAAATGGACAAAGGCATCAAGTTAATACTCGCACCTAAATCACAAAGTGCCTTACCAAAATCAGAACCTCCTATTTGAACAGGAATCGTAAAACTCCCTGGATCTTTCAACTTTTGAGGCAGTTTGTGCTGGATTATTGCACTGCACTCTTCAGTAAGTGCAACGGTTGCGTATTCCTCAATTTTCCTCTTGTTAGAGAGGATGTCCTTTAAGAACTTCACGTAGGAAGGCATTTGAGCTAATGCATCTGCAAAAGGAATGTTAATGTGCAACTTTTTAAATACTTCTAAAAATTTAGAGAATTGAACCTCTTCCTTTTGTGATTTTAACCGATTTGGATATGGGACTTTCGGTGCCACCGGTGGTATGGTTGTCTTTGATGTAGACTTTGGCACTTCTTCTTTCGGAGCTCTCTTGTCTACCATTTCGATTTCCTCATCCACCTTCTCTTCATATTCTTCCTCTGTCTCTATGGGCTCTAAACGTTGGTCTTTCACTAGTTCTTTCCCACTCCGCAACTGAACTGCTTTACAGTCCTCTCTTGTTTTCTTCTTGGGTTGGCTCGGGAATGTGCCTTGACTCCGAATAGCTAACGCATCTGCCATCTGCACCATTTGTCCTTCAAGAATTCGGATCGATGCGGTGTTTTGAGCCGTAGCAGCTTTAATTGTCCCAACCGAACTCGTCAATGTCCTAACGGACGATGTCAACTCTCCGACCATATTGTCCATCTTCGAAACAAACTTCATCTTCATCTCCTCCAATCCGGACTTCTTCTCCCCTCCTTGCCCCTCTTCTTGCCTTCTTTGGTCGTAACCTGGAGGACGATAAACATTAGAAGATTGGGTAGAAGAGTTAGAATTATTATCGAATTGGTTTTGTTGCTGCTGGAACATCGTCTCTTTCTGTGCATTCTGTGGTTGACTCCACGAGAAGTTAGGATGTCGTTTCCATCCCTCGTTATAAGTGTTAGAGAACGGGTCGTTCCTCGGTCAGTTGTCGCGGTTCTGCAAAAATTGCACTTGTTCCGGTGGAGGCATTTCTTGAGATGAACCAAATGGCTCTTGGCAGCCCATATCTCCTTGGAATGACGGTTGAATCGCCGTCCCTTTTAGCTGATTTGTAATAGCAGCCAACTGTGCTTTAATAGCTTTCAGCTCATCATTCTCTTGCACACTCGCCACCCTCCTAGTGGCTGCCCGAGGTGTGGCATAGCTATGTTCCGCGAGATTCTCAATCAGCTCATACGCGTCTTCGTATGACTTATTCATCAATGCACCACCACCAGCGGCGGTGAGGTCATTCTTGAACTGTGGATGTAGTCCTCCAAAGAAAGTTTGGATGATCATCTATTCTGGCAAACCATGGTGAGGGCATTTTTTAAGCATACCCTTGTACCGCTCCCAAGCCTCATATAATGTCTTCTGATCCCATTGGGCGAAGTGAGTGATATCTGACAGCAATTGGGTCGTTCGCCCCGGTGGAAATAATTTATTCAGGAAAGCTGTCACCATGTCGTTCCACGTACGAATCTGCCCGACTGGCAGACTCTCTTCCCATTCAGTAGCCCGACCCCTTAGTGAAAACGGAAAAAGTCGGAGTTTGATTGCATCCGGATCAACCCCATTCACCTTGAAGGTGTTGCAGATTTTCTCGAATGTTCTCAAGTGGCTGTGTGGGTCTTCAGTTGCTGCTCCTCCGAACATGTTTGCTTGCACCAATTGGATGGTGTCAGTCTTGATTTCGAAGTTGTTTGCTGCTATCGGAGGAACATATGGCCCTCTCTGTGCAGCCCCCATGTTCGGGTTGGCAAAATTCCTCATAGGAACCCTTGGTGGTTGGACTCGGTTATTGGACTCGGTTATTGGGATTCCGGTTGTTGTTGTTGAGATTCTGATTGATGGGTATTTCGTTGTTGTTCACCTGAATCTCTTCATTCACTGGGATCTCATTGTTATTCACCGGAATCTCGTTGTTAATTGGCATCTCGTTATTGATTGGCATCTCCTGATTGATGATACCCTCCATTTCTTGCAGATGTCTAAGTCTGGCTTGCCTCCTTAGTCGCCTTGCAGTCCTCTCGATCTCTAGATCAAATGGTTCGAGTTCACCAGAGGAACTCCTCCTTAGCATAAACTAAAAGTGATCTGCAGTAAAGAATAGAGCACAAGTTAGTTCTCGTAACAGTGGAGTAGCAAGAAACTTGGATCAAAATCGTGAATAGAAAAAAACAAAAACAAAAAGAAAATTGCAATAAAAGAAAATGCTCAATATAATAATTCCTACAGCTGGTAGTGATATTAACACAAAACAAGTTCCCCGACAACGGCGCCAAAAACTTGATAGGCGAGTTTACACCCCCTTTTGACTAGCCGCAAGTGTACGGTGTTGTCTCAAGTAATACATACGGAAGTACGAGTATCGAACCCAAAGGAACCAGGTGTTAAGTACCGTAATGACTGTAGTAACTATTAACTGAACGGTTGAAAGTTGGTTTGGTTAAATTTCTGAAATACTAAATTAACAAAAGCACACAAAAACGTTGGAATAGTTGATTAATTGGAAAAGTTAAGAGGGAAGAAAGAGGGTTGGAATCTGAATGGCTCATTTAATGAGAATTCAGAGTGATTTATGATTAGTTCTAACGATCAATGAATTGCAAAACCCGGTCTCGTTGCACTCTTTCAATCTACAACGAGAATTGACTCAATTAAATTTTTTTATCACTCGATCTCACAAATAAATTGAGTTTATGGAAAAGAGTTAGAACACAACACCGAATGAATTGGAATATCTTTATCCAATTCCCCTCGGTGGCTATAGAACCCGACCTAGATCTCGAGACTTTTCTCGAACGTACTCAAGAACGATAAAATCATTTAACAAGTGATCAATTAGTTAAACGCAGTGAGTAAAAGTTCAAAAGCGTCATCCATCTATTAAAACCAAAACATAAATCATCCAAAGTCTACATCGGTAACCCAAACATCATCCAACCCCCCAACATGTAGTTTAGCTCATGTTGGGGGTGTGTAAAAGAAACTGAAAGGTTACAAAAAGCTTCAAAGAATTCATGGTTCAAGAAGTTCTAGAGGTAATGATAAATAACTCCCTGAGAAGAATCCCCTTCGATCTCACGTGCTCAATCGTCTTTGATTTCTCGTCCCAATCTGTTTCCCTCGTGTCTTCCTCTTCAAAAATCGCCCCTTGGCCAGCCGTCGTCGTGTGTGAGTCCAAAAGTCCCTCAACCCTAGCTGCAGAAAGTGTTTTATTAAACTAGACGTCGGGGCCAGCACCGACGCGGATTGACTGGCGCCAAGACTGGCGCCAGCTTCTGTTTGGCAAGTCGGCGCGGATGCCGGTGCCAATTCACTGCCGCGGAGACTGGCGCCAATTCACTGGCGCGGAGAATGGCGCCAGGCTCTGTTTCTCATCTTCCTCGATTTTTCTCGTTTTCAGCTCCTGAACTCAAATCTGCTGCTCTTTTGGACGATAATGATTATACATGTACTTTCTCACCAAAAACCCGTAGAACACTCCTATCTTACTTGAAGACACGCGTAAACTACCCAATTTGAGATTAAAAATAATGTCGAAAATCGACATTATCATACACCTGCCCCTTTCATCAACACCACCGCCATCTACAACCGCTAAACAACCCTTGTCGCGACCTAAGCCACCACCTGTTGTTGTTAACAATGCGGCACCACCACCACCTCCCAAAAAGAAACTTGAACCGCCAACGAAACCACCTCACCCTGATACCAAATACTTGAACCAGATACTTTCGGTTCCGAAATTGGAGGAATGGTGTGGTTTAGATGATCAAGAAAGCAGTTCTATATATATATATATATATATATATAGAGAGAGAGAGAGAGAGAGAGAGAGTCAAGTTATTATGCTAACTATACAAAAGGTGTTAACTTTGTTAACCCTTTTCCACCAATGAGAGCTCTTCTTTTGAGTTGGTTGTTAGTAACATATGAATTAATGCTCAAGGGTATACTTGGAATTTTATAAATGGATTTTTTTATAGTTTTTAGTTTGGAGTTACAAATTTAATAATTAATTGGGAGTTACAAATTTAAATTAGGAATTCATAATTTTTTAGTTAATAGCTTGGTGTTTTGAATTTTCTATTGTTCATCAAAGTTCGTGGATTTGAATATGGATTTCCCTCACGGCCATACTATTGTGTTAATCGTACATTAAGGTGATCTTAGTATTGTGTTAAACATACATTAGGTTATCTTAAAATTGAGTTAATCACAGCTGCTCACAGGATATTCGTGAGGGTGAAACATGAACATGTGAACACAGAAGTAACACAGGCTCATCAATTTTAAAATTGAGTTAATCACAGCTGTTCACAGACTCATCAATGTTAGGATATTCATGAGGGTGAAACATGGTGAACAAAGAATTTCACAAATGTGCACAGGCCAATATATCTGCATAGACTTGATATGATATTTTATCCTATTCCTAAGTGTGAAACATGGTGAACACAGAATTGATATGGTAAACACAGAATTTCACAAACATGGTAAACATAGATGTTTCACTCATGTGCACTTACTGTTGTGTTAATCATACATTAAGGTGATCATAGTATTGTGTTAAACATAGTATTGTGGTTGCTGGTGTGAAGAATCAATCGTCAGTTACACTTCTGCCATTAATTGTTGGGTTGTGTGTTTTGTGTTTTTTTTCCGTTCAACAATGGAGTTGAAGCATTAAATGTTTTGGTTAATTATCAGAGAATATACTCACAATATAATTTCCTATTTTGCCCCTATCGTGATGGTTCACATATCTTCATTAAAAATTCAGCATTTATTTTAAGAGTTTAATGATTATTTAATCTCAACCATTGATCTAAATAATCAAGGGATGAGATAGGGTTAACACCAAAATTTTGGTTAATAAAATAACTTGACCCTATATATATATATATATATATATATATATATATATATATATATATATATAATATAGTTAAATACATAACAGGTCCTTATAGTTTGATGGTTTTTGTAAAAGTAAGGAAAAACAAAACAAATTACAAAACGAGAGACAAAATGGTGAAAAGATGAAAATACCCCTGACTCTAACGGAGGTTTTTAACGGGGTTAGTGGTCAGGTCCTTGTTTCAGAGCAAAATCAAAACCATGAGGACGAAAATTCTAATTATGAAACCATAGGTCCTTCTTTCAAAGAAATCAATATACCTTAAGGACCAAAAGTAGAGTTTACTCTAATATTTAATTTAAACTGAAATCAAACTATGAATCGATATAATATTTGTCATTTTACAAAATATGACTAAATCCTCTCTCTCTTTTTTCAAGATTTTCTTATCGATAATTTAAAGTATGAAGAAAGAGCCTCAAGCAGATCGAAAAACTCGAACAGAGAAAAGTTAACAATTAAACAAGACTCGCTTATAGTCGAAGTGGTCACAATATATGCGACTATTTCCGACCGTAGGTTGGGAAGGGGCTTTGGGGAGGGTTTTTAGCCAAAATTTCCAAGAGTGTATTACAACAAACGTAAGCAAATTATCAAAATGTCCCACATTATACGAAAGTAGGTAGCAATATTGCGGTTGCGTGGTGAATATAAATATTTTAGGGGAATATATGTTGGGGATAAATCGATATATTATGAGTTATGATAAAATAATACTCATTATTATACTCAGTAGTCTCACACGTTTCTTTTATCACCTTGAGTGAGTTACAAAGTTTTATGATGTAGAACTTATTAACTATTACTCAATTATATATATATATATATATATATGGAGAGGTTCAATAGAGAAGTGCAAAATTTTAGAGAAATAGAGAAGTGATCTTGGCCATTTATTCGGTCAAGATCGGCGGCTTTGACCGAGAAGCATATGATAAATCCTCGCGTGGTCTGTGTGTGGTCTGCACAAGATAGAGGGGTAGTTTCGTAAAAAATACGCGTGACTAGTTTATATATGAATCTGTGTGATTCATATATGAACCTTTGTGTTTATATATGAACCTTTGTAATTCACATATAAACTCTTTTTAACTAATTCATATATGAACCTTTGTGATTCATATATGAACCTTTGTGATTCATATATGAATCTTTGTGATTCATATATGAATCAGTTAATTTGTACAGATCAGAATTAGTTAAAAAAAATTCATATATGAATCACAAAGGTTCATATATGAACACAAAGGTTCATATATGAATTAGTTAAAAAAATTCATATATGAATCACAAAGGTTCATATATGAACACAAAGATTCATATATGAATCAGTTAATTGGTTCAACTGATTCATATATGAACCTACAGTTAATTAGTTTCATATATGAAATACAAAGGTTCATATATGAATCACAAGATTCATATATGAATTAGTTATAAAGAGTTCATATGTGAATTACAAAGGTTCATATATGAACGTATAGTTTATATGTGAATCACACAGATTCATATATGAACTCAGCCCGTGTTTTTTGTAAAAGTTACGAAATTGCCCTTCTATTTTTGGAACAGCCGCAACTTTTGACCAGTCAAAGCTGCAACTTTTGACCAGTCAAAGCTGCAACTTTTGACCAATTATAACCGATCTTGACCGAATAAATGGCCAAGATCACTTCTCTATTTCTCTAAAATTTTGCACTTCTCTATTGAACCTAAGGCTATATATATATATATATATATATATATATATATATATATATATAGGGAAGGGTTCAATAGAGAAGTCCAAATATTTAGAGAAATAGAGAAGTGATCTTGACCATGCATTCGGTCAAGATCGGCGGCTTTGACCGAGAAGCAGAGGATAATTCCTCGCGTGGTATTCGCGTGGTCTACACACAAGATAGAGGGGTAGTTTCGTAAAAAATGCGCGGGACAGGTTCATATATGAATTTGTGTGATTCATATATGAACCTTTGTGCTCATATATGAACCTTTGTAATTCACATATAAAATATTTTTAACTAATTCATATATGAACCTTTGTGATTCATATATGAATCAGTTAATTTGTTCATATAAGAATTAGTTAAAAAATTCATATATAAATCACAAAGGTTCATATATGAACACAAAGGTTCATATATGAACACAAAGGTTCATATATTAATTAGTTAAAAAAGTTTATATGTAAATTACAAAGGTTCATATATGAACACAAAGATTCATTTATGAATCAGTTAATTGGTTCAACTGATTCATATATGAACCTACAGTTAATTAGTTTCATATATGAAACACAAAGGTTCATATATGAAACACAAAGGTTCATATATGAATCACAAGATTCATATATGAATTAGTTATAAATAGTTCATATGTGAATTACAAAGCTTCATATGTGAATCACACAGATTCATATATGAACTCAGCCCGTGTTTTTTGTAAAAGTTACGAAATTGCCCTTCTATTTTTGGAACAGCCGCAAGTTTTTGACCAGTCAAAGCCGCAACTTTTGACCGGTCAAAGCCGCAACTTTTGACCAATTATAACCGATCTTGACCCAATGAATGGTCAAGATCACTTCTCTATTTATCTAAATATTTGGACTTCTCTATTGAACCTATGGCTATATATATATATATATATATATATATATATATATATATATATATAGGGAAGGGTTCAATTGAGAAGTCTAAATATTTTGAGAAATAGATAAGTGATCAATCCATTGGATTAAATAATCCACGGTCAAGAAATTCGCGTTACACCTGATTAATGCGCGCGTCCACATTAATTAATAAACGACGCTCAGGGGTATTTAGGGTAGTTTCGTAAAAAATACGCGGGACAGGTTCATATATGAATTTGTGTGATTCATATATGAACCTTTGTGCTCATATATGAACCTTTGTAATTCACATATAAAATATTTTTAACTAATTCATATATGAACCTTTGTGATTCATATATGAATCAAATGAATCAGTTAATTTGTTCATATGAGAATAATTAGTTAAAAAAATTCATATATAAATCATTAAGGTTCATATATGAACACAAAGGTTCATATATGAATTAGTTAAAAAAAAGTTTATATGTAAATTACAAAGGTTCATATATGAACACAAAGATTCATATATGAATCAGTTAATTGGTTCAACTGATTCATATATGAACCTACAATTAATTAGTTTCATATATGAAACACAAAGGTTCATATATGAATCACAAGATTCATATATGAATTAGTTATAAAGAGTTCATATGTGAATTACAAAGGTTCATATATGAACGTATAGTTCATATGTGAATCACACAGATTCATATATGAACTCAGCCCATGTTTTTTGTAAACGGGATGACTAATTACCAAAATACCCTTCCGTGTTCAAAATCAGCGCATTTAATCGAAGAGTCACGATCACTTCTCTATTTCTCAAAATATTTAGACTTCTCAAATGAACCTAACACTATATATATATATATATCAAAATGAATAATTAAGGATGGTGAGACAGTTTCATATCAAGTGAAATATCTATTCTTATTAGTGTAATATATGTTATGTGATTATCGTTAATTTTAATATATTCTAAAGAATTTATCGTCACCACGCAACGCGTGGTGCCAAACACTAGTTTGAATAAGTATATACAATGTACTCAGAGCCTTTAAGCTTGTGCTCAGAGCTCTTAGAATACGCTAAGATTCCTAATTGACGAGGATCGGGGCCTCTGGTCGCTATGATCAGAACTCTAGACTTCAGTTGAAATTGTTTCCAATCTTATCCGCAAGCAGTTACACTGTTTCTTTATATTCAAAAGATCAATTGTTGTACAGTTACGTACTAAATGTGTAACCGCTCGTAACCATCTACTCGATGCTGAAGTTACTCTGCCTTTCGGAACCCAAAAAAAAGTCGGGCGCTTGGGATATCTCTTATATATAAATAAACGGTTGATCTTTTGAATATAAATATATGAATTTTTGCTTTAATTAATGTATATAATTTTTGGATTATCTCGGTACTAAGTTTGTGGAAATCTAAGGCATTTCTAAGGGCGAAATATAATATTTGGAAAGTGATCTCCAATACATGTTCCACGAATTTTATCCTAGTTATTACTAGCCAAAAAACCCAACTTTCAAATTACGATAATTATTTTGCACCACTGCTACAGAAATAATTTTGGGCCCACCTCTGTGTCAAGATCCAATTTGCGCAAATAGCATATTTTTCTGTCGATATCAACTTCTTAGTGAGTCGATCATGAGTAATTTAATGTCATGTGACTAGCGTTTCCTTTTATTGACAAACACCAAGATGAGACTCATTGTAATGATAATAACTATAATCATAATGATGAATTAGGTGGGTCTATCTAAAACATTATATGCCAAATTGTAATGCGATCCACAAGTACATTGTGTTGATGATTTCAGTGTCATCAATCATTTGATGTAGTTGTCATTTACCTGAGATCGATTAAAGTGATAAGACAAACAATGTGAGTTAGGAGGTGCGGAGTGCATACTCACTAATGTTACCTATATCACCTTAGATCGCCGAAAGATGGGGGTCAAGGGCGGTCGCGCCCCAATTCCTCTTGCATTGCTGAAATCCAGTCTGGATCCTCTAGGGCTTCATTTGCTTTCTTTGGTTCAATCACACTTAAGAAACCAGCAAACATTACTTCATTTGTTGTAGCTGATCTGGTCTTTACTCCTGCTGATGGATCACCTATTACTTGATGAATAGGATGATTTTTAGTCCATTTATTTTCACTAGGGAGTACATCAATCTCTGAATAATTGTTGTTTGCATCATTCTCATCAATGATTGCTTGTAATTCTGAACTGTCCCCTTGTACTGATATATGTGTAGGAGTTCCATGTGTGTTTGTATTCTGAGTAATGAAGTCAGACTTCTGAGTAACTTGACCAGAGTTCTGACTACAAGGTTCAGAATTCTGATTACAAGGTTCAGAATTCTGAATACATGGTTCAGAATTCTCACTACTTGTATTTATCAGATTTGGACATTCCTCAGATGGACCTTTATCAGAAATTACAGTTGATTGAACTATTTCTGGAGTCTTATTTTTCATCTCTTTGACCATCTTTGGGGTTTCATATTCTGCATAAGAATTAGAAATTAGTTCAATAAAAGCATCCTTAAACAGTAAATTGAGTTCTGAACAAATAGGATTAGAATTTGTATCAGAAGTCATTTTTGTCTTGTTCTGCATGAGTTCTGAACTGTCTTGTTCAGAAGTCCTCATTCTGGCTTCATCAAAAGTTACATTTATGCTCTCCATCATCCTCTTGGTTCTTCTATTGTAGATTCTGAATGCTTTGGAAGTTAAAGAATAACCCACAAAGTATCCTTCATC
Organism: Saussurea involucrata; assembly: GCA_033807775.1. Classification (NCBI taxonomy): domain Eukaryota; kingdom Viridiplantae; phylum Streptophyta; class Magnoliopsida; order Asterales; family Asteraceae; genus Saussurea; species Saussurea involucrata. The sequence goes on from CM066321.1 coordinate 184,679,346, forward strand.
TGCCTTTTTATCGAATTTGGCAAGATTTTCTCTGTCTCTAAGAACATAGCACCTGCAACCAAAAACATGAAAGAATTTGATTAATGGTTTTCTTTTATTTATCAGTTCATAAGCAGTCTTATTTAATCTCTTATTGATTAAAGTTCTATTCTGTGTAAAACAAGCAGTTGCAATCGCTTCAGCCCATAGGAAGGTAGGAAGATTTGCATAAGCCAGCATTGTTCTCGCAGCTTCAACTAGAGTTCTGTTTTTCCTTTCAACAACACCATTTTGTTGAGGAGTTCTGACAGCAGAAAAATTGTGAGAAATCCCAGAACTTTCTAAAAAATTCTGAAGAGTCTCATTTCTGAACTTTGTTCCATTATCACTTCTGATTTTCTGAACTGGAAGTTGTAAGAGAACTTGAATCCTTTTGATAAAATTTATCAATGTAGTAGCAGCTTCTGACTTAGCTCTTAGGAACTCAACCCATGTGTATCTGGAGAATTCATCAACAATCACAAGCATATATTTCTTTCCTCCCATAGATTGAACTGAAATTGGTGCTTTGCAAGATGAGTCCATTTTTAATTTGTGAGAACTCTTTTTCATCTTGCCCATTTCACAAGCTGAGCATAATGATTCTTTTTCAAATTTAAGCTTTGGTAAACCTTTAACCAGATGTTTTGCAACAAGATTATTAAGATCTTTGAAATTTAGATGAGAACATCTTCTGTGCCAAAGCCAGCATTCATTTGCAGTTGAATTTGATAAAAGACAAACTGTATTTAATGTTTTCAATTTTGAAAAATTAACTACAAATAAGTCCATATGTCTTTTGGCCCAGAAGACTTTAACATCATTTTCAGTTAAAATCATGCAACCTGTTATTTGAAACTTGATTTGACAAAGACTGTCTAAAAACTGACTTATGCTGAAAAGATTATGTTGTAATCCTTCAACATAGAAAACCTTTTGGATAGTCATATCTCCTTTAGTTAAATCCCCATAACCTTTAACTTGACCTTTGCTATTATTTCCAAAGTTTACTGCTCCTCCAGCCTTTTCTGTGAAGTTTGATAGAAAAGACTTCTGACCTGTCATGTGTCTTGAAGCTCCTGAATCTAAAAACCACACATGACAGCCCTGCAAAAGGATCAGTTAGTTTTAGGTACCCATTTTGGAATGGGTCCATCTTTGTTAGCTTTGTCATTGGATTTAACATTAGTACCTTTTACTTTCCACTCAAAATCTTTCTTCAAACACCACTTTCCTTGAACTTTTATGAAGTCAGAACATTTTCTGCTTACAAACTTGTTTAATTTCTTTTTGAAAGTTGTAAATTTTGATTTTGCAACATTTTCAACTTTCTTTTCCTTTATCTTTTCTTTCTTCTGAGTCTGAGGGACAGAAATTTTCTTCTTTTCTGTATTCTGAAGAACAGAAATATTTTTCTTTTCTGAATTCTGAATGTCTTTTCTTATGTATGAAACATAAGTTATTTTGACTAGACATTTATGAGAATATTGGAATGAATCATTTTTACATCTAACACAAACAAGATTTTTCTTTGCAAGTGACAATAAATCTGAAACATAGGTCATTTCATTTTTATTGATACTGTTCAGAGTACAATTGCCCTTATTACAAGAATTTCTAGCTTTGAGTTCAGAAGTAGATTTCATTCTAAGCTTCTCAAGATTCCTTTTCAGATCATTCAACTTTGCAAGATCATCTTTCCTTTTGCTTTCTTATTTTTCTGAAAAATTCAACTCCTTTTTGTTAGAAGAATTAGATGATTCACCTTTTTCATATGTACTTGATTTATTAAAGAATTTATCATTTTCTTTTAGAGCATTAATTTTAAAAAGATCATACTCAGTCTTCAGTTTTTCAAGCTCTGTTATTTTCTGAATAAAAATATTCTTTTCTTTCAAAGCTTCTTCAAGTTTAATATCCACCTCACAGTAATCATTTTCAAGTTCATCATAAGCTTTCCTTAAGTCCTCAAGTTCCTGACTTACAAGATTAAACCTCTTTTCAAGTTCTAAAAATTCATCTGACTTTGTTTCAGAAAATCCAGTTGAATCAGACTTCTGACTACCTGAGTCAGAGTTCTGATTTACAGACTCAGATGTCTGATCTTTAGACTCAGAGTTCTGACTACAAAGTTCAGAATTCTGACTAGAAGTTTCAGACTTCTGATTGACTGTTTCAGAATCTTTACTTGTGTCAAATATGTTCTCAATGTCATGATATGAAAAACTTGGTTGTTTATTTTTGTAGCTGACATTTAAAGAATCATACTTGAATTTAGTATCATTGTATTTTGGCTTCTCATCTGTTGGTTTAGAAATTTCTTTCTTAACCTTTTCTTCTGAAACAACTGACTTTTCTGTTTTAGACTCAGAAATTTTCTCATCTGACTTTTTAAAGTTTGGTCTTTGCAAATTGTCAGAACTTGTTATAGAACTAGCAGGTCTTATGAAAACTTCAACAATTTCTGGGATTTTTGGCTTAGGAACTTGAAGTTTTTCAACATCATACAAGTTGATTGGAGCTCTTTTTAAAGTGACATTTTCTTCCAATCCCAATCCCTTCTTTGGGTTGTAAAATCTTGTATCTTTAACATTGCTTATTAAAAGATTTAATGTTTGCTGAGTCTGACCCCTTTTCAAATTCAGATCTTCCAATTCTTTGATTTTGGTGTATAAATTCTTTCTTTCCTCAAATAACATAACAAATTTTATTTGTAAATCACCTTTTTCATCCTTTATTTTTGAAAACTCAACTTTTAGTTCAGAGATCTTTTTCAACAATTCAGAATTTTCATCTTTAACTTTCTGTTTCTCAGTCTCAGATTCTTCATATTGTTCTTTTATTACTTCTTTTTCAATTCTGAACTTGTTAACCAAATTTCTTTCTCCTTTTATCTGTTTTCTTAGATTAGCAAATTCAGTTTTCATTTCACCAATCTGTGTCATTAACTCTATTTCAAGTGAAGAATGTACCTCAGCAGATGACTCAGAATCAGCATCTTAAAAATCAGAATCATCCTCATTCCTCATTTTTGCCATATAGCTCTTCATCTGTGGAAAATTGATATGATCATCTTCATCAGAAGTGTAGTACAACCAATTCTCCTGTTCAGCCAATAAAGCAATTTCATCATCTCTATTCTTTGCAAGCTGAGCCTTCTTGGTGTAGTACTCATAGTCTTTCACAATTTTAACTCTGCAATCCTTAGCATAGTGGCCAGATTTTCCACACTTGAAACACATATTCTTTTCTTTTCTCTCTTCCTTCTCTTCTTTGTTTTCTTCACTTCTCTCTACTCTCTTTTCAAACTTATTTTCTTCTCTGTCTTCTTTCTTCTTATAATCTGAACTCCCAACTCTCTTATAATTTCCTTGAAATCTACCCTTCCCATACCTCTTGTTGAAAGTATTTGTCAACAAAGCTAGCTTCTCAGCCATTATCTTGATATCTTCATCATCTTCTGATCCTTCTTCCTTGTCAGATTCTTCCAGATTAGGTATCTCTGATAGATATGCAGTCTTTTTGGGTGCTTTGATTGCTTTGGACTTTGATAAGAATGCTAACTGATCAGCAACATTTTTCTTCTCTTCCACAACTAACTTGACAGAGTCTTCATGTTGATTAAGAACACAGAACAGATCATTTAAGTCTTCTTCACACATATCCTTGTTCATTTGCAGACTTATGGCAAATGATGACCATTCTGAATTTAGACTGTTCAGAAATTTGTAATTTATTTCTGACTTCGTTTTCTTCAGTCCATTTCTTCTCAAATCATTTAGAATAGTACAAAATTTACTGTATGTCTGTGTCAAACTTTCTGACTCTTTTGCTTTGAACCTTTCATAAGCATTTATGCTTTGATTTAACTTTGCCTGAATAGATCTCACAGTTCCTAACATCTGCCTTTCCAATTCGTCCCAAATTTCTTTAGCTGATGATCCACTGTCAATCCTGTTAAGAACCTCATTTGGGACAGCCAAAGTCATCAAAGTAATTGCTCTTTTGTCGATAGCATGCCTATTCTTCTGTTCAGCTGTGTATTGGGAATAATTCTTCTTCACCCTGGTCGCTGGAATTTCTGGAGTTGTCTCTGTAGCAGGGGTTGCAGCAACATCGATATACATTTCAATTGGACCTTCTCTAATAGAGACCATAATATTTTCATCAATGTTGTCTAGGAATTGGATCATACGAATTTTCCATTGCTGATACTCTTCTGGTATAAGAACAGGCGGTTTGGTTTCAGATCCCATGGCTAGATATTCTTTAGAAGACATGATTGTAAGAAAATTCAACAGAAAGACAAATTCGAGTTTCTTGATCGAAATGTAACAGGTAATTCAAGAATTACCAAGAATTCAAGAACTAGCCCTAGCAGCGGAATCGATTTTTGAACGAATCAAGAAATTGATCAATCGATCTTCGCAATCACAATCTTGAATGAATTTGTTTGTTGATTGGCTCTGATACCAATTGACAGTACAGGATCTAATCTTACAATCAATATAGAAAGCAGTAATTGAGAAGTTGTATGATCAAGCCCAATTGTATTCAATGATGAACAGAATTACAGATCTAAGAGAGAGAGAATCTCAAAAATTACAAAGAATGAATACAAAGATTTACGGGAAAATCAGTTAGCAAAGTAGTGTTAACCACTCTATTTATACTGCAACGGACATGTTAAAGCTACAGTACAAATAAGAAAGACTAATAAGAACATAACACGTGTCCTAATTAGTTTACTAAATACTAAGTAAAGTATGTAGTCATAAGTTCTGAACAGGTTGTTCAGAACTTCTGAACATTCTTCTGATAACGCTTCTCAGAGCTTCTGACTCTTTCTCTCAGAACTCTGACTTCTCTTCTCAGATCTCTGACTCCTCTACTCATAACATCTGAGTCTTCTTATCAGATCTTCAACACTTGGTTTATTGACAAAACTTCAGATCTAACAACGATAGAGTGATCGGAGGAATTGGAGGAGTGTGACCTGGACGTTGAGTGCCGACTAGACATATGCACGAAATTTATTTTATTTTTAAAAATAAATTGCATCAATTATTTTTGTGTTTCAAATCGTCGTATGGACGGTGTTGTGAAGTCTTGGAAAAACGTTTGGCACACACAAGATTTTAAACCATGATTTAGGAACGTGCATGGAATTATTTTATTGCAAACAATTGTAAATTATGTCGAGACATGCTTTATTCGTTGCCGTGTCCAATGCTACTTTCGGATACTGTGATATCCATATTTAAATGTCGTTTATGGTTTTGGAAAAGTAACTACGACTTACGACTTTAACATTGGATCTCCTCTACATATGTTAAGGTTGGGAAGGAGAGTTATCTTCCCTTGTGTCAATGTTGAGCTTTAATGGGAATTTTGATTTTTGCGAGTCTTGATGAAGAAGTGTTGTTTTATTTTGTGTAGCAACAAAAAGAAGATTTTTTGAATTATGATGATTTGGTCATAACGTTGTTTTATACGATTTGATTATTGAAAACGAAAACTTTGGCGCCATTTAATTGGTTGGATGTCGTTGAGTTCCATCGAGTTTGATGGAAGTCTTGTGGAGTATGATGGAATTTCGTTTTACGACGTTTTGTGTTGCATGGGTGACACTTTGTCGTGTGCATACTTGAATGATTGTGTGCGTTAGTCCATGGGTTTTAGTGAGTATTGTGTGTCATGCGAATTTTGTTGAGAAATGAGCTTTATGTCGTATTGCACCAAAAAGAGTGGTTTTGGAGTTTTGATGCCACATGGCTTCTCCTTTGAGAATCGTGGTAGTATATTTTGATGCAACTTGCTAGGTGTGCAAATTGATTTATACGTGACGTGAGTAATGCATATAAGAGCATCATGATAGTACGTCTCTAATGTTATGTTTTATGCACTCTCGTTTGTTGGCATTTTGATGCCCTTTCCCGCAAATGCACTATATTGATTTATTGTCATGAATAGTTTTGTAGCCACTATTTTGGGGCGTTAATGTGCATCGCTTGTGCGGTTTAAGGCTTGAAGTCGATTTGAATTATTTTATGTGTCAATCAAAATTATGTGCACGTATCATTTTCCGAAGTTTTGAGAAAAACACATTGATGTGTGCGAGTCTGGTCAAAGGATTTTGTTTCCTTGTAATTATATGACTAAATGAGAAATTTTAAAGTTTGATATAATGAATTTCTACTTTGAAGATTCAGTGTTGACTATCTGGTATGTGCTAAACTATTTCAGAGTAACTACTAAGAAAGTGTTACAAATTGGCATGCATAAATTTTGATTTGAGATTCCTTTATAATGTTTAAGCCGATATTTCCAAATGATGAAAGCACCTCTTTATTCGACTAAAAACGGAAAAATGACCCAAGTCGTTTCGTGTTTTTAACCAAGGTGTGTAAGTGAGTTGTTACGTTTTCTGCGAACAAACTGACACGTGCGAAGTTGCTAATGAATTACAGTTCATGTTGTTTTATGGTTAAAAAGAGAATTTTGGGGATTGATGTCGTGTAAATCCTTCTTTTGAAATTCGTACAAACAGGCTGTTGGACACTGTTTTAATGTAGGAAATTACTTTGCGTGTTTAGTAGAAGTAAATCCATGATGGGACCCAAGCGGTTCATTTTAAAAGTTGTCGAGTACGTTTTTTGCGTTTCGTTAGTAAACTGATTTGCGATGAAATAGTTTTCAAAAATGATTTTTCATACGCGGGACGAGTGTGTCCATGTTTGTGTGTAAGATCCCACATTGGTTGGGGAGGGGAACAAAGGTTGCCTTATAAGGGACTTGATACCTCCTCTATCAGACGCGTTTTAAAACCGTGAGTCCAGGTGTGGACAAAGCGGACAATATCTGGTACGGTTGGCCTGGGATGTTACAGATGATATCAGAGCTGGCAACCGGACTAGTGTGCCAGCGAGGACGCTGGGCTCCCAAGGGGGTGGATTGTAAGATCCCACATTGGTTGGGGAGAGGAACAAAGGTTGCCTTATAAGGGACTTGATACCTCCTCTATCAGACGTGTTTTAAAACCGTGAGTCCAGGTGTGGACAAAGCGGACAATATCTGGTACGGTTGGCCTGGGATGTTACATTGTGCATCTACCGACTAGGTAGTGGTAAGTTTTTGTACGTATGATATGTTAGTATAAGAACCTTCGTGTTGAAAAATCTAGTGAAAACTTTATTGGCATATTTGTTGAGTCTGTCACTTGAAAACCTTGAACTCGTTAGGCTTGGTGGGGTTGAGCAACCCCAGTAAAGGGTGAGAGCGGGTAGAACCATTCAGTGAAGGATTGGGTTTCTGACGCGTGTTAATACCGTGAACCGTATGGTGTCGTTTGCGGGGTCGAATTATTTCTTATTGGCAACTGAAAAGTGGGTCTTGCGGTGTCTTCTGATAATGCTTGTGGTAACCGTTCACGACGGCAACCTTGTTTTGGGTTGTCAGTTTTATATGAAGGACGTGTAGGACCCTTTAGACCGTGGGAATGACCTTGGATTTGTGGGATGTTTGAGGAATGATGCTCGTGTGTGTGGAGCCCTGTGATGGGTCGAATTTTGGTGGTGTGACTAGGTGTCAACTTTTGGATTTCGAGGCCAAGAACCACTAGTGTGATTGGAGGGATGTAACCAATTTTAATAAAATGTGGCATCGGTTGTGATGATCTTAAGAAGTTCGATTGTGATGAATAGATTTAGCGGGATGACCCTCCTTGTGTGGTAAAAGAAGATGGATGATTGGTAATTAGACGTACTTTTGGAGTGGCTTAATCGATGGATCAGTGACGACTGTTGGTGTTGGAGTCTAATGGGACTCGTTAGGAGTAAGTGCTAGTTCAGCAGCGGGAACCTTGGATTAGAGGTTTGTTGGTTTCAGATGTGATCAAACCTTGGGCTATTTGGAGAAAAATTTAAGAGTGTGTGGACACGGATCGATTTAGAGTCGGGATCCGCCGTTGGGGAAGTATGGAACACTTATGGTTGGGAGACAACCGAAGTTGTCTGGTTGGGACTCACTCCAGTAGACGGAGCGTTCACCCGGACATGAGTATAATGTACCTAAGTGAACATTGTTGGTAAGGGTTCGCAAGAAGTTTGTCATAATAGTTCTGCGAGGAAGAATTTGGATTTCAGTTGGAGGCTAGTAGAACATGGAAAGTGTTGAGTTAGATGGTCCTCGGTTGTAAGGAATCTAGATTTCGAGGAAGAAGTCATTCTAAGGTTGGGAGGATTGTAACACCCCAAGATTTTAGGAAAAATCGGATTTGGGACTCGTGGACGTCCGCATAGGCTCTAGGCCGGACGTCCGTGTCGCCGCGGAAGTCCGGAAATCATCCGCGAAAGCAGCAGAGGAAAATGGGGGTGTCGGTCAGATCAAGGTCGGACGTTCGCGTGATGCACCAGTCGGACGTCCGCGTGGGGCCTGATGAGATATTTTGTTTTAAATGAGACCTTTTCCCTCTATCTTCCCCCATTTCATTTCACAACCCTAAATCAGTAATTTCCCCCTCTCTAAACCGATTTCTCCCTCAAGAAAACCTCAAACCCTTCCTCCTCTCCTTCATCTTCTCCACTCAAACCAAACCCATTTCCACCGTTGTTGAAGGTATGGAAGCTTGAAGATTTGGTTGAAGGTATGGAAGCTTGAAGCTTTTGTGGGAGACTATGAGCTTTTGCTTTGAGGATTCAAGTGATGAAGGTAATCTCTCCCTACCAAAAAGCTAGGTTGTTGTTGTTTTCACCTTCTTTTCTATTTTGGGGTATTGTTGGGTGATTTTGGTTGTGTTCGGTTGAGGTGATCTTCTCCTTCTTCACCTATGAAAATTAGGGTTTTGGTATAAGTTAAGATCTTGATGTAAAATGTTTGGGGAATGATTCTACTTGTTTGGATCTAGATATTGATGGTTGGAAACTTATGGATCTAGGATTTTGGAGGATTTGGCTTGATGATTCGTATTTCTTCAAAGGAGCTTACGTTGGGAAAAACTAGATTTAGCCTAAATCTAGCAAGGTGAGTTCAAGTTGATTTGTGAAAACATTGTACATGCCAAAATGGTTATTTTAAAGTATTTATGTGATTTATGTAAAATTATCACTTGTTGAGTTTATTGTGGGTTTTGATTAATCAAAGTGTTGAGCTTTACAAATCTTGTAAAACACCCACATTTGGGGATTTTAAGTGATTGATAAATAAATCACAAATGGAAGCGTTTTGTTAATTATTGCATAAGTGAAGGTTGTTTGGTCAAAATACGCTTTTAGTGTTTGTTGAGATTATGCAATAATTATGATATGTTACGTCTTGAAAATGGGAACGTGTGAGTTGGAGATTTTGGTCAATCTCGACCTTATGAACATTTTGAGAGTTGTAAACCTTTTATTTTGGGCCGATGGCCAATTGAGAATTTAAAGGGCAAAGATTTTGGGTAACGATGTTTTTTGGTTTACGTAACCGTGTGGGCAAGGCGTATTTAGCCAAACGTTTATTTTGCCTTTAAGGGCGTGATTTATACTCAAATGGGTCTTTTGAGTGTTTGTCGGTTTTAGTAGCTCGAGGTGGAGCCTTGGATGTGTTATGCGCTTATTTGCGTTTTATTTTAGTATGTGCCTCTTTGAGTGTTTTGTCTTATATGTGAAGACCATTTGATGATTATGCATTCATGATACTTTTGGGCCTAGTCAACCCTTGCAAATTAAATGCATCCTCATGTTATAAAGAATTTGAGTATACGCATACACATAAATATATATACACGTATGGTTTGACTTCATTGGGAAGGGGTTTTGAGATAATCATGCCTCGGAGCATGTGTTTGCATGATGTGGGTTAGATACACTTCATTGCATGAGTTGACTTTTGATAAACGATCATTAGATCTTTTGAGCTTATGGCTCGGTTTTGGACTCTATTGGGTCTTGAGGGCATTGCCCGGTTTTGATAAGCTCGACGCGGACTTGGGTTATGTTTTGCATGAATTGCATCGTATTTGAGAATTACATGATTTGAATGCATTAGTTATTCTTTTGGGTTTATGTATAAATTTCTAGATTAAGTAAGCTTGTTTTGGATGGTGGTATTCCAAGGTAAAGATCCGGTCGGGTTGAACTTGGTGGTTTTAGGCTAGAGATCCAGTTTGGGTTGATGCCTCAATAGACTAGAGATCCGGTTTGGATTAATGTCTCCGTGGACTAAAGATCCGGTTTGGGTTGACGTCTCACTAGGCTAGAGATCCAGTTTGGGTTGATGCCTCCCTTGACTTAAGATCTGGTTTGGATTGATGTCACTATAGACTAGAGATCCGGTTTGGATTGATGTCACAATAGACTAGAGATCCGGTTTGGGTTGATGTCTAAAATTGACTAGAGACCGGGATATGGTTGATGTCATATGTTTTCCCATTCATGAAACAAGTTATTTATTAATTGTGGTTTAACTCGTGATTTTGCCACATTCGATGGAATCGGGTCTCCCCCGTCACCAAAGGGTGTTGTTTTCGGGTATTTCTTTATCCATGTTGTCGGCATCGTATTATATGTGTATGGATTGTTTTTCCATGATGTATGGGCGATAGTCATGCCTCATCCTTGTTTGGATGTTTTGACTATTGGAGTTTTATTTGTATTGAATTTATTTGGGAAATTCGTTATTGATTTACATCTTGAGTGAGTTTTGGATTTGAGTCCATTGTTGAGAAATGATTTTCGTTGGAAGCCTACGTCACGGTATTTGTGTGCGTTTGGAAAATGGGTAGTCGGTATGTTTAAATACAACCCCCTTTTTAGAAATCGCGATTCGAGTTGAATCCTTTCGTCTAACGAATTATTTAATCTTGATGTAAACTTTGGAACTCACTAGGCGTTAGCCTAACCTTTTTATTTGTCGGCATGTGCAACAGGTTCAGGTTGGGAATAGCTTTATTTACACTGTGAAGTGATGAGTGCTAGTAGAGTGCACGAGGAGTGTTTTGCTTAGCCGCACTAATTTGGGATTAGCAACTTGTGTTGTGTTAAGTAACACCCGACTTGAGTTATTAATTGTGAAAGTTGTGACGTTTTAAATTTTGAGGTATTTCCAAGGATGTCTTGTAGAAAGGATTTTATCCTCTTTTGGTTATTTTATCGAAATTAAAGTTAGTTGCTCTTTCCGATTTGAGGGTGTTACAAATTGCGCCGTTCTACATCACTATTTGTTGCACAAAACGGGTCTCATGATTCATCAAAAAAGAGTCCTCCATATTCTGCATCACCATTTGCTGCACAAAGAAGGTGGTGGTCTTGGGTTACGGTGGTTACGTGCATGGGAGGGGCCGGAGATGGTTGTCAAAAATAATGAGGGGAGCGCTGTGATATTGTCCAGTATAAACAGAAACACCTAGACGATATCCCGATATCCTCGAGAACACAGAGACGATATACACACCACAAGAACGATATCCTCAGGAACACGTGGACGATGACGGTTCACGATGCCGGTTCGCGCTATCCTTTTTGTCACCCCAGAAAAAGATGCTGTCGCATCGGGACCATTAATCATGGCTCGTTACACCGAGTTAATGAACGGGGATTATCGATACCAAAGAAGATGCAAAGTATTTGATGGATTGCAACATCGTTTTTAACCATTAGAAGAGTGAAAAGAGGTTGCAAATTCGTGGAATGGGTTGAGTAAGTGTGTGAAAATAACCAAAGTTCCATTTATGGATAAAGTCATTGAAGAAGTTAACAAGAGGTATGATCGAACATGGTGGGTGAAGTTGGGGAAGTTCATAAGCAAATATGTTTTTGGATCTGGAAGTTTTTTACATTGTTGGATGTTGTGGTTTTGCTTTTATTGTCGACGACTCAAATCATCTTCTCGGTTTATAGTTGTTTTTGTATGTTCAGACAACTTCCTGTCAATGGTTCCTCCCAAAACGCCCCTGTGATAATATCCAAAATACCTACCTCTGTGGTTGCGTTACGATGGTAGTGGGTTACGGTGGCGGTGGGTTACGGTGGCCATGGGGACAATGGACCATGTGTTTATATATATATATATATATATATATATATATATATAGAGAGAGAGAGAGAGAGAGAGAGAGAGATGAAGGTTCAAACGAGAAGCGTACCTATTTACGAGAACGCGAGGAGCGCCTGCCATGTACTGGATCACATGTGATCCACAACTGCGAAAAATTCGGATAGCAGGCGACCTGGGTCGCGAGTCGGCCAAGTCGCCCGGATCACATGTGATTTTAGTTGTGAATCACATTTGATCCACTACATGGGCGACAGCTCCCCCGATCAGTTGTGAATCGCATGTGATTAGCAGTAGTGAATCACATGTGATTCAGTACATGGGCGGTGCTCCTCGCGTTTTCTTAAATTGGTACGCTCCTCGTTTGAACCCGCCTCTCTCTCTCTCTCTCTATATATATATATATATATATATATATATGGTGCAGTATACCCATATATACATGCAGAATATATATATACATATATGTGTACTCTATATAAATATATGTGTATATATAATTAGTTATTTACATTTTTGGTCCTAAATTTTTGATGGATTTTACAAATATAAGAAAAAACAAAAAGAATTACAAAAAGGGAAGAAAACGATTTCGGACAAAAATACCCTTGACACTAATGATAGAAATAGAGGGGGTTAGTGACCAGGTCCTCCTTTTGGAGTAAATTTGAAAACTGAGGGACCACTTCTTGAGATAATGAAGTTCAGGTCTTTCTTTCAAAGAAATCATATAACCACAGGGACCAAAAATGCAATTCACTCTTGTAATAATAATTATTATTATTAGGGAAAACCTAAAAAAATTCAACCTAGTATCACACTTTGAATGGTTAAGTTTTAAACTATTTTTTTTAATAATAAAATTCTTAAATTTTTTAAAATCGGTTAAATACATTCTTGTAACCTACAAAAAAGGTTATGTGATACAAAGTTGAGAAAAGTCTAAAAAACCCCAACAAACTATCTGATTTTAAATGATTAGTCCATAAGTTTTTTTTAACAAATAAATTTTCTAAATTTTTTTCAAATTATTTTTTACCAAATATATTTTTGAACTTCTTTTAACGAATAAATCCCAATTTTTTTAAAGAAACAAAATCATGAACTTAATTTTGAACGAATAAATCCGAAACTTTTTTTGGAACAAAAAAATATACTAATCTTGATCTCACTAACAACAAAATAAAATGAACTAATTAAACAGAGAAAAATAATACTATTCCCATTACAATTTCATTTTACTTTGTTGTCGGTGAGAGGGATTCTACATTTTTTGTTCAAAAAAAGTAGCAATTTTTTTTTAAATTAAGTTTATTATTTCGTTTGTTCAAAAAAAGTTTGGAATTTATTTGTTCAAAAAAAATGTTCAAGAATTTATTTGGTAAAAAACTTTGAAAAAAGTTTAAAGATTTATTTGTTATTTTTTTAAGGAAAAAGTGTAAATATTTATTTGTTAAAAGGTTTTAGGGACTTTAATATTCAAAATCGGATAGTTTGTTGGGTTTTTTAAACTCTTCCTAAATTTGTATCACATTAACCTGTTTTTGCAGCAAAAATGTATTTAACCGGTTTTAGAAAGTTAAAGGATTTTATCATTCAAAAAAATAGTTTAACCACTTAACCATTCAAAATCAGATAGTTTCTTAGGGTTTTTTAAACTTTTCCATTATTATTATATCCACTATAATAATGAATTAGGTAGGGCTGTCTCAAACATTTAGACCAAACATTAGGAGTAAATTGCATTTTTATGACCAAATAGTAAGCGAAACTGGAATCGGATCGACCGTACATTACATATTTTTTGCATTCTCATATTTAAATCATGACATAAATGTTTAATATGTCAATCTAAGTTACCAAAATATACACAAAATACAAATTAAAACAAAATATATTGTATTCTTATGCAATTTGCCTTTTCTTTAAATAACAAATGAATGAAAGAAGTGAATTGAATCCCCTATCGTATTGAATGGAATGATGAATTCCTTTGGGAAAAGGAATTTGATAATTCCTTTGTAATTGAGTACCTTCCTTTTACAAACCAAGTATACTAACGAAATTGAATGAATGGAATTGGCCAACCTGTTTCAACGAACGATTTTGACGAACCAAACTCCCGAGTTAGTTTTGTTTCTGGTATTGTTTGTTTGAATCAAGGTTCTAAATGACGTGAGGCGTGGCGTGACGGTGAGGTCAAACCTCAAGCCTTACAAGTTACGGCGAGGCCACGGCGTTTTTCAAGACGTGCCTTAAGGCAGCATATATATACGTATACACATAGATACACACTTGTGTGCTAGTTATAGAATAATAACGTAGAACAAAACAAATTCATGTAAAGTAATAAAAACAGTCAATTGATACCAAATCTATAGAGTATGGAAAATTATATCAAGAGTGTAAAATCGGGAGTAATTTCTTGAATCTCTACTCACTACCTTCTTCAATTTTTCAAGAATTCTCGTTCGACTCTTCGTGTACGAGAATGGAAGTAAGTATTTACCAATTTTGGGTTTTTAGTTTCAAGTTTCCTTTAAATGTGTATTTAAGTATTAGGTTGCTTAAACAATTATCATTAGTTTATATATTAAAAATAATCTCACACCTTACACAAAATGTTGTGTCGTAACGCGTTGTAACGCATCGTAACGCGCCATAACACGTTACAATGCAAGCCAAGCCTTAAGGTGGAGCCACAGGGGTTAACGTGGCGGCGACCCAAAGCCTTGACGCCATAACGCGCCATAACGAGCCCATAACGAGTTATTTAGAACCATGGTTTGAATCAAGCTTGTATACAGGGGCGGGGGCGGGCCTATCAATGGTTGAGTGGGGTATCGTGCGCCCCCTCACTCGGTTATCGCAAATGAAAAAAAAATTGTCATAATGGCACAGCCACTAAATTACGAGGGTGTCGTTAAATATTTTTAAGCTAAATTATATCAAGAATCTAAGTTGGCTCGGTTGGTTTTGACGGACCGTTTTTTAATGTTACCGGAGTATAAGTTTTAATCCGACACATTTGGTTTAACAAAGGAAATAAAAAAAATTCCGACAAGACATAGACAAATTTAATTATGTTCTTTTAGTTTACGTTATACTAGTATGTTAGATACTCATTTAGGTGGATTAAATACTTATGTGCGTTCTAACTTTATTAAATCTGCGAATGTGCATGATTTTGAGAATTTTGATTTATTGGACATGGTAGCAACAAAAGGAACTGCAATTTCTGGTTTTGGTTGACATGACACGTGATTTACTAACGATTCAAACTAGCATCGTAGCTTTGGAGTCTACTTTTTCTATAAGTAACAAGATAATCTCGCTCTAGATGACAAAACCTAGCCTAAAGTCAGTGGAGTGTTTGAAGGATTACTTGGATGATGTTGAAAAAACGCAACGCCAAATAACACTAGAGTTGAAGATGGGCAACATGGAAGTGAATGTCGAATCAATCAATAATGGCGAAAAACCTATCGACACCCCCAACAACTGATACTGTAAAACGCAAATTAAAATAAAAACAAAAAAAACAAAAACAAACACGGGCTGATTAAATGATTTGTTAAGAGGGACCAATTATGTAACTAGTTACATCGGACCCAAGCAATTAGAGATTTTAAGCCATAGGACAAATTACCTCTTCAAAATTCATAACCTGATCCAGTCTCAAGCCCTGCTTGAAAAAACTATTGAGGCTCGAGCCTGGTATTAATTTTTCAATCCAAGTTTTAATAACTTGATACTCGACTTGTTTACACTAAACTGACCTTTTACACACACAAAAACATAATGTACATTCATATATGAATACGCACAATGACAAAATACAATGATATTCATTTACAAATATACAAACAGAAGAAAACAAGAATATAAACTATCACTCACTAAGATTATAAACACCCATAAAACCAAATTCATGGTTCGATATCGAGATAAACTCATGGTACCTAAAAATACCACACGCTCGATATTCAACATTTCTCAAATCCTACAAAATTTACAGCCGTGAATTTTTTACATACAAACAAACAAACAATAATACACATAAAATCTGCAAAACTTACTTTTCTAATAAGTTAGTGTTCACGTAGTACTCACTCTAAATGTACAAAATCACTATAACCCAGAATTTGGGTTGTTTCCAACGAGAATGAGCGAGATTTCCATACCACGGCTGAACGCCTGGTTAAACATGAGCCGGGTTTGAAACGTTGAGATGAAAGGGAACCATGAACAAAGGGCAATGGGGATAAAGATCAGCATTCCCATCCCAGCATCGTATAACCGACCAAGAGATCGTACTGATTTCCATAATCCAATCCTTTTCAGCACCGGTTTCCATGCCACACATATCTGGTACAAAACGACATATTTCCTGTTAGAAAAGATGTGTATATAATCGATGAATCGAGAACAGAGAGAGATGGTGCTGAACGTCAGCGGCTTTTCATATATTGAGAGAGACAATTACAAGAGATTGATTAACCTAATAATGTGAACTAAGCTACAAATATATACTAGCAAGTTACAGGTAATTACAAACTAGTCCTTGTACTTTACATATGTGTTATATAACTCTAACACCCCCACCCTCCCCCCCCCCCCCCCCCCACCCCCCACCCCTCAAACTCAAGTGGGGGAAGAATGAGCCAAGTTGAGTTTGGAAACAAGAGCCCGAAAACGCCTCGGAAGATGAGCTTTGGTGAAGATGTCCGCTGTCTGATCAATGGTTGAAATTGGGAGAAGTCGAACGGTCTTGCGAAGAACATATTGACGGGTGAATGACAGTCAATCTCGATGTGCTTTGTACGCTCATGAAAGACATCATTGTGAGCAATTTAAATAGTACTATTGTTATCACACCACAATGGTGTTGGAGAGATCTGATGAGCACCCATATCAGATAGTAACCAGCGTAGCCATACAAGTTCTTGCGTAGTGTCAGCTAAAGCTCGATACTCAGCTTCAGTACTAGATCGAGCTGTCAGAGATTGTTTTTTGCTGCGCCAGGAAATAAGAGAGTCTCCAAGGAAGAAACAATATCCGGTGGTAGAGCGACGGCCTGTTATGTCTCCATCCCATTCAGCATCGGAGAATGCACAAAGAGTTAAGGACGATGTGGATGAGAAATGAAGTCCATGAAACATTGTCCCTTTAAGATACCGAAGGATACGAAGAACCGCGGCATAGTGATCGGAGCACGGAGCAGCCATGAACTGGCTGACTATATGAACTGCATATGCAAGATCCTGTCGAGTAACAGTCAGGTAGACCCAAGGTTCTAAATGACGTGAGGCGTGGCGTGGCGGTGAGGTCAAACCTCAAGCCTTACAAGTTACGGCGAGGCCACGGCGTTTTTCAAGGCGTGCCTTAAAGCGGCATATATATACATATACACATAGATACACACTTGTGTGCTAGTGTATAGAATAATAGCGTAGAACAAAACAAATTCATGTAAAGTAATAAAAACAGTCAATTGATACCAAATCTATAGAGAGTATGGAAAATTATATCAAGAGTGTAAAATCGGGAGTAATTTCTTGAATCTCTACTCACTACCTTCTTCAATTTTTCAAGAATTCACGTTCGACTCTTCGTGTACGAGAATGGAAGTAAGTATTTACCAATTTTGGGTTTTTAGTTTCAAGTATCCTTTAAATGTGTATTTAAGTCTTAGGTTGCTTAAACAATTATCATTTGTTTATATATTAAAAATAATCTCACACCTTACAAAATGTTGTGTCGTAACGCGTTGTAACGCATCGTAACGCGCCATAACGCGTTACAATGCAAGCCAAGCCTTAAGGTGGAGCCACAGGGGTTAACGTGGCGGCGACCCAAAGCCTTGATGCCATAACGCGCCATAACGAGGCCATAACGAGTTATATAGAACCATGGGTAGACCAGAGAACCAACTAGTTGACGGTACCATGTAGGGTCCCGCAGCGGGGTTCCAGCATTGGGAGCAAGATGCAGATTTTGCTCAATGGGAGTAGATGCAACTTTGTTGTCTGTAATCTCAGCTTTGGACAACAGATCTGAAATGTACTTGGCTTGACAGAGATAGATGCCGGAAGAGTCTGACAGAACTTCAAGACCAAGGAAGTAGTGTAGCTTACCAAGATCTTTCATCTCAAAGCATGAGCTGAGAGACTGTTTGAGATGAGTGATACCTGTAGAGTCACTGCCGGTAATGATCATATCATCAACATACAATAGGAGTAAGATAGTACCTGCAGCAGTGGTCCGAGTAAACAGACCAGAATCATAATTACTCGGAGAAAACCCTAATGAAATGACAGTATTGCTAATTTTTTCAAACCAATCACGAGGAGCTTGTTTGAGGCCATAAAAGGCTTTTCGAAGTCAGCATACATGACCCTGACGAGAGATCACACCTGGAGGGGGTCTCATGTAGACTTCCTCTTCGAGATCACCATTTAGAAAGGCATTCTTGACATCCATCTGGTTAAGTAGCCATCTTTTGGTGGCAGCTATGGCGAGAAGATTACGAACCGAGGTGACACGAGCCACAGGAGCAAACGTCTCCTCGTAATCAATGCCATATTCTTGATTGAAGCCTTTTGCCACAAGGCGTGCTTTGTATCGATCAATGGATCCATCATACTTTGTTTTGATTTTGAAGACCCATTTGGAACCAATAGGTGACTTACCCGGTGGGAGAGGTACAAACTCCCATGTATTTGCTTTGTCAAAGGCCTAAAGTTCCTCAGTCATAGCTTGCTTCCAAACAGGGTTAGAAGCAGCTTCCTTGAAGGAAGTGGGTTTATGGTTGGACAACAGTGTAGCATAAAAATGATAATTACGAAGGTGAGAAGGAACTTGTCTTACCCGGTCTGAGCGTCGTACTCCATCTTGTGCTTGAGAGGTGCTAGGATCCATAGACTCAGCAGATGGCTCAGAAGTAGTACTTGGAGGTGGTGCAGATGATTGATCATGATCAGATGGCACTGATGAGGGTGAATCGGAAGAGGGCACAGATTGAGGTGCAGCGGGCACAGATGAGGGTGAATCGCAAGAGAACACAGATTGAGGTGCAGCAGGCACAGATGAGGGTGAATTGGAAGAGGGCACAGAGTGAGGTGCAGCGGAGGGAGGTGGACCAGATGGAGGGGTGAGTATGGGATCTAATTGGAGTGAGTCCAATGAGATAGATGTATCATTGAAGAAGGAAGGGGAGGGGTGGGTGTTTCCTGAAATTTGGACACCGTTGAGAAGGGAAGATGTTCCCAGAATGTGACATGACGAGATATACGTAGTCTCTTAGAGACTGGATCCCAACAACGATAACCTTTGTGTTCAATACCATAGCCAAGAAAGCAGCATAATCGAGAACGAGGTTCGAGTTTGGTGTGTTCGTGAGATTGCAACTGAACAAAGCAGGCACAACCCCACACTTTTAGGAGTTCATATGCAGGGGAGACCCCATGGAGCATTTCATAAGGAGACCTTTGATTTAGGATGGGGGTCGGGTGCCGGTTGATGGTGTAGACAGTTGTGAAGGCAGCTTCGCCCCAAAAACATTCTGGACACTTGCCTGAGATTAATAGAGTACGAACAGTATCGAGGATGTGACGATGTTTACGTTCTGCACGTCCATTTTGCGGAGAGGTGCCGGGACAGGAGTACTGAGAAAGAGTACCTTGAGATTGAAGAAAAGAGAGGAGAGGAGATTCTTTATATTCCATAGCATTATCTGCGCGAAGAATCTTTATAGGCTTAGAAAACTGAGTCAGAATCATACGGGCGAAGGTAATATATATTTGAGGTAGTTCTGAGCGATGTTTGATGAGATATATCCAAGTAAAGCGTGTGTGATCATCGATAAAGATAACGAAATATCGAGAACCTCCCATGGATGGATGTGGTGCAGGTCCCCAAACATTAGAGTGAATGAGATCAAAAGGGGAAGCAGAGTTAAATTCATTTAGTTGAAAGGGTAAGGCATGATGTTTGCTAAGTTGACAAGATAAACAAGAAACGTTTTCAGAAGAAGTGTTTCCTAAAAAACCTGAAGTAGCTAACAGTTTTATTCTAGCTAAAGATAAATGTCCTAGGCGCTCATGCCATAATGCAAAGGAAGGGGTACTGGAAGCAGAAGCAACAAAATTTGATGAGTGTAAGGGAAGACGGATGTAGACCACTTCAATCATTCGACCAACTTTACGACCTACTCCAAGGATCTGCTTGGTCTTTGGATCCTGCACAACACAACCAGAAGGATGAAACAGAACAATTAGACCGGCTTTCATAAGCTGAGTGGTCGAAATCAGACTCAGAGATAAGTTAGGAATATGTAGCACATCAGGTAATTGGATATTGGGGGTAGATACACTCCCACTGAAGGATACAGGTAAGCGAGTATCATCCGCAGTACGGACTGAGGAGAACATTCTGGAGGTTTGCTTAGATACAAATCAGCCGGCCTTAGGTGTCATGTGGTTACAACATCCAGAGTCAAATAGCCAAGGGTTACCTGGTGCTGAGATGTTGCACTGAGAATTCATACCCATAGAACTTGTCATGAGTCGCTCTATAAGCTCTTGGTTTCGGCGCATGAGTTCCATAAGGTCAGGCGATGAGTTTTTGTTATGCGGTGCCTGAATTGCCGGCGTAGGGGAGTCTTGAGTGATTGATCCAGTAAAAGTCTGAGTACGCTGTTGCCTTTGCTTACCTGAATTCCGTGGATGCTTTGGACAATCAGACCCATAGTGTCGTGGTTGTGTGATCCCACACCAGCGACACTTTTGAATTGGGCAGTTGAGGAGAAGATGAGATGTAGAGTGACAGAACGTGCATTCACTGTATGTAGATTGGCCATTGAGAGCCATCTGACGTATTAGAAAACTGATTGAGAACTGGAATTGAAGACTGTGAGGTACCGAAACTGTGTGTTTCGGAATTGAAGACCGAAAAGAGGAGTTTTGGGGTTGTGAGCGATGGAACTGAGTGTTCCGGAATTAAGTTCAGAAAAGTGAGAACCGGAGTTGAGTTCCAGAATTGATCTCAAATCTTGTTTTCGCGGATCAAGAAAGATCCGGAATTGAAAAACAGGATCCGGAAGCAGGTTCCGGATTAGAGAAGCAGTGCCGGAAAATGAATAAAGAAGCAGTATCGGAAGTGGAGTTCCGGAAGAAAATTGGAGCAGGTTCCGGAAGCAGTAGTTCCGGAATTAAAAAATGAAACAGGTTCCGGAATTAAGCAGATATAAGTTCCGGATTAAGAAAAACTGAAACAGGTTCCGGATCAGTTGAAGAGTTCCGGAATTAGAGTACCAAATGAAACAGGTTCCGGATCAAGTGAATAGTTCCGGAATTATAGCATCAAATGAAACAGGTTACGGAATTAAAAAAAATTGAGAGAAGTACCGGAACTGAGATGTTCCGGAGTTGAGGCGAGTATCGGAACTGACATGTTCCGGAATTAGGGGCGATTCCGGATTAGGTTATCCGGAGTGTGCGATTAAAGGCAAATAAAATTATCGAACAACAACAAAGGAAGAAAAGAACGAGCAGTAAGAAACCCAGAAATTGAACGGGTAAATAACACGTACCTAGAGCTCTGATACCATGTTAGAAAAGATGTGTGAATCAATCGATGAATCGAGAACAGAGAGATATGGTGCTGAACGTCAGCGGCTTTTCATATATTGAGAGAGATAATTACAAGAGATTGATTAACCTAATAATGTGAACTAAGCAACAAATATATACTAGCAAGTTACAGGTAATTACAAACTAGTCCTTGTACTTTACATATGTGCTATATAACTCTAACATTTCCATTCATTTCTACCCATAAAAAGAATACGAGAACAAATCAACCACCACAACTTTTAAAAAAATCTTAAAGAAAACGTACCGAAAGTAATCCCCAACCAGTGGGTACGAATGCTAAGATGCACGCAAATATGTCAGTAACAGTAAGGTCGGTAATGGCAACAGCAACCACTATGCCAGCAAGTGCAAGCATGAAGGCAACTCCTTGTACGAAACGCAAGATCAGTTGAAAGTTCACCGATATTTTCTGGTTGAACGTAAATATCTGTACACATAAAAACATCAAGCATCCCAAGTAATAAATAATACATCATGGCATAATAGAGTTTTAAGACTTGATCTTAAACTTGTGTACCTTAAAAAGGAATATAAGTCCTACGAGCGCTAGCCATGAGAATCCATACACCTACAGAAACATGTATTATTAGCACTTTAGCGATAATACATAAGTTGTCAAAAATATGCACAACAATAAGCAAATGGACAACAAAAACGCCATTTATTAGGAAACAAAGAACGTTGATTTCAACCCAACAAAGAAGTTGCCTAAATTATGCAAATAGGTTATTACCGATAGTGATGTTTCTGATCCTTGCACATCCAATTTGTAAATAACACCATATTGGAAAATGAAAAACCGTAGGCTCAAAATGGTTTCCATAAGCCTGCCACTAAGTGTTCGGATATGAGACTGCAAAAAAGATAATCGTAAGCCTTCCCCTAAATGTTTGAAAATGGAAAACCGTAGTCAACCTAGCAAAGCTACAGCATGCAAGAAATTTGGAAGAATTTGTATAATAGAAAATCATCAAGCTAAATAATATGGAAACTTGGTAACACTTGGTTAGACCATTTCCTCCGTTCGCCATTTTGTGGGTCCTATCTTGTTTCCTCAGTGCAGGAAATGGAACCCACGACCATGTGTTTTTTATAATATAGATACGTAGAGCATAGACAAAAATGAAAAATGGTGTTCATACCAGTTCTTCATCCCACCATGTTTCCCAGCTTTCTTCTCCCTTTACACCAATTCCACCCCTATAAAAGAGCCAATTTGTCCAATCTCGAAAATCCTCTACCGTCCTAAAGAATCAAACAAGAAGTTAAGCTCATCGACTTAGAACAACATAAGTCGTCCTACAATTCCAAATTGGAAAACTTACTTCTGCCACTCGAAACCAGATGGATTGAACAAATATGGCGCAAAAAGCCATGAAATTGCCATGAACCAACTGCTAACACTAAGAAGAATGTAACCCAGTGCACCAGCTTCATTGAACCCATATGAAACGAACACCACTAACAATAAAACAACTTCCAGTCTGTTTCAAAAAAAAGCGCATGAGAAATGGAATGTGTGTGTGTGTGAGTGACACATCGTCGGTTGTGAAAGGATCGACGAGCGTCTAAATCCTTTTTGATAACGAGATTATGAAACATAATACTCGAAAAACTAGAGAATCCTCTCTAAAAGAAACAAACTTTATTAATTGATAAACTTCTCAACAATGAAACCTAATAATCCTATTTATAATATAAACTAGAAAAACGATAAATACTAAACTAATAAGATAAATAAGAAAATTAAAACTTAATCCTAATCTAAAATTAAATAACTAAAAGATAATAACTATAATTAATTACTAAATAAATAAAGCTGGAAATAAAGGAATCAAGTGAGAGGAATTGGTTTAGGAAAAGGAGGTCACGTGAATTGGTTTAGGAAATTAGGATGAAGGTTACGTGAGGCTTTAATTGCAATTGGGATGAAGGTGGCGCATGGTTTGGCAAACAGTAGCTTACGTGACTTGTTGTGTGGGTTAGCAAACATGCAACTAACTTGTAACCTGCTTCGGACACTGTTTATGATTCTTAACTTGTTTCTTTTCCGATGCCAAACCCCGAGTCTATTTCGGGCTCGCTTTCCTTTCCGAGCTCGTTTATCTTTTTCCCAATTATTTGTAAAAACCTTTATTAACTCTCGAATTCTCCCTGTATCAGTCACTCTCACTTGAAAAGAACTCGTCCTCGAGTTCACTTGAAAAACGACTTCACCCGGCTCGTATAACATGCGTTTCGTCAAAACGCTTGGACGCACAACTTGGTCTCCAAAATTCAAAAATCTCGACCGGTCTTCAAATTCCGACGGCGGTCGTTGCAATTCCTTCCATACGAGCAATAATTTATTAAACTCGAAAGGGTAAGAAACGTGAGTAACTTACCGGAAACTGTTTCGGTTTGAACCGAAGCCTTGGGTGCTTGAATAACGAATACATCATCCTCGGGATCATCGTTCTTGACATCTTGAGACAACAGTTTCGTCGTCTCGAGAATATCTTCCATTAGCTTGTCTTCGGTTTCTTTGACAGTTGACCCGATATCTGTTGTCGACTCTTTCGAATCGGGACAGGTTTCATGGTGTGACTCCGTTTTGAGATGAGCGAATTTATCTTTGTTGGTCCCGAAGGGTTATACAAGTTTGTAGAAGGGGGGGTTGAATACAAACACACAGGTTTTACTTTCTAAATTGTTTATTGATAAATCATTAACAATTTACAGCTTGTTGCGGAAACAAGATTAAGGATAAACCTAAATCTAAACAAGTTGGAACACTAAGGTTTCTTGCACTAAGAAAGATAAGGAAATTACTAATAATAACCTATCTTGAGATTAGAGGATGAACTTGTCCAGAGTTAGCAAGTTACTTCAAAATGAAGTGGGTTCATCTCTTTATATACTGCATGCATTTAATGCAAGTCAGTATATACTTTACACGTGTCATCAGCTGGTTGGTTTCATGTCATTGACCTTTGTTGACAACCTTAGTAGCCGCATGAATGAACAGTGTAGTATCAGAGTGGTTGTACAATTTCAGACAATAAGGAGGTTCTTTTCTGACATCTCGTACGGAGTCATGCAAGGGTGGTTAAAACAACAGTACTTTGTACGGAGGACTTCATGATCAGCTTTCGTTGAATCAGAGCTTTATCATATTATCAGCGAATGATAAAGTTCAGCGATAGCTGAAGTCTTGTACTTGATACTTCATGTTGAGTGGACAAATATGAGTCTTCGCTGATCCGTATCAGTTCATTAGGAGACTTGTCGCTGGTTCTTGAGCTTGATCTTCGACTTCAGCGTAGAACCTATGTTGACGTGAAACTTGTCTTCAGGGATCATAAGTAAACAACTAACTTATCAGCGATCACCATAAGGACTGAACAGACTCAGCATATTATGGTGTGTTGGTCCCGAAAGGCCTATACAAGTTTGTAGAATGGGGAGGGGGGGGGTTGAATACAAACACACTATTTTACTTTTCTAAATTGTTTATTGATAAATCATTAACAATTTACAGCTTGTTGCGGAAACAAGATTAAGGATAAACCTAAATCTAAACAAGTTGGAACACTAAGGTTTCTTGCACTAAGAAAGATAAGGAGATTACTAATAAAATCCTATCTTGAGAGAGATTTGAACTTGTCCAGAGTTAGCAAGTTACTTCAAATGAAGTGAGTTCATCTCTTTATATACTGCATGCATTTAATGCAATTCAGTATACACTTTACACGTGTCATCAGCGGATTGGTTGCATGTCATTGACCTTTGTTGACAACCTTAGTAGCCGCATGAATGAACAGTGTAGTATCAGAGTGGTTGTACGATCTCAGATTTTCGGAGGTTCTTTTCTGACATTTCGTACGGTGGCGTGCAAGGGAGGTTAAGACAAAAGTACTTTGTACGGAGGACTTCATGATCAGCTTTCGTTGATTCAGCGATTATCATTTACTATTCAGCGAATGATAAAGTTCAGCGATAGCTGAAGTCTTGTACTTGATACTTCACGTTGAGTGGACAAATCTGAGTCTTCGCTGATCCGCATCAGTTCATTAGTAGACTTGTCGCTGGTTTTTGAGCTTGATCTTCGACTTCAGCGTAGAACCTTTGTTGACGTGAAACTTGTCTTCAGGGATTATAAGTAAACAACTAACTTATCAGCGATCACCATAAGGACTGAACAGACTCAGCGCATTATGGTGAACAGTGTTCGCTAAATGTTTAATTTAAAGAGCGAGAGTTCCTATCAGCGGTACTGTAAGATCTTAGTACTTATCAGCGATAGTGAAACTCTGATACATATTGTTTACATACAATTTTCACTAAGTATTTAAGAGAGGGTCATTATCAAATCACTGAGGGTTTGGATCAACATGGTGAACAGTGTTCGCTGAATGTTTAATCTAAAGAGCGAGAGTTCCTATCAGCGGTACTGTAAGATCTTAGTACTTATCAGCGATAGTGAAACTCTAATACATATTGTTTACTTACAATTTTCACTAAGTATAAAAGATAGGGTCATTATCAAATCACTGAGGGTTTGGATCAATAATCTCCCCCTATTTGATTATAACATAGCAACAGAGAAAATTGCTATTTAATGAAAACATAAGGATAAAAAGAACTTATAAAATATTTGTCCCTTTTACTGTTTTCTGGGATCTTTTCTGTACTGATGGAGTAAAGTACTTTCGCTGAAATATTTCTTTAAAACTTTGAATCAGGATTCAAAGGGAAATGGAAAGATTACAAGTACAAGCGAAATAAATTACAAGTAAAAAAGAATAACTGATACAATAGAGAATTAGGCGATCATATCAGCTTATAAAGGTTCGTCCTTAATGAGAAGTTCATCAAGGGTCTTTGATGTGGGAATCATCCAGTCAGGAACAGTTACACCTTGATTTCTTTTGTTCAGCGCTTCTTCGAAGATCAAGGGCTTCAGATGTCTTGCCTGAATGTCATTCCTAAAGTCACACCAGTAGATAAGATCTTTCAGCTGTTCGATGGGAGTGATGTGAAGTTCATAGATGCGTTGAAAACGCTTTCTTCCATCATAGTCAATGAAGAATATCCCATAGGGTTCGCTTAAGACTTTCCCAGGGATGAAAGTCTCACCTTCAGGAAGAGATGTGTCAAGTCCGGAGAGATCAGGGTCAGAACCAAGGACTTCAGCAAGGGAAAAACCAATACCAGTTTCATTTCTTATACGAGGACCATCATTTAAAGATTTAGACTTTTTCTTCGCTGAGGCCTTTCTTTTCTGACTTTCGAGAGGAGGAGGAGGAGGAATATCCGCATAAGAGTAGACCATATCGATCTGCTTGTTTATCAGCTTTTCGAAATTTTCTTTGTACTTAGACTGAGACTTCTGTATGGCTAACCCGATCTCCAACCATTCAGAGAGACCGTACTTCGTGATATTTTCAGCATAGAATTTTTCGTACTGATCATTCTCTCTGAATATCTCGATTTCAGCGATTGAAACTTTAAGGGTTGATCTTCCAGTGATGAGTACCTTGATTATTCTTGAAGCTCGATGTTTGTAATGAACTTTTTCTTGACACCAGGCTAAGGTAGATTTGGACACTGTTCTCTTTTCTTCCACGATCTTCTTTGCATCTTCCCATAGCTGACGTTGAACGTCGATAGGAGCTCTTTTCAGCTTGGGGTCTTTCACTGATTGTCGAGAAAGCTGGATGGCATATTCTCTGTCTTTTTCTTCAGCTTCTCTTCTTTCAGCGATTAGACGTTCAGCTCTGAGGTGATCCTTGTATTCCTTTTTAGAAACTCTTAACTTTCTAGGAACGGAAGGAAGTTGATCACGCCTCAGAATTATTCGTTGATCTTCGAACATCTTTATTATTTCCTCTCTTCTTTTCTGATCATCTTCACTTAGTTTTTGAGGAACCAAGGAAGGTCTGCTTGAATGAGTGAGTATTTGTTCTTCTG
Organism: Saussurea involucrata; assembly: GCA_033807775.1. Lineage (NCBI taxonomy): Eukaryota > Viridiplantae > Streptophyta > Magnoliopsida > Asterales > Asteraceae > Saussurea > Saussurea involucrata. Next base: position 184,707,002 of record CM066321.1, read on the forward strand.
GTTCATCAGTCTCAGAGATCAAATCCAAGACTGGGATTATTTCTTCAGCAGCAGCTGGGATTATTGTTGGTGAAGTCGCAGTTGTGGAGACTTCAGCGATATCCTCAAACAGGGGAGAGGACTAGCTGAAACTGTGACACCCTAAAAAAACGGGTCAACAAAAACTTCCATAAAACGGAAGAGTGATATATACAATGCCATTGCACGAGCTATAAAAAAGGAATATACAATGCCTGTTTACAAACAAGATGTAAATTTTGACTACTAAATGACAACCGACTAATCTAATCTCTACTATAGAAATAAGATTACAAAAGGTGTCATAATTAGTCCGGTTTGATCTTCTATCTTTGGCATCTCAAAATATCCCCATGCTCACAAGTCCCCACTATGCCTTCTTAAAGACGGCACCACTAGAACCTGTGATACACATTAGACAAGCAACAAGTGTTAGGCTTTGAATGCCTAGTGAGTCAAATATATATAAAAAGATCTGCAATTATTTCATATAACGAATATCAACATGATCATTCACAATTTGGACTCTATGGGGAAGACCCAAACACCAACCCGAGTTACACCGTAATTGAAGATATACCTTAACGTCTACCTCCAAGGTAACGCCTCAAGGCCCGGCACATCGGGACTACCTATAAGGTATAATCCCGAAGGCGTGGATCGATACACAAACCTCCAAGGTAGGTGCCCAAGACTATATCTTCCTAGTGCCTACTTAGGGACTCATCCAATTTGTGAATACCATTATACAACTACTCCAAGCAGTTCACAACGCCATATATTACTTCCATGAAACAGTCCAACTATCCCATTAAGCATATAATTCCTACATCCAAGTAGTACTCCAATTAACCACATACATACAAGTGATAATATAAGTTTTGTCATCTAGTACAGAAACATACACCAATTTGCATATTTAGTTATTTTCATCATGGAGTTATAATTCTTCCATTGAGACACAGCTTAGCTCCAAACCCTAATGTTTAGGTCTAATAAAACCCAAATGAATACTATCATAAACTGTACAAATCCAAGTAGAGTGAGATGTTTCATAATCTTTGTCTTACCTTTAAGCTCCTTTAAATCTCCTCTTTAGAGATATAAGAGCTTATTGGTTCAATATCCACTTTTAAGATAAAACCATTAGAAAATCAAATAATAGTGTGATTCATGTGTCAAGTATACTTTTAAGTTCAGTTTACTCACCTTAGAAGATTTGTGGTAAAATCCCAAACCCTAGATGGAGTGAGTGTAGCTGGTTCTTGAAGAGAAGGTATAATCGTGTCCTAAGATGAGATTAACCACCTTGAGATTCATCATAAACGTACATAAACACTTCTAATAACCAACAATAGATGGAAGGAAGAAAGGGTGATAGAACCCTACCTTGAGAAGGAATGAAATCGACCGCCAAACTGTTTCTGTGTTCACAAAATAAGCTATCAACCCGTAACCCCCTTTTTATACCAAACAGGCCCCCGACGATTATGACATCGCGATAGTGACACTGTCACTATTGCCGGGGCATTCTCGCCAAACTCCCTCCCCCCCCCCCAAACTCTCGGTACAAATCGAGCGAAAGTGACCTTGCGATAGTGACACTGTCACTATCGCCTAAAGCATACTCGCCCAAAATCTCTAAAGCCTGAAATTCGAACTTGCGGTACACTTTGAGCGAGAGTGACACCCGCGATAGTGACATGGGCACTCTCGCCGGTCACTATCGCCTAAGGGGTACCGAGCCTCATTTGGTCCTCTTTTCAGCCCTTGATCAGATCCTACCAAATCCCAATTTAAGGTAAATTGATAAAATACTTGAACATGTACAACAACTACATAAATAACTTATAACTAAAATTCGGGGTGTTACAAATCTCCCCAACTTGAACAAAATTTCGTCCTCTAAATTTAAGGTTGTACGAATAAATGCGGATAACGGCGTCTCATGTCCTCTTCCGGTTCCCAAGTCACGTTGGCACCTCGATGGTGCTTCCACTGCACTTTGACCTTGGCTACTTCTTTGTGTCGGAGTTTCGTAACCACTCTGTCCAAAATAGCTTCTGGTTCCTCGATACATCGGTTGTCATCCACCCGGATTTCCGATAAAGGTATCACGCTCTCTCCTTCCGCTAAGCATTTTCGTAGATAACACACATGAAACGTTGGATGGATTCCATCCATTTCCGGAGGTAGATCTAATTTGTAGGCTTGCGAACCCACACGTTCTAGAATAGTGAACGGTCCAAGGAAACGGGGACTTAACTTCCCGCGCTTTCCAAAACGAATTAATCCCTTCCAAAGGGATACTTTCAACATCACTCTATCTCCTACTTGGAATTCTATTGGTTTTCGCCTCTTGTCAGCGTAGCTCTTTTGTCGATCTTGGGCCGCTTTCAACCGTTCTCTAATGATTTTAACCTTCTCGGCCGTTTCTTGTACAATCTCCGGCCCGACAAATTGCTTTTCTCCCGCCTCTAACCAACACGCGGGAGTCCTACACTTTCTCCCATACAAGGCTTCGAACGGTGCCGCCTTCAAGCTCGAGTGATAACTATTATTGTAAGCAAACTCTACTAACGGTAGGTGAGCATCCCAGTTGCCCCAAAAATCGATTACGCACGCCCTCAACATATCCTCCAAAGTCTGAATGGTCCTTTCGCTTTGACCGTCTGTTTGTGGGTGGTATGTCGTGCTCAAGTTCACCCTCGTACCAAGTTCTTCTTGTAACGCTTGTCAAAATCTTGATGTGAATCGACTATCCCGATCAGAGACTATGGACACGGGCACTCCATGTCGCGAAACCACCTCATCAATGTAAAGTTTTGCCAACTTGTCCATTGGTAAAGTTTCTCGCATAGCCAAGAAATGTGCACTCTTCGTCAATCGATCCACTATCACCCAAATGGTGTCGTGGCCCTTCATAGTCCTTGGCAATTTAGTCACAAAATCCATTGTGATCTTCTCCCATTTCCACTCGGGAATTTCCAAAGGTTTCAACTCACCATAGGGTAATTGATGTTGAGCTTTTACTTGAGAACAAGTCGTGCACTATCCCACATACCACGCCACATCTAGCTTCATGACCGGCCACCAATAATGCAGCTTCAAATCCCGATACATTTTGGTACTTCCGGGATGAATGGAGTACTTGGATTTATGAACCTCATCCATGAGTAGCTCCCGATTCCCGCCGATCTTAGGCACCCACACTCGCCCATTGAACAACTTAACTCCACGACTATCTTCGATTAACTGTTGTTTTTGTTTCACCATTACTTCATCCTTAAGGTTTTCTTCTTTTAGGGCATCGGATTGTGCTACTCTAATCCGTTCCACTAAACTTGACACTATGTCTATCCTCGAGAAGTTGGCACGTAAACTTCCGCTATACTCTTTTCGGCTTAAGGCGTCGGCGACCACATTAGCTTTACCCGGATGGTAACGCAATTCACAGTCGTAATCTTTGAGTAACTCCAACCATCTTCGTTGTCTCATGTTCAGCTCCTTTTGGTCGAATACATGCTTCAAACTCTTGTGATCCGTGTACAACGTGCATTTCGTGCCGTATAAATAATGACACCACAACATCAATGCAAAAACCACAGCGGCCAATTCCAAATCGTGTGTAGGGTAGTTCTTTTCATGCACCTTGAGTTGTCTCGAGGCATAAGCGATCACCTTTCCCCGTTGCATTAACATACATCCTAAGCCCAACTTGGATGCGTCGCTATAGACTACAAAGTCTTCCGACCCTTCGGGTAAGGATAGGATTGGTGCTTCACACAATTTCTTTTGGAGAGTACGGAATGCCTTCTCTTGTACATCGGTCCAAACAAAGTTCACATTCTTCCACGTCAACGCCGTCAATGAAGAAGCAATCTTGGAAAAATCTTGAATGAACCTTCGATAGTAACCCGCCAACCCCAAGAAACTTCGGATTTCTCCCGGACTCCTGGGCGGTTCCCAATTCATCATTGCCTCGATTTTGGACGGGTCCACTTTCACTCCATCCCGAGTAATTACATGACCCAGAAATTGGACCTCCTTCAACCAAAAGTCGCACTTAGAGAATTTTGCGTAAAGTTTTTCTTTCCTCAATACTTCTAACACTTCTCGTAGGTGTAGCTCGTGTTCTACTTCATTCTTGGAGTAAACCAAAATATCATCTATGAAGACAATTACTGTCTTGTCAAGAAAAGGTCGGCACACCCGATTCATCAAATCCATGAATACCGCTGGTGCGTTCGTCAGTCCAAACGGCATTACTAAGAATTCATAATGGCCATAGCGTGTTCGAAACGCTGTCTTTGGGACGTCGTCTTCCTTAACTTTCACTTGATGATAGCCCGAACGTAAGTCGATCTTTGAGAAGCATCCCGCCCCGTGAAGTTGGTCAAACAAGTCATCGATTCTAGGAAGTGGATATTTGTTCTTCACGGTTACCTTATTCAACTCCCGGTAGTCTATACACATGCGCATTGTGCCATCTTTCTTCTTTACAAATAGAACTGTCGCTCCCCAAGGAGATGAACTCGGCCTTACGAACCCCTTCTCCAAGAGTTTCTGAAGTTGCGTCATTATTTCTTGCATCTCGGACGGAGCTAAACGATAGGGAGCTCTAGCTATTGGAGTCGCCCCCGGTACCAAGTCTATCTTAAATTCCACTTGGCGGTCCGGTGGTAAACCCGGTAAGTCTTCCGAAAACACGTCAGGAAACTCACGTACCACTTTTACATCTTCTACCTTCCTTTTCTCCAACTTGGCATCGATAACGTATGCAATGAAGGATGCACACCCTTTGACCAAGCATTTCTGGGCCTTCAACATTGAAATAATTGATATATCCCCCTTCATTCGTTCCCCATAAATAATTACGTGACTCCCGTCCGGAGATGGTATACGAATCAGTTTCTTTGCGCACAAGATTTCGGCTTGGTTTTCGGATAACCAATCCATTTCGACCACCACGTCAAATCCTCCGATCACTATTGGTATTAAGTCGATTAAGAATTTCCCCCCTTCGATTTCTAATGTGCAACCCCGTAAAATATCACAAACTGAAACTTGACTACCATCGGCTATTTCTACCACTAGGGCTTCGTTTAAACATTTAGTGGGCATAGACAACTTTTGACAAAATGACCTCGACACAAAAGAAAAACTTGCACCCGAATCGAATAATACCCGCGTAGGTATGGAGTTTAGAAGAAACGTACCCGACACTACGTCCGTCGAAGTCTTTGCCTCCTCGGTTGTCATCTGAAAAGCTCTCCCCTTTACCTTCGGTGGCTCCGCCTTGGATCCCCCACTTCCACTTGACTTTAACTTCGGGCAATCCCTCTTTACATGACCCGTTTCACGACATTCGAAACAAATCAGTCCCTTCGTGGGACAATCCCGACCATAATGTCCACTCTTTCCACACTTGTAACACCCTTGCGAGTTCGAGTGCGATTGGGTATTACATGGGCCAACATGGTGTTTCCTGCATCGGTTACACCACCTTGCGTCACGGCGGTTATCCCCACTTCGATTCCCTGTAAACTGCCTTTGTTGTCGAACGGGTCCGGACGGTCCTTCCCCCTTTTTTCTCACTTGAATGCCCACTTTCCAACTTTCCCTGTGTCAAATCGTCTTCCACCAACAACGATTCTTCAATTGCTTCCTGTACAGTCGTCACTTTGGCGTTCCTCACGGTCGTCTTCATCTCGGCTGGCAATCCCCGTTGGTACCCCTTTATTTTCATTTTCTCATCGGGAGCCAGATGCTCCACCAAACTTAACTTTTCAAGAAACGCCTTTGAGTAGTCGATCATGGTCATATTCCCTTTCTTCAATCCCCGGAACTCCTCTTCAATCTTGTCTAGAGCCCTCTCACTACAATACTTGTCGAGAATCTTCTTCTTGAACATTGGCCACGTGAGTTTGGCCAATACTTCGGGCGTGAGAGACGAACGGGTGAGATTCCACCAAGTAAGGGCCTCGCCCTTGAGAAGATGAGAAGCAAACTTAACTCGTTGGGAGTCTTCGCATTCACTAGCCTCGAACGCCATTTCCATCTCCCGGATCCAATACATACACCGAACAGGGTCGGTAGTTCCGGCGAATTCCGGTGGTTTGCAACCAAGGAAAGTCTTATACGAACACCCCCTTTCTCTCCTCCCGTCACGCACGTTTGCTTGCTCTTGTGCAACTGCTCCATTCCCAAGACCGCCTGGCCCATTTCCTGCATTATCCGCCACTGTCTCAATGCTTCGATGACTGTGGTCCCGGTCCTCCAACAATTTCATGAACATTTCTTGCTGTTGAGCCATGGCAGAGGTCATAGCTTGAAGCACATTATCTTTCAGTCGGTTTTCAAGGGTATTATCCTCTATTACAGGATTGGAGGTTCCGATGTGGGTTCTTGGTATATTTTCCGGTCTGCCACCTAGGACGGGTGACCTCGGAGGACGTCCGACCGCTGCTTGATTAGCCAATTGGTCGGCCGTAGATTCGGTCACGGCGTGACCGTCCAGTGCTGATTGAAGTTGACCTCGCGTGTTCACCATCTTAGGCTGTCAAACATGCGAGAATAATGGTAAGGAATAGACTAAAGTTGCGTACTCATACATTCATTAATCATCACAATAATAGTAGTCAAGCATACTTACGTAACAACGCATTCATAATAGCATTAGCTAGTTGAAATTATGAACATGTTACACACAAGCATTCTCGTTACCGTCATCATAATTCTCAACAAATGTAATTCCACAATTCCTAACACTCTCCCATCCTAGGATGTCTACCCAATGTAGTGATTGTCGATGACTCTTTCTCAGCTTAAGTCTATGCATACTACAGTCAATACCTAGTTCACTTAAACTAGAGCTCTGATACCAACTTGTGACACCCTAAAAAAACGGGTCAACAAAAACTTCCATAAAATGGAAGAGTGATATATACAATGCCATTGCACGAGCTATAAAAAGGGAATATACATATGCCTGTTTACAAACAAGATGTAAATTTTGACTACTAAATGACAACCGACTAATCTAATCTCTACTATAGAAATAAGATTACAAAAGGTGTCATAATTAGTCCGGTTTGATCTTCTATCTTTGGCATCTCAAAATATCCCCATGCTCACAAGTCCCCACTATGCCTTCTTAAAGACGGCACCACTAGAACCTGTGATACACATTAGACAAGCAACAAGTGTTAGGCTTTGAATGCCTAGTGAGTCAAATATATATAAAAAGATCTGCAATTATTTCATATAACGAATATCAACATGATCATTCACAATTTGGACTCTATGGGGAAGACCCAAACACCAACCCGAGTTACACCGTAATTGAAGATATACCTTAACGTCTACCTCCAAGGTAACGCCTCAAGGCCCGGCACATCGGGACTACCTATAAGGTATAATCCCGAAGGCGTGGATCGATACACAAACCTCCAAGGTAGGTGCCCAAGACTATATCTTCCTAGTGCCTACTTAGGGACTCATCCAATTTGTGAATACCATCATACAACTACTCCAAGCAGTTCACAACGCCATATATTACTTCCATGAAACAGTCCAACTATCCCATTAAGCATATAATTCCTACATCCAAGTAGTACTCCAATTAACCACATACATACAAGTGATAATATAAGTTTTGTCATCTAGTACAGAAACATACACCAATTTGCATATTTAGTTATTTTCATCATGGAGTTATAATTCTTCCATTGAGACACAGCTTAGCTCCAAACCCTAATGTTTAGGTCTAATAAAACCCAAATGAATACTATCATAAACTGTACAAATACAAGTAGAGTGAGATGTTTCATAATCTTTGTCTTACCTTTAAGCTCCTTTAAATCTCCTCTTTAGAGATATAAGAGCTTATTGGTTCAATATCCACTTTTAAGATAAAACCATTAGAAAATCAAATAATAGTGTGATTCATGTGTCAAGTATACTTTTAAGTTCAGTTTACTCACCTTAGAAGATTTGTGGTAAAATCCCAAACCCTAGATGGAGTGAGTGTAGCTGGTTCTTGAAGAGAAGGTATAATCGTGTCCTAAGATGAGATTAACCACCTTGAGATTCATCATAAACGTACATAAACACTTCTAATAACCAACAATAGATGGAAGGATGAAAGGGTGATAGAACCCTACCTTGAGAAGGAATGAAATCGACCGCCAAACTGTTTATGTGTTCACAAAATAAGCTATCAACCCGTAACCCCCTTTTTATACCAAACAGGCCCCCGGCGATTATGACATCGCGATAGTGACACTGTCACTATCGCCGGGGCATTCTCGCCAAACTCCCCCCCCCTGCCCCCAAACTCTTGGTACAAATCGAGCGAAAGTGACCTTGCGATAGTGACACTGTCACTATCGCCTAAGGCATACTCGCCCAAAATCTCTAAAGCCTGAAATTCGAACTTGCGGTACACTTTGAGCGAGAGTGACACCCGCGATAGTGACATGGGCACTCTCGCCGGTCACTTTCGCCTAAGGGGTACCGAGCCTCATTTGGTCCTCTTTTCAGCCCTTGATCAGATCCTACCAAATCCCAATTTAAGGTAAATTGATAAAATACTTGAACATGCACAACAACTACATAAATAACTTATAACTAGAATTCAGGGTGTTACAGAAACACAACGATCTTACAAGTAAGAACTTGGGTAGAATCAGAGAAGGAAATTGGTTTAAGTGTATAGGCTTGTGGATAGTAGAACTGATGTTGTATAGAGGAGGGATGGAGTAAGGAAGGTTTAGTGTACCTGACAAACCGGCTTTTCAAGCAAGATCGCCAGATTGTCATCGTCTTCAGCGACGCCTTTTCCTTTGCCTTTCTCAGCTTCAGACGCTGAGGGCTTTGATTTGGTCCGCTCCCCTGTGGATTCTTTTATTACGATCCCTTTAAGAGCTTGGATCCTCTGAGCAGGATTGACAATGAAGGAGTCATCATCATCATCATCGTCATCATCACCCTTATCACTGAGTGATGGTTCATCTTCAGAGATGTCGACGGCTTCATCGTCTTCAGCTTCAGATTTGGATTCTTCAGCTTCTTCTTCGAGTTGCTCCCCCTCAGATACATAGGCGAGCTTCTCGGTTCCCTCAGGGTTTTCATCTCCCTGAGGTCCAGCGGTGGTTTCTTCAGCTGTCCTCTCACTCTCTTCAGCGAGGGTGAGGTCTTGAGTCTTCTCCTCCTCGACAAATTCATCGTGGAGAAGGTCTTCAGAGTTCTTCTTCTCCCTCTCTTCTTCATGATGAATAGGGGAGGAATGTGTTGACTCAGCAGTTGTTTTGGGTTCCCTGTCTTCTTGGCCAGGGATCCCCACACACACTTCAATCGCTGCTAATCTGTTTTCTAGGCCAGAAATAGCAGGACGGATCTTCAGAAGCACATCACGATCAGCCTTAATGAATTGCTCAGGTGCAGGGGCAGGAGCAGGGGCATTCGCTTTGTTCAGTAGCTACTTCATCATAGTTTTCATCGAACCAACGTCAGTCTTTACGGAGCTTACGTCAGTCTTCAGAGAGCCAACGTCAGTCTTTACAACGGACATATCTCCCTCGGTTTTCCAACCGATGTCTTCAGCATTGTGGCTTCGCTGGACATGGATGAAACTGAAGTTTTGATAGAGAGATAGTATGTGTAGATATCAGCGAGCACCTTGGCGAAGTCGCTGAGACTTTTATCAACTTTCTCCAAGTCATCTTTGGAGGCTTTCTTTTCCACCACTGTTGTCAATTTGTTCAGGTTCTCTCCAGCGTTTGTTACAGCTGTAGAGTTGTCGAAAAGAGTGGTGGTGAGACCTGTCAGCTTTGTCTCCAAGTTCTTCAGAGAATTGTTGATATCTCCCAAATTAGGACCTGTAACATATAAGAACTTGTGAACAGAGGAAAGCTCAGAAGTTTGGGGTTCAGTTATAGTGTATATGGGTTGGTGTTTACCTGCAGGAGGATTGGTGAATTCATCGAAATTACGATGTCCTGAAAATAGTTCCATGTTGTCAGCGAGAGTACGTGGACGCACGGTCAGTTCTGCAGGTCCTGTCGTCATCATTCCTTGAGAAGTGTCATCTTTAGCTTCTGGAGGAATGACGGCATCTCCAGTGATAACTGGAGGAGAGTCCAATAGAGTAGAGGGAGAAGCGAAGGTAGAGAATGTTGGTTGGGTGCGGAGTTCAGCGTTGGATCCGCTGAGAATCGCTTCTTCAGTCTTTTGAGAGACTGGAGGAGGTTGGGTAGGTTCCAAGTTTGTAACCTCAGCGTTTAGAGACGCTGAAGTTGGGATGGGATGGATGGCTTGTTCAGGTGTGGCAGAGCGTACCACTGAACTTTCCTTCAGCTCTTTAAGATAAGCTGAGGAGTCTTCAGCAAGATATTGCTGGGGTTGCTCCTTGGTTACCTTAGTTCTTTTGGAACTAAGTTGGCTAGTGGAGTGTTTCCTTTTCTTTGAAGGAGAGGATTTTGTGGCCTGGGTATCAGCGAGGGGTATTGTCGCTGAAGTAGCCACAGAAGTAGAAGAAGTAGGGTTGAGAAGAGTTAAAAGGGTAGAAAGACGTACCTCGTTTTCCACTGGTTTGAAGTCGAGTACCTTTGGCCCAACCTGAGAGAGTTTCAGGTCTCCATCTAGTGGGTAGTTTTCCTTCAGGCCAGTCTGGAAGATGGCGCTGATGAATCTTGGGTATGGAACCCACGGAGGTCTGTCAGCGGCAAAGTCTACTTTTTGCACCAAGTCATCATAGATTATTGATGCCCAGTCTATGTGTAGACCTTTCAGCAGAGCGTATCCCATTGCTTGCTGAGGTTGAGCGGCTTGATCAGAGGAGCCGGTCTTTGCAGTCATGCAGCTGATTAAATGAGAGAAGATGAAATTCATCTCGCTGGGCATTTTTGATTTCTTGATCAGCGACAGCTTCTTCTCGGGCTTCTTGTCCCTTCCAGTTTCCCATATGTAGCCCATTGCATCGAAGAATCCAATGATGGCTTCCCTGTCTGAATGTTTCTTGTGGTCAGGGAAAGGAACAAAAGGTTTTTCTTTTGTGGCTACGGGAAGGTTCAGGGATTTGCGAATTATGGCAGGTGTGATCTTTATTGTGCCATACTCAGTATCGCTGAGGATGCAGTCGATTGTTTTTTAGGGATCTTTGGCAGATGGTAGCTGAGTGTGCCTGGCAGAGTACCAGAACTGGGATAGTAATAGCTGACTTGCAGGAGGTGTTATGGTCAGGGTTGTTGAGATGCAACAATTTTTCAGGAAGCTCACAGCATCATGCAGATGTGTGACTTGCTTTCGAGGAGGAAACTCGAGAAGCGCATATAGGTTGTTAGTCTTTGTCCAATCCAGTTCTTCCAGAGAGAACTTGACCTGAGGAGCCTTGATTATTTCTAATTCCTTAGCATCAGCAGCAGTGATTTTCTCAGCGGTAGAAATGTCAGCAGAGGCCATTTCTGTATTATCAGTTCAACCAAGGATGTTAACAAATAAGAATAATCTTAATGTGGAAAGATTTTCCAATAAGATGGTTCGAATTTTGTCCATTTCATTCAGACAAAAATGTCTTATTGAAGATTAGGGTTTTTCTTCTTTTTGAAAACGAAATGTAAACCCATTAAGTCTTGTTTTCCAGTTTCTTTTGAAGATATAGATTCTGGAAACGAATTAAGAACAAGTTTAAGATTTTTGCATTTAAACTTGAAGAACAACCATGAAATGGTTGTGTTCATAAAACCATGAAAGAAATGATTTCATTTTTAAGAAGTTCTTTTGTTTGATCTTGTTAGAACAATGAAAAGATCAGAAACAAGTTATACGCATTTGGTAAATAATAAGAACATATTAACCTTCGATGTTTGATGAAGAAGATGATGAACAGTTTCTGGAAATACTTGAGAGCAAAATGCAACAGTGAATTCTTTCTTTGCTTGGAGGAGAAGTTGTTCGCGTAAAAGGAAAATATAAACCAAGAGTTTGTTTATATAGAGAGATTAGAGAGAGAAAATCTTGAGCGGGAAAAGATTTTCATCATGACACGGACACGTGTTTGCATTTGATTGGAAGTTTGAATGAAACGTGCAAACGTGTGTCAGGAAAAAAGAACGTGCCGGGGCTTATCCGTTGCAATGACGTCACAACTGTCCTTTCATATTCTTTTAGGATGTCTCTGAGGTTTTGAAAGCTCAGGGACTCTTTTGAAAACATGAAGCACTGAACAGAAATATCAGTGATGGTTTTAGAAATTTCAAAATATCGCTGATTGAGAAAGAGATTCAGCGATGCAATTTGTTTTGAAATCTTGCATTCACATGCGATTGTCAGAGAGAGAAAAACATACCTTGATATCAGTGAATCAAGTTTTATTCAGAGAGAAGATGATGAAATAGGTTATACAAGTTGATTTTATTCTGAGCTATACAAGATGTATAATCGTATCGCTGATTAAATGCGAACCGCTGAAGATTTTACTCTTCAAAGTTCAGCATTCCAAACTCGCTGATGAGAAAGTTGAATCTTGTCTCATCAAGAGGTTTGGTGAACAAATCAGCTAACTGATAATCAGTTGGGATAAAATGAAGTTCTATATCACCATTCATCACATGATTTCTGATAAAATGATATCTGATTTCAATGTGTTTCGTCTTTGAATGTAGCACTGGATTGTTGGCTATAGCGATGGCACTTGTGCTGTCGCAATAGATTGGAATTTTTGAGCACTGAAGGTCATAGTCTAGTAGTTGATTTCTCATCCACAAGACCTGAGAACAACAGCTTCTAGCGGCTACATATTCAGCTTCAGCTGTGGAGGTGGACACTGAGTTTTGCTTTTTACTTGTCCAACTCACCAGCTTTCCACCCAGGAGCTGACATACTCCTGTGGTGCTTTTCCTATCTATTTTGCAACCTGCAAAATCACTATCTGAATAGGCGGTTAGATCGAACCCTGAGTCTTTGGGATACCAAAGACCTAGATTCGCAGTACCCTTAAGGTATCGAAAGATTCGCTTTACAGCGATCATATGAGATTCCTTAGGTTCAGCTTGATATCGTGCGCACAAACATGTTGCGAACATAATATCGGGTCGGCTAGCTGTAAGATACAAAAGAGAGCCGATCATCCCACGGTACAGCGTGACATTAACAGGAATACCCTTAGTATCCTTATCAAGTATCAGCGGTAGTGCCTTAGGGGTTTTCATAGCTGAACTTTGAGTTAAATCGAATTTCTTCAGCATATCTTTAACAAACTTTCCCTGATTAATGAAAGTTCCTTTTTCATTTTGCTTAATCTGAAGACCAAGGAAATATGTTAGCTCACCCATCATGCTCATCTTATACTCATCTTTCATTCTATCAGCGAAACGAGTACAAAGATCAGGGTTAGTAGAACCAAATATAATGTCATCAACATATATTTGAACAAGAATAATATGACCTTTTACTTTCCTGAAGAATAGAGTTTTATCTATTTTACCTCGCTCAAATTGTTCAATATGGAGATAAGTAGAAAGAGTGTCATACACGAGGAGCTTGCTTCAAGCCATAAAGTGCCTTGTCCAGTTTATAAACATAACCTGGACGCTTAGGATCTGAGAATCCTGGAGGTTGTTCTACATAGACTTCTTCATTCAGCTTTCCATTTAGAAACGCTGACTTTACATCCATCTGAAATACTTTGAAGTCTTTGTGTACAGCATATGCTAAGAATAGACGAATAGATTCTAGTCTTGCTACTGGAGCAAATGTTTCGTCGTAATCTATGCCTTCCTCTTGTCTGTATCCCTGAGCAACAAGACGAGCCTTGTTGCGGGTTACAGTTCAATGTTCGTCCAACTTGTTTCGATAGACCCATTTAGTGCCTATCACTGTCTTGTCAGTTGGTCTTCGAACAAGTTTCCAAACTTTGTTTCTTTCGAATTCAGTCAGCTCTTCTTGCATGGCGCTGACCCAGTTTGGATCTTTGAGGGCATCATCTATTTTCTTTGGTTCAGTTAGAGAAATAAAGTTAACAAATAAACAAATATTACCTGCACTTTGTCGAGTCTGAACACCAGCATTTGGATCACCAAGAATTTGATCAATTGGGTGATTTACAGTCCATCGTTGAGCCGGAGCGTGAGACGCTGACTCAAATTGAACTGGAGGAGCTGAAGATGAGGCTTCAGCAACTTCTGGAGTATCAGCCAAGAGAGGAGTAGTTGCATTTGTCATTTCATTCACTGATTGCTGATAAATAGATGGGATGTCTGAGACATTTGGTTCAGCGGCAGGTATAGTGTTTAAAGGAACCGCTGAGACCCATGATGTTTCAGCTTCACTATTCTGCATGTTTGGAATGATAGTAGGACTATCATTTTCAACTGTATGAGCATGAGGAGTGGGAATATCTTCTGAATCACCAAGATGAGAAAACATCCATTGATTCAGTTCTTCAGTATCAGCGGACGGTTTAGAGTTCGCTGAACGGGATTCGTCAAACATGACGTGAATAGTTTCTTCTACAGTTTGTCTTCTACGATTGAAGACTCTGAAGGCTTTGGAAACTGAGGAGTATCCAAGAAAGATTCCATCATCAGCCTTAGGATCAAACTTTCCAAGGGCATCTCTGTTGTTCAGTATGAAACACTGACATCCAAAGATGTGAAGAAAGTTGATTGAAGGCTTTCTCCCATGAAAAAGTTCATAGGATGTCTTTTTGAATCTTTTGACTATCAGCGACATGTTTTGCGTAAAACAAGCAGTGTTGACAGCTTCTGCCCAAAACTGAGTAGGCAGATGAGAATCGCTGAGCATTGAACGTGCAGCTTCAATAATTGTTCTATTTCTTCTTTCAGCGACTCCATTTTGTTGCGGTGTTCTCACTGAAGAAAAGTTGTGAGAAATACCCTTACTCTCAAAGAAGGAATCAAGAGAACTGTTTTTGAATTCAGTCCCATGATCACTCCTTATTGAGCGAACGGTCAAGTTGTTCAAGGTTTCCATATTCCGAACAAAGGTGATGAGTTCTACAGGGGTGTCACTCTTAGAACGGAGAAACATAACCCATGTATATCGAGAGAATTCATCTACTATGACCAGTGTATATTTCTTTCCAGCGATGGATTGTTTGTTAACAGGGCCAAACAAATCCATATGGAGTAGTTGTAGAGGAGATGACACTGAGGAGACTTGCTTTGACTTAAAGCTTGCTTTGGTATGCTTCCCTTTTTCACACGCTGAACATAAAGACTCTTTGGCGTATGAGTGTTGAGTTAGACCAGTGACTAACTCTTTTGAGGAAAGAGTATTCAGTGTCTTGAAATTCAGATGCGAGAGCCTCTTATGCCATAGCCAGTTGACATCAGATGAGGCTTTTGAGAAGAAACAGGAGTTCTCAGGGGTTGTTGAGTCCATGTTTATTACATAAACATTTTCCAAACGATAACCGCTGAGAGCTATCTTCTCCTTTTTGTCAGAGACAAAGCAGGATTCCTTAGTAAAGATTACTGTGTTATCCTTGTCGCAAAGCTGACTGATGCTTAGAAGATTATGCTTCAACCCTTCAACATATGCGACTCTTCTGAAGGTGGTTGTACCATTTGAGAGTACACCAAACCCTCGGGTATGTCCTTTTCCATTTCCACCAAAAGTCACAGAGGGACCCTTCTCTTCCTTGTATTCAGCGAGCAGGATTTTCTTTCCAGTCATGTGTCTAGAGCATCCGCTATCGAGATACCAGATACCCTTCTTAACCTGCATTACAAAGGAAGATTAGTTTTTCTTGGGTACCCACTTAACCATGTATACACATTTGTCAGTGGAAGTAGTTGGAATGGAAGGTTCAGCAGTCTTCGCAGCATTTGAAGATTCAGCTTTGTCATTCTTCACTTTGGTTAATTTCTTAACCTCAGTGGTCTTCTTTGCCTTGGGGGCAATCTTCACCTTAGCTATCTTTTCAGCTTTGGTGGCTGTGGGGCACTTACTAGCAATATGATCGGTAAGTCCACAGTGATAACATTTCCTATAACTAAAAGTAGTTCTAGGGCCATTTGAATGTTGAGCTTTTAATTTTGAATTAGAAGTGCCAGCACCAAGTAAACTATTGGCTTTTGAAATAGGAGGAACATTCAGTTCTTCAGATTTCTTACCAAGGATATCCACTCTGAGTCTAGGAGTAGATCGCTGAATAGATCCACGCTGAGTAGATCCAGAGATCTGATTCGTTGATCCAGAGGGGTAGGTCACTGAAGCTTTAGAAGCATTCAGCTTAGGTACTAAGGTACCCTTCTGAGGATTTTGGTTAAAAGCAATTCCTTTACCTTTATATTTAAAGACAGAGGTAGGTCTTGAATAAACCATTTTCTCTTTACCTTTTGAAGTGGTAGGAGTTTCCTTAGGGATAGTCGGTCGGGACGAGGAACACTGGGAGGATGAAGTATCAGCGGCTGAGGATATGAAAGTTCCAAATAAGAGCATGGAACGATCAGTGGTTGGTTCTTGAGAATTAGCTTTGTAACCAAGACCACGTTTATCACTCAGGGGAATCTGAGACTTAATTATCTCAGTGATCTTTGTTGAGGAATTATACCATCCATCAACAGTAGCTTTTTCAGCTCTTAATGCAGCGATAGCTTCTTCTCGTTCGATTTTGACTAGCTGATTTAAATGAACTTGATCTTTAAAGTTTTCTTCAATTTTAGAAAGGTTTTCTATTTGAAGGTGACAGTTTTTAAGCTGTTCAGTGAGATCAAGATTTTGATTTTCAACTATTGTTTTGCCATTCATGGCTTCATATAAACTTCTAGTCAAGAGATCGATCTTACGAAGACTATCAGCTTCATCGATATTTGCAATATTTGTAAAGAAGGAAGGTGATGCCTGAATTGCAGAGGTTGAAGTGGAGGGAATGTCTGAACTTTCTTCCTCATCTTCAATCTTGGCCATAAGACAGAGATTGGCTTCATCATCTTCAGAGTCAGATGATAATACTTCTTCATCAGAAGCAGCCCAATCATAGTTAGCCATCAGGCCTTTGCTCTTCTTCTTGAAGCTTTTCAGCTTCGCATACTTTTCTTTCAGCTTTGAGTATTTGTCATCTTTATTCCTGGGAATAAAGGATTTCTTTGGGAAAGCTGAGGGTCTAGAAACTTTCTTTGACCTGCACAACAAGTAGCAGTAGCCTTATCAACAAGAGCTGATGATCTTGGTTTGTCAGTTATGGAAAGAGGTTTATTCTTTCTAAACATTTTCTTTTTGGCGAATCTCCTGAACTTTTTAGTTAGGAGAGCCAAAGATTCATCATCATCTGAAGAATCAGAATCTGACGACCTTTCAGAGTTACTCTCTAACTCAGTGATAGTGACCGAGGGTCGCTGAGTAGAAGGTTCCTCTGAGATTAAAGCAACAGGGGTGCTTTTGGAATCTTTTACAAGATTCTTCTTAAGATGACTCGATTGCTCATGATTCAGCATCGTGCCATATAAGGTTGAAAGGGTCATTGATTTTAGATCCTTTGATAGCTTGAGACACATAGAATAATTGTCCCAGCTTTCAGGTAAACATTCTAAAAACTTTGTCAGCACTTCAAAGTTAGAATATTCCTTACCAACAGTTTTCAGATCTATAATTAAACAGTTGAAACGTTGGTGAACTTCAGAGAGAGTTTCATTCTTACTATAAATGAAGCTTTCGTACTGTCTTACCAGGTTGATCTTTCTTGAGCTGGACTTCAGACGTACCTTCATACTGAACACATATTGTGTCCCACATAGCTTTTGATGTTTTCAGGTTCATGACGGAATGGTAAACTTCGTCAGGAAGAGCCATTGATAGTATGGAACTGGCTTTTGTGTCGATAGCCACTTTCTTCTTATCTTCGTCAGTCCACATATGTATTTCTTTAGGAATCAGCCTTTCTGGAATAGCAGGTCTATTCTCAGCGGCTGGGACTGCTACGTCAATTCTTACAGGGATAAATGGACCGTTTTCAAGATAGTAAGGCATAGTAGGGTCTACACCTTCTAAGAAGAGAATCATCCTATTTTTCCATAGATTAAAGTTATCTCTGGAAAATCTAGGGGGTTTAGCAAGAGAACCATTGTCTATATAATTTGTGTTTGTGTTGGAAGCCATTTTCAGAAATAGCAAGGAAGAGAAATCTTAGATTAGATCTTGTTTATGAGATTAAACAAATCCGCTCTGATACCACTTGTTGGTCCCGAAGGGTTATACAAGCTTGTAAAAGGGGGGGTTGAATACAAACACACAGATTTTACTTTCTAAATTGTTTATTGATAAAACATTAACAATTTACAGCTTGTTGCGGAAACAAGATTAAGGATAAACATAAATCTAAACAAGTTGGAACACTAAGGTTTCTTGCACTAAGAAAGATAAGGAAATTACTAATAATAACCTATCTTGAGATTAGAGGATGAACTTGTCCAGAGTTAGCAAGTTACTTCAAAATGAAGTGGGTTCATCTCTTTATATACTGCATGCATTTAATGCAAGTCAGTATATACTTTACACGTGTCATCAGCTGGTTGGTTTCATGTCATTGACCTTTGTTGACAACCTTAGTAGCCGCATGAATGAACAGTGTAGTATCAGAGTGGTTGTACGATTTCAGAAAATAAGGAGGTTCTTTTCTGACATCTCGTACGGAGTCGTGCAAGGGTGGTTAAGACAACAGTACTTTGTACGGAGGACTTCATGATCAGCTTTCGTTGAATCAGAGCTTTATCATATTATCAGCGAATGATAAATTTCAGCGATAGTTGAAGTCTTGTACTTGATACTTCACGTTGAGTGGACAAATCTGAGTATTCGCTGATCCGCATCAGTTCATTAGGAGACTTGTCGCTGGTTCTTGAGCTTGATCTTCGACTTCAGCGTAGAACCTATGTTGACGTGAAACTTGTCTTCAGGGATTATAAATAAACAACTAACTTATCAGCGATCACCATAAGGACTGAACAGACTCAGCATATTATGGTGAACAGTGTTCGCTGAATGTTTAATCTAAAGAGCGAGAGTTCCTATCAGCGGTACTGTAAGATCTTAGTACTTATCAGCGATAGTGAAACTCTAATACATATTGTTTACTTACAATTTTCACTAAGTATAAAAGATAGGGTCATTATCAAATCACTGAGGGTTTGGATCAACAATTTTCAACCTTGTCCGGCAAGACTTCCTCTTTTTTTGGTTGTCTTTTCGGAATTGGCGGTTGATTGACTAGGGAAGAAACCAAACCCATTATACGGTTATGGTTGTTGCTCCTCTTGTTGGTGCTTTCATCGAAGCTGTTAACCGGCGTCATGATGATTTTTTGGTCTCCCCAACGGAATAGTATGATGTCGTGTCGGCGTTTGTAAGTGGCGTTAGTATCGAATTGCCACGGTCGGCCCAATAGAATGTGGCAAGCGTCCATATCAAGGACATCACATTGTACCTCTTCTCGATAGTGTTTGCCAATGGAGATGGGTATTCGACAAGTTTGTGTGACTCTAACTTGGAAACCGTTCTTGACCCACCCAAGAGAATAAGGAGCTTCATGTGGTTGAGTAGGTAGGTTGAAGTAATCGACTAATTTTTGAGACACGAGGTTTACACAACTTCCGTTGTCGATAACTAAGTTACATACCTTTTTGTGTACCGAACAATGAGACCGGAAAAGATCTTCGTGTTGGCTTTCTTCCTTTGACGAAAGGAGTATTCGTTGAAGTACGACGTGGATCTTTTGTTGGGAAACTTCCTCCTCCTCTTCGGATTCGGAACTCGATGGATCGACCCGGTTAAGGTTGCCATTAAATGGAATCCTAACCGGTCCTTCAAACCTATCTCTTCTCGGACAATTGTCGTTGACGATCTTGGGTTGAAGTCTATTAACAACCGCTGTCAGATTCGCAAGTGTTGTGGATAAGGCCACATCCGACTCAACCAAGTCTGCTTTGGTAGCAGGTTGTTGATCTGCCATTGATGGTGAAAAGACAGGTGAATCCTGCTCTGATACCACTTGACACATCGTCGGTTTGCGGAAGGATCGACGAGCGTCTAAATCCTTTTTGATAACGAGATTATGAAACATAATGCTCGAAAAACTAGAGAATCCTCTCTAAAAGAAACAAACTTTATTAATTGATAAACTTCTCAACAATGAAACCTAATAATCCTATTTATAATCTAAACTAGGAAAATGATAAATACTAAACTAATAAGATAAATAAGAAAATTAAAACGTAATCCTAATCTAAAATTAAATAACTATAATTAATTACTAAATAAATAAAGCTGGAAATAAAGGAATCAAGTGAGAGGATTGGTTTAGGAAAAGGATGTCACGTGAATTGGTTTAGGAAATTAGGATGAAGGTCACGTGAGGCTTTAATTGCAATTGGGATGAAGGTGGCGCATGGTTTGGCAAACAGTAGCTTACGTGACTTGTTGTTTGGGTTAGCAAACATGCAACTAACTTGTAACATGCTTCGGACACTGTTTATGATTCTTAACTTGTTTCTTTTCCGATGCCAAACCTCGAGTCTATTTCGGGCTCGTTTTCCTTTCCGAGCTCGTTTATATTTTTCCCAATTATTTGTAAAAACCTTTATTAACTCTCGAGTTCTCCTTGTATCAGTGTGAGAGAGAGAGAGAGAGAGGAGATACGCTTTGACAAAATGACTGCGTGAATAAAGCCGGTAATTCTCTGAAAATTTGATGTGGCGCACAACGAAGCCTCGACCAGTTGCATGATACTATTTTTTAATAAACATTTGATAGATTCCAGTAACAGAACAGAGCAAGAAATAAACAAAAAGTAAAAAAACAAACCTTTGCACCACCATGAAGAATGGTTCGGCCAAAGTAATGTGTTCTGGTGCCCAAAGAAAATGTGAATAAGACAGTGCAGTATTGTGTAACACATCGGCTCTAGTTTGAATATCTTCACCAACTCCAGACAATGCCTGAAACAATAAAATAAAACGATCTCAAAAGATGGTATGAAACTCTAACGAGAAGCTATATAAGCAAAGTTTAGAACTTAGGGGTCGTTTACCAAATGATTACCCGGGTAAGCGCTTACTAGTCAAATTTAACACTATTACTTACTTACACCGTAAGATTTTAGTCCATCAAATCAGTTTCGTTTGCAACAATTCATCCAATAAGCGCTAACCGTGGTAAGAGTCGCCGACATCACTTACCGAGGTAAGACTCATGGTCCTTTCATTCGCTATTACCGGGTAAGATTTTTGGTTCTTGCCATATCAATCCGGTAGATAATGTGACTTGGTAAGCGCTTACCCGGGTAGGTGTTTGGTAAACGGCCCCTTACCAAATATGTTTTTCCATACAGAAATATGTACACTGTAATCACGGTTAACTGCACGCAAAAAACTATATCATACTACTAAAAGGAGTAAGTAAATATATTAATAATTTAAATATATCTACAACCTATATCATCAAAAAAACTATAGATACTACTAAAACCAAACTCGATCATGTCAAGTGGTTCTCGAGCTTACTCAACATGAATTCAAGTCTTCTAATATGTTAACGAAAAATTTCTTAGTTGATCTAGGTGATATTGTAAAAACATATTATCAAGATAAGAAAAGGACGAAATAGAGAAAAAAATATATATACCTGCATAGATATCTTCACTAATGTTGATCACACGAGAGGCTTTGTTGATGCCACCCCGGGTTATATGGAACACTCTATCAAACACATCAGGGTGACCATAATGCATGCGAACCCTGAAAATATTTTAAAGTAACATCATGATGACATCAACTACACGTAGCTTTTGGAAACGAGGAGATATTGCTTGCATACAAAAGCTATGGAAAAGAATTTTGAACTTACTTTAAAGGACTTGCAAGAACACGCTGCCCAAGAGTTAGAAACTAGTTTCTTGATTGGACATGAAGGATGCTAATGAAGAGACACTGCATGAATAGTTCAAAAGGTGATGATGAGTGTATGAATAAGTGTGTTTGGAAAACATTATTATAGTTTATACCTTCCCGTAAATACATGCTCTCTTTGTGCACTTCACCATCAGTTAAAGTCTCCACCTCATCAATGAAAGCAACTCGAAGTGCTTCATTTCTGAAAGGGAAGCCCACAATCAGTTTGGACGATATGATTACCGAAAGTGTCTTTTTCTCCCAAATATGCATACTCGAGATGATCGGGCAATGGTTTAAGCTCAAACTTTGGAGGTGTCTTCGATGAAGGTTCGGACTTGGAAATTGGTTCTCCCAAATCCTCAATAATGGGTCACCCAGGCCTTTGTAAGATGGTAAGGCGTTGAGTTGTAATACCGGCTCGCTTTTTTGATCGGTATCAATGCCAACCAATGCCTTCATAAGATGATCGTCCGACACTTGATGGTTGTACATCTCTTGAGGCATAGAACCCATCACATCCACGCGATAGCATTCATTAGGTCCCATGCTTTGCTTGGCTGCCCGGAAAACATTAAAAACGGCTTCTTCGTCGCCCACTCTCAACGTTAACTTACCCCCTTTTACATCAGTGAAAGCTCCTCCCGTGGCCAAAAATGGTCGGCCTAGTATCAACGGGATTTCCTTGTCCTCATCCATATCGAGCACCACAAAGTCTACCGGGAAGTAGAACTTATCCATCTTAATCAGAACGTCTTCTATTACTCCATATGGGTACTTGATGGATCTGTCAGCGAGTTGGAGTGTAACATTTGTAGGTTGCACTTCCCTAAGTCCGAGTTTCCTGAAAATAGACAAAGGCATCAAGTTAATGATAGCTCCAAGATCACATAAAGCTTTGCTAAATTCAGAGTTTCCAATATGAACAGGGATAGTAAAACTCCCTGGATTCTTAAGCTTCGGGGGAAGCTTATGCTGGATGATCGCGCTGCACTCCTCAGTGAGTGCAACTGTTGCATGCTCCTCAATCTTCCTCTTATTGGAGAGGATATCTTTCAAGAACTTCACGTATGAGGCATTTGTGCCAATGCATCTGCAAAAGGGATGTTAATATGCAATTTCTTAAAAAACTTCAAGAAATTTAGAAAAGTTTAGATCATCCCTGTGGGCTTTAAGCCTGTTCGGATATGGCACTTTTGGTGTTACCGGCTTAACCGGCGGTTGCTTTGGAGCACTTGGTTGCTCTTTCTTTTTCTCTTCACTCTTCGGGCTTTCCTCCCTCACAATCTCTTCATCGGCTTCTCACTAGTACAAAAATGGGTTTTTGCCACGGTTAAAAACCGTGGCCGTAGGCCTTTAGCCACGGTTTTTTGAATTGATAAAATCGTAGCCTATCTTTCCGTGTCTTTTGATACCCTTATGGCCATGTTTAAAATGCGTCACCATATCACATGAAAAACCGTAGCCATAGCCTAAAAATCGTGGCCATAAACGTATCCAAAATTTGATGATATTGGGGCATTTTTCCTATAACCGTGGCTATAAACTACTTATCGCCACACAAACTCATATTAAACGTGGCTATTAGAGATCTTTTAGTCACATGAGTAAACTAAAACCGTGACCATAAACTACTTATAGCCACACAAATGTTCCTATAATCGTGGCTATAAACTACTTATTTCCACACAAACTCATATTAAACGTGGCTATTAGAGACCTTTTGGTCACATGGGTAAACTAAAACCGTGACCATAAACTACTTTTAGCCACACAAACTCATATTAAACGTGGCTATTAGAGACCTTTTGGTCACATGAGTAAACTAAAACCGTGACCATAAACTACTTATGGCCACACAAACTCGTATTAAACGTGGCTATTAGAGACCTTTTGGTCACATGAGTAAACTAAAACTGTGACCATAAACTACTTATAGCCACACAAACTCATATTAAACGTGGCTATTAAAGACCTTTTGGTCACATGAGTAAACTAAAGTCGTGACCATAAACTACTTATGGCCACACAAACTCATATTAAACGTGGCTATTAGAGACCTTTTGGTCACATGAGTAAACTAAAACCATGGCTATAAACTACTTATCGCCACACAAACTCATATTAAACGTGGCTATTAGAGACCTTTTGGTCACATGAGTAAACTAAAACCGTGACCATAAACTACTTATAGCCACACAAATGTTACATTAACTGTGGCCATTTCATTACATACGGTTACAGTGAATTGTTAATACCGTGGCCATTGGTTACCATTTTGTCACATGAAATAACCAAACCATGACAATAAAGTAGTTATAGTCACACAAATAGTAGAACTGTGGCTATTGGCTGCCTTTCGGTCACACCAAATAACTAAAATGTGGCCATAAACTACTTACTAATGTGTGCCAAAATAATATATAAATCTTAAAAAATGTTTAATATAATAATTAATTCAAAAACATCAAACAATTAAATTAATAGTCATATGATCATAAATAATAAAAATACCAATGATAAACTAATCACTACTCATCCTCTAATATATTAGCTTTTTTCTTATTAAAGTTTCTCCTCGTATGCTTCACCTTCTGTAACTCACCGGCACTTATATAATTCTTCTTTCTCTTCTTAGAAGTTTGTTTATCATCATGTTGATCAGAAGTTGGATCCGGTACCTGCAACAAGAATAAAATACATGTTATTACACTTGTAGTAATTATATACTAATAAAAAGTGTATGCTAATCTTCCAAGGTGAAGATTTCTTATTATTAGATATAATGCAACCGTCAACACTAAAGGGTCGGTTACCAACATCTTACCATAATCTAAGTCTCAATTTCCATTTACCATCATATTCATTATTATATACATAACACACATACATATATATATTTTTTAACATTTCCATTCCCTCAACCAAAACATTTTTTTACGGTTTATAATAGGTAGACATGTATATGAGAAGAAAATTTAACGACTAAAGAAAATTGGATAAGCAACTAACCTTTAAGTCAAAGATGACAAGGCTTTTTGGCCAGGCCACAAAACTATCAATTGCATCCCCTGCTGTTTTGTGCTCACCGGCTTCTATTGGTAAAAAAGCAGCCGCCTTTATTGCTTTAATGATCGAGACTTTATAGTAATCATCATTAAGAGCAACTCCATGTAACATTTGTTTCTCTGATGAATAATAAACTTTACCGCGTGCAACGATGTTTCTCGGATTTGGATACGCCAGTTGGCATTCTTCAAACTGCAAAATTATAAGACGTATGTACATCATAAAGCTCAAGTCTTCGATAAAATAAATATAAACAATTTAAAAAACATACTATTGAGTGTTTAGTTGAGACAAATTGAGATACCATATTCTCAGACTCTTGCAAGTTAATATGAGAAGCCATGATAGCACCAGAAAGCTCCTCCCTAGATACAGAAGACTGCTGAGTAGATTGTTGGGGTGGCATAAGAAGTAAAGATGGCATACCCCTTCTCAAAGATTCCTATAAAGTGTAGTTAAAATTTTAGACATTTTACAATGATTTATTGAAGTAGCCTCTTAAACATACTTTCAAATAAAGAACAAACTAATACCTGTCTTTCTGACTTTTTGTTTGTGGTAGGAAACTGTGGTAATGTGATTCCCTGAGAAGCAAGATGAGATAATAAGGCATTCAGTGTTTGACCTTGTTCTTGTACCATCGAAGACAAACGTTTAGCTTCTTCATCCTTCGATGCTAATGTTGCACTCATTGTTTGTTTTTGTTCTTGCATCTGCGTAGACAAAAGCTTAAATTCCTCATCCTTTGATTCACGTAGTTGTCTCTCAGCATCCAATTGTTTCTCAAGTTGAGAAATGCGTTCATTTGGTGTGCCTCTACGTCAAGGAATGTGCCAATATTTTGTTGGAGTGACTCCCTTTCCAACCCCTCTTACACGTCCATTATGATCTTTGCCAAACACTAAAGTAAGGGCATCAGTGCCTTCATCAAGCTTTATGGATCCTTCAGCAATCTCCTTTTCATGGTAAGTCTGTATACAAAGTCGGGTAAAAAGTGAGTTAATTTTGATTAGATATTTGCACACTTGTTTTAGTAAAAATCAGATTACAAGGAAGTTGTAGGTTTCTTACAATTTCATTTGCCACGTTCCTAACATCTTCGTCTTTGTATTCTCCATCTTTCGATTCACGTGCCTTCCTCCACATGAAAGACCGCTCAGGAACTTCATCTTCGGCAAGTTCTTTATTTTTGACCTGGTAATTCATCAACCGAACAGTTGTAATATAACTCAAACAGAAAATCACATACAATAAGACACTTACCAGTTTTTCTCTTAGTCCCGTGTATCCCAAACGTCCCAACCGATGTGGGTACTTGTCCTTGGCACGTGCTTGTTTTGCCACTTTAGACACATCCTTGCAACACAAATAAAAGATTTACATCAATATTTAGAATAATAAAATGAAGATAAAACAACGATAATTGAAAGAATTTGTACTATTATGACCTTGAATTCCGGTGAAAGTCTCCATTCCACGAATGCGTCCCAATGTTTTTGTTGCACAAACCCCTCGTATGGTTTAGGAACGACTTTGAGTTTCTTGGGTTTACCTATGTTGGGTTGAATATACTTTGTGTATAACTTCCTTCTAAAATCACGTAAATGTTCACCAAGATGACACATTATCTGTTTCCTCCTTGACACATCTATTTCATAATATAGCTGGCATAATATTTAATAGTAAGTTAGACATAGGTACTTGATAGAAAGAACAATAAATAGAACCTTGACCTTTAATATTTAAGTCGGTGGATGCATACCGTTATTGAATCCCAAAGCATATCTTTCAACGTCGTCTTCACCTTTTTCCATTTTAAGAAGCGAAGTCCAACAGCATGTCTTACCAAGTCCCCTAAGTAACTAGAGAACTCTGCTCTATATTTCTCCGTCAATCTGCCCCATTGATCAAACTCTACTACACGTTTCTTTCCTTTAGAATCTCTAAAATCATAGATCTATCTCTTCCACTTTTATAGGCTCGACGTCTTTTACCTTGGGATCATTCTCTTTTGACAACACCTCTCGTGTAGGATCTCCACTCAGCCCTTGCCACTTCTCAGATGAATGGTCTTGCAGTCTTCCTGTGGTTTCCTTTCGGTTTGACTAGGAAACTGACCGGGAGCTCAATTTTGTAGGGCCTCAGAAATTTGCCCCACTTGCCTTTCAAGGAGCTTTATTGAAGCTGTGTTTTGATTCGTGGCTGCCTTCACCGTGCTTACCGTACCCTCTAATCCCTCGACGGTACTGTCCATTTTGGAAATGAATTTCATCATCATGTCCTCTAGTCCCGGTTTCTTCTCCCCGGATTGTCCTTCATCGAACTTCCTTTGATTGTAACCTGGAGGACGATAAACATTGTTAGATTGAGAAGAATTAGGAAAGTTAGACTGATTACCGTAGTGTTGTTGTTGTTGCTGGGCCATGGTTTCCTTCGGTTGGCCTTGTGGTTGACTCCACGAGAAGTTCGGATGCCTTTTCCAGCCTTCATTGCATATACTAGAAAATGGGTCGTTGCATGGCCGGTTGTTCCGATTATGAAGGAATTGGACTTGTTCAGGCTCGTTCACCCCTGGAGCCATCTCCGGCATACCCTCTTCCATCATAAATGTTGGTT
Source organism: Saussurea involucrata (assembly GCA_033807775.1). NCBI lineage: Eukaryota > Viridiplantae > Streptophyta > Magnoliopsida > Asterales > Asteraceae > Saussurea > Saussurea involucrata. The sequence goes on from CM066321.1 coordinate 184,734,613, forward strand.
GGAGAGAAGACCCTTTCAATTGGTTGGTGAGTGCGGCCAACTGAGCCTTGATGGCTTTCAACTCCTCATTCTCTTGTACGCTAGCAACACGTCTAACCGCTGATCTCAGAGTGGCATAGCTGTGTTCGGCCAGGTTTTCGATCAACTCGCAAGCTTCCTCGTATGACTTATTCATTAGAGCTCCACCCGCTGCAGTTGTAATATCGTTCTTAAACTGCGGGTGAAGTCCACTGAAAAATGTCTAGATGACAACCCAACCATGCAACCCATTATGAGGACATTTTTTCAGCATGTCCTTATACCTCTCTCATGCTTCATACAACGTTTCTTGATCCCATTGAGCGAAATGCGTGATGTCCGCCATAAGTTGGGCAGTCCTGCCCGGTGGGAAAAACTTCTGGAGAAATGCAGCTTTCAACTCTGCCCATGTTGTGATCAGTTCGGTCGGTAGGTTTTCTATCCAGGTCTCTGCTCTGTCCTTGAGTGAAAAACTGAACAACTGTAACTTGATTGCATCCTCATTCACTTCGTTGATCTTGAAAGTGTTGCATATCCGTTCCAATGCACGGAGGTGTCCGTGAGGATCTTCTGTCGGTGTTCCTCCAAACTGGTGTTGTTGAACCATAACAATCGTGTTTGGCTTTATTTCAAAGTAATTTGCGCCAGTTGTTGGAGGTTGTATACCCATGCGTGCGGCTGCCACATTCGGATTGGCGAATGACCGCATCGGAACTCTCGCCGGAGGAGGAGGAGGTGGGTCGTTGACAAGTATCTCGTCGCCCATTCTCAGTTGTTCTGACTTTGGCTGCTTTTCGTAATAGGCGAGATGTTCTTTCAATCTCTGGATCGATCGGTTCTGTGCCTTTTCCTCGGGTTCTTCTTGGCATAAACCAATTAGTACCTGAAAATGAAAGTACAAAAATTAGCAACCCAAAAATTGAATAAAGTAAATAAAAATAAAAACAGATGTTCAATGTAATAGCGCTTATAGCTGGTAGTGCTATCAGTTGTAACTAGTTCCCCGGCAGCGGCGCCAAAAACTTGATAGGCGAATTTACACCCCCTACTCTAACCGCAAGTGTACGGGTCGAATCAAGTAATAGTACGGAAAGTACGAGTATCGAACCAAGGGAACTAGGAACTAAGTATTACAATGACTACAATTGCTATTAACTGAACGGTCGAAAGTTTGGTTTGTGATTTAGAACTTGGTTAAAACTAAGTAAAACTAAAATTGATTGACGAAAGATTGGAAAAGACTTTGATAGAGAAAAGGTTGAGGGTTGGATTTCCTATGGTCATATTATCGATGAACGAAAACCCGAACAGTTATTACCGATTATTTCTATGAACCCTCGTTTTGAAATTCACCGTTATTCTTTCTCAAGCAATAACGGATTTTATCTTAAAACTCACTAGTTTTATCTCTCGATTTCCGCTGGTGGCTTTAAAACACATTAGGTTAAACTTTACAGAGCAAAAAGGTGATTCGGCTATCTCTACCTGAATCTCCTTTCCGGCACCTGATTATCTGATCTAGTTGTTAATTAATTCTCTCGAACTTAATCAAAAACCATGCCAATCAATTGAAGGTGATCAAGCTACAATTGTATAAGAAAACTAAAATCAAATGCTTCATAGATCAAATCGATAAAATCCTTCGGTTACACGTCATCTCAAATAAAAACCATAGTTATTCCAACCCCCAACATCTAAAGATTAGTTCATGTTGGGGTTGGACGAAAACACAAGAAAGGGGTAGAAAGTAGTGTCATCGTGATCATGAACGTGAAAGTTATGCTGATGAAATCCCTTCTCTCGGCTCTAATCCGCTTCTCGTGGTGAACTCCTCTTCAATCGGCTCTCTATCATGGCTCAAAAGTGGTGGAAAAACCTCTGAAAATCGCTTCCTCTCAGCCTCCCGTCGCACGCGAATCGATAATGCCCTAATTCCGGAAAACGCCAAGTTTAGAGTTGGAACAGAGAGTTGCGCGGCCTAGCTCGCGGCCTCAAGCCGCGGCGCAGGTCGCGCGGTTTCTTGGTCAGGTTCGGCTCCAGGTTTGGTTTTAGGCTCGGGTCTGGACTTGGGCTTTCTCTTTTGGACCTTTTCCGCTCTGTTTCTAGACAATCCTTTTCTTCAAGACTACCTGCACATTTCATTGGGAAACCCGTAAAATTCCGCCTTTTTGCTTCAAAACAAGCCACTCTCAGTGGTTTGTGGACCGAAAATAACGCCAAAAATTGGCGTTATCAGGCGACGCCAAGGCACGTTTTTTAAAACATTGATAATTATACATGTCTAAAATTGTGTATCATTTAATTGTGTACACTTATTTTAGGACGGAATAAATAATAATAATTTTAGTAATAACTACTGTATGGTAATTGGTAAAACAGAAAAAAGAAATTAAAATCTATAAATTTAGAGAAATCATTAAACTATATATATAGGATAGAAAATTAGTATTTTAATTATTTTTCACAAATAAGAGGTATTGAAGATGAATGTTTAGAAAGAGAAATAATACTTTATTAATTTTTCGATATTTTATTAAATTTATGAAATTTTTAATAATAATTAATGTTGGAATTACTAAAATAGAGTAGATATTGGTTCTAGATTTTGACTTTTAATACACTATTTAAAAAATTTGAGTTAAATGCAAATTTGGTCCTTGTGGTTTACAAAAATTAACGACTAAGGTCCCTCGAAAGAATTTTTAACTAACAAGGCCCCTCTACTTTTGATATTAATAACACATAAGGTCCCTCTTATTAACACCGTTAAATAAATTAAATAAGGAGTTAGATTTATACTTGGTCCTTGTGGTTTACAAAAAATAACAAGTAACGACCCTAAAAAACATGGATATAAGTATGGACACAATGGCTCGTTTGATTAAAAATAATAATACTGAATATCTAATCTACACCAAAACCTAAAACTTAAAAAGACTTGGATGGTGACCCAAAACTTAACTGATGATATATATAAATATATAATACTTGGTCCAAACATATTAGTTCAAGTATGGTGATTTACTCGCCGGACATATCCAAAAACTCTAAGGACTATATCCTAAAATACCCTTCCGTCACTTTTATTAGTTTATTACAAACCTAATGATAGTGGCCTAGAACCTTGAGTCTTTTACAGTTCCATCACTTCTAATTTATTTTTATTAGTTTTTTACTTACAAACCTACATGAGAGTTTCTTTAAGATTTGTACTTTCGAATATGAAACCAAAATGAGTGTTATCATTCAACATCTTTTTAAGTTTTGGTTTTTGGTATAGATTAGATATTCAATATGAGTTTTTTTTTAATCAAACGAGGCATTGTGTCTATACTTATATCCATATTTTGTAGGGACGTTACTTGTTATTTTTTGTAAACCACAAGGACCAAGTATAAATCTAACTCCTTATTTAAAGGGATGGGAAAAGTGAATAGACAAAATTAACCCCTTTTAACTTCATTTTATTTAACAGTGTTAATAAGAGGAACCTTATGTGTTATAAAACCAAAAGTAGAGGGACCTTGTTCGTTAAAAATTCATTCATTAATTTTTGTAAACCACAAGAACCAAATTTGCATTTAACTCAAAAAAATGAACATACAACTTTTTAAGATGCTCTTAAAATACAAATAAAATCTTGATCTAAATTCTGGTATTACTTATTTAACTATGTTTTTGCCAAATTCCATGTTCGGATGTTGAGTTGAGTATTAAACTTGTAAGACATTTGAGAGTAATCAGGTAACAAGATTAAGCCATTAAAACTCTTGATAGATTATGAAATGTAGAAGATGAGAATTAAGAACAATTTCTCTTGGAGGCCACACACACACACACACACACTCTTGGTGGCTATACTCAAATGACCTCACCTTACAAAACCCTAACAATTGGGTTTATATACCTTTGACCAAACCTAGCTAATTGTTTGACTTTGACTAATATTGACTAATTACAATTAGTCCTAAATCTTGGATACATTGTGTACTAACAATCTCCCCCTATGGATTCAAGATTTAAAAAATTATGACGATAGTCTTCAGCTCTTTAATCTTCAGATAGGCTTTATCTTCAAGAATCCACTTTGGCGGCTTTAATCTTCATTTAGGCTCTTTAAAGTCAAATAGTCAACAAGTCTTGAAACACGAACTTCAAATCTGTGTAAGGTTGATCAAGGTCTTCAAACAAAATCTTTTTATCTTCGAATCACTGATCTTTACAGCTTTGACTTTTGGCAAACTTCTTCAGTCTTTGAATTATGAACAGGATTTGAGGTTTTAACGGGCTTTGAGCTTTTAAGACATTGTTGAATAATCTTTAAGCACGGATTGTCTTTGTATCTTCACGCATTTGATCATCTTGAACAAACTGTCTCGAACTTTTCTCTCTTTGAACACTTTATCTTGAACTTCTTCGACTTTGACAAATTATCTCCCTCTTTCTTCGGTTTGATATTTCTCCCCCTTTTTGATAATTGTGAGCATCATGATCATCAAAATTCTTGTTCAATTTCAGCATTCTCTTTGAGTACCAAAAACAATCTCCTCCTTTTGATCTGTTTAACCGTCAATTCCAAAAAAAAATGTTTATCCGAATCTTTTCAAATTCAGATAATATGAAAGTTGTAACCCTGAATCAACGAATGAAACAGTTAAATGCCTGTAAGTTGCACAAAGCCACTTAGTACAACGAATGCACTTTGGAAAGGAGCTTTTTAATGTTCACTCCTCCAGGGCTTCCATTCAATCATCGAAAAACACAAAGGAAATTTCTATGAATGTTATGACAAGAAAACTTATTCCTTGTGTGTACGTGCAAGTGTAGAAATGATTGAAGCAACTTATGCTTGAATATAGGCTCAAATTGTGTAAATTGTTGAGACAATGTTGGGAACTGAAGATTTGCTAAGTATGGATAGTACTGCCAGAACAACTTTAATACTGCCAGGTCATAATTAATACTGCTAGAATGAAGTTAGTACTGCTTGTCAAGATTAATACTGCTGAAGCAAGGTTAGTACTGCTGAGTCAAGTTAATGCTGCTGGAATGAGTTAGTACTGCTGAGTCAAGTTAATGCTGCTGGAATAAATTAATGCTGCTGGAATAAATTAATGCTGCTGGAGAGTATTAGTACTGCTCATGCTGAATGAAGTTAATATTGCTCGTACATAAAGATGTTAATGCTGCTTGTGATCATAAGTTTGGAATGCGAGAATGTTGGAGATAAAGATGGAATGATTGAAGATATGCGTGAAAGAATATTCTGAAGATCAATTTTGTTTTGATAGTTATCTTGTAATTATTTTGTATAAATAGATGTTGATAGATAGCTATTCGAAACATGCAAGAAGCGATATACGAGAGTTTTTGAGAATACATTCGGTTTTAGAGAGAATTAACCTCAAGGTTTAGAACCCTATTTCTAGAGAAGTAGAAGTCGTCTTGATAGAGCATGTTCATCAAGATTGAGGTTTGGTTGTAAGCTTGTGAGTTGAATTAGTGAATACAAACAGCTGTGTGTTTTCTGATATATTGTTCTTTGATTGTGTGAATTAAAGTTCTATTCCGCAGATTCTTTAATTCTGAGTTCTAAGTATTATTAGTCTTGTTAAGATTCGATCCTGACAAATGGTATCAGAGCTTGTGTTTCTTAGAATTCTACAATTATTATGGACAATTCTATTGAATCAAACAGTACTCTTGTTTCTAAGGTTCCCATGCTCAGACCCAATGAGTTTGACATGTGGAAAATTAGAATCAAGCAGTATATTCTGCTTACTGATTATTCCATCTGGGATATCATAGAGAATGGTCCATGTGCTGAAGGAAGAATTGGACCAGATGGCAAAAGACCTCCTCCAAAGACTGATGCAGAGAGAAAAGTCAGACAAATAGAGATGAAGGCCTTAAGCACTCTGCTTTTGGCTATCCCCAATGAATATCAGCATCAATTTCATCACTGCACTGATGCTCAGACTCTGTGGAATGCATTGGAAAAGAGATTCACTGGCACTAAAAGCACCAAGAGGAATCAGAAGGCAATTCTCAAGCAGCAGTATGAAAACTTTACTTCTACTAAGAATGAGTCTATGACTCAAACTTTTGATAGATTTAATAAGCTGATTGGAGAATTGGCCACAGTAGGAGTCAAGATGGAGGCTGATGATGTTAACAGAAAGTTCTTAAGATCATTAGGTGAAGAGTGGACAATGTATACCGTGTCCTTCAGACAGAATGACCAATTGGAAGATAAAGAGCTTGATGATCTTTACAATGATCTTAGAGTCTTTGAAGCAGAGGTTGAAGCCAAAAAGAAGCCCTCTGGATATGTACATAATGCTGCACTCATTTCAGCATCACCTGATTCTACTGCTAACCCTGAATCAGTTAGTGCTGCTGGAGGAGTCAATCAGGAAAAGACCAATGATTCAGTACTAGAAGCCTTCTTTTCTAGTCATGTTAATTCCTCATTGATTAATGATGACTTAGAACAGATTAATGCTGATGATCTTGAAGAGATGGATATCAAGTGGCAGATGGCTATGCTGTCTATGAGGGTGAAGAGATTCATAAAGAGGACAGGAAGAAACAACTTTTCCCAAAGAAGAGAAGATGGTGCTGGATTTGACAAGTCCAAAGTTGAATGCTACAAGTGTCACAAGATGGGACACTTTGCCAGGGAATGCAGAGGTGGAACATCTCACAACAGCCATCAACAAACTCAGGCTGGAAGCTCCAATCAAAACAGAAACTCTATTCAAGCTCTTGTCTCTCAACAAGGAATGGGATTTGATTGGAGTGATCAAGCAGAAGAGGCCATCCAAAATCAAGCACTTATGGCTGAAGTTTCAGATCTTCCCACTGAGGTAAAATCTAATCTCTGTACTCAAGCTTGTATAGACACTGTTAAAAGGTATAGAGATCACAATCAGGGAATGTGTGATGACCTTAAGAGATTAGAAAAGGACAGAAAAGACTATGTAGTAATTGTTGAGAAGTTTGAAGAACAGATTAGGGATTTTCAAGCCAATGAACTTCAACACTCCTATGATACAAACTACTGGAAATGGGAAAAGGATGGTCTAGAGTTCCAGCTTAGAGAATCCAGGGAAGAGTGTGAGAAACTAAAAGGAGAGCTTGAGAAAGTTAAACTTGATGTAGAAAAGTTTAATTGTGCCTCTAAAGTCATGGACACCATAATCAACTCTCAAATCCATAGTAAGTTGAAACCAGGCATAGGGTACAATGCCACACCCCCACCCTACAACAACAACTACATCCCTCCTAAGTCAGACCTATTAGAAACCAAGGATAGGAAGGACTTACCTGAAGGACTACTGAAGTAGATCCATTAGATAAAGTAGTTGTTGAGGATAAGACTGAAAAAGAAGGATCTGATGAGGAATGTGTAAGTCCATGTGTTAAGAACAATGAGATGAAAAGGACTGGAAAGGGAAAGGGAGTTCATTATACACAGACCACTGTTGTGAACTCTAATACTTGTGAACATTGTTCTTGCAAGAAATATCAAGAGAATAAGCCCCAAAAACATGATAAAAAGAGGGGAAATCAAAGAAATTGGAATAACCAGTGGGCACAAAAGCAAGGAGTTGATCTGCAAAGGATTAACAGACCAAAACCTTGTTTTATTTGTGGCAAATTGAATCATCTTGCCAAACACTGTTATTTCAATCCTATTAACCAAAAGAAAAGTTTTCAAAGAAGTTTTCAAAAATCTTCTGGTTATAGGAAGCCTGCAAGGAATAATGTGGCTAAGAAACAAGCTGAAACCAAAAGCCACATGAGAAAACAGACTGAAAAGGAATGTGTCAATATATGGGTCCCCAAAAGCACTAATGTTAGTACTGCTACCTCAGATAGTACTGCTGACAAGGATAGTGCTGCTAGAAGCAATACTAAAGACAATACTGCTGCTAGCAGTGTTAGTGCTGCTAACACTGTTAGTACTTCTTTTAAAGACAATACTGCTGCTAGCAGTGTTAATGCTGCTAACACTGTTAGTACTGCTAACACTGTTAGTACTGCTTTTAAAGAGAATACTACTGCTAGCAGTGTTAGTGCTGCTAACACTGTTAGTACTTCTTTTCAAGAGAATGCTGCTGCTAGCAGTGTTAGTGCTGCTAACTCTGTTAGTACCTCTTCTAAGAACAATACTGCTGCTAGCAGTGTTAGTGCTACTAACACTGTTAGTACTTCTTCCAAGGTTAATACTGCTTCTAGTTTTTGTGTTGCTAGACCAATCATATTGACAAAGTACTCCAGTTCTGCAGTACCTAAGTTTGAAAATCTCATCAAAACCCAGTGCAAGTACTTTGATGAGCAAGGGAGACCCAAGACCACTTCGGCTTGGGTTCCCAATAAAAACTAACTGATTTATCTGATGTGCAGGGCAACCAACAGCTCAAGGGGAAGAGCATCTGGCATGTTGATAGTGGTTGTTCCAGGCACATGACAGGTAACATGGCCTGCCTCAAGAATTTCAAAAGAATTGATAGAGGACATGTTGCTTTTGGAAATAATCCTGCAGGAGGTAAGATAAGTGGTAAAGGTGATGTGTCAAAAGGTAAGATGACATTTGAGGATGTTTACTATGTTGAGCAATTGAGATACAACCTGTTAAGTGTATCACAAGTCTGTGACAAGAAACATAGTATATTATTTACTGATTCTGAATGCATTATTCTTGCTCCTGGATTCAAAGTAGTTGATGAAAACATGATACTATTGAGAACTCCTAGAAAGGATAATGTGTATTGTTTAGATTTAGAAAGTGTTTCATCTGATTCATCTCTAAATTGTTTGGTTTCAAAAGCTTCAATAGATGAATTTTCACTTTGGCACAGAAGGATGTGTCACATGAATTTTAAAACAATGAATAAACTTGTTAAAAATAATCTTGTTAGGGGTTTACCATCAAAAGTCTATTCATGTGATGATCATTGTGTTGCATGTCTCAAAGGCAAACAACACAAAACTTCTCATAAGTCCAAAGAGATAAACACTATCTCAAATCCTCTTCAGTTGTTGCATATGGATCTGTTTGGCCCTACAAATGTCATGAGCATTGGCAAGAAGTCATACTGTTTAGTTATTGTTGATGATTACTCTAGATTTACTTGGGTATATTTTCTGAGAACTAAAGATGAGACAAGTGGACTGATCAAATCTTTTATTCTTAGAATTGAAAACCAATCAAATCAAAAAGTGAAAGTCATTAGATCAGATAATGGGACTGAATTTAAAAACTTTGATCTAAACACCTTTTGTGAGGAAAAAGGAATTGAGAGACAATACAGTGCTCCTAGGACTCCACAACAGAATGGTGTTGCTGAGAGAAGGAATAGGACACTGATTGAGGCTGCTAGATCTCTGTTAGCTGATTCAAAATTACCCACTACTTTTTGGGCAGAAGCAGTTAATACTGCTTGTTATGTTCAAAACAGAGTTTTGGTCATAAAGCCTAAAAACAAGACACCTTATGAGCTTTTTCTGAAAAAGAAACCATTTATTGGATTTTTCAAACCATTTGGGTGTCCTTGTACAATTCTCAATACCAAATCTCACTTAGGTAAGTTTGATAGAAAAGCAGATGATGGCTTTCTTGTTGGTTACTCATCTCAGAGTAAGGCTTACAGAGTGTTTAATACCTCTTCTAGAATAATTGAAGAAAGTGACAATGTCAAATGCAATGAGCACACACCAAATCCTATTGGTTCAGGTCCTGATTGGCTATTTGACATTGATTCACTCACTAATTCTTTGGGTTTCAGTAGTGATGTAAATGCAGGACAAAGGGATGCACCACCATCAGATAACAGTATTCAGTCTGTGATATTTCCACTCCCTACCATTGATCCTGTTGACTTATGTGAACCAGAAAAGGAAGCTGAACCCATTCAGAATGAAGAAGAGAGAAGAATAGAGGAAAATCAGACTTCAAGAGAGTCTGAAGTGACTGAAGAAGCTGAAGAAAATTCAGACTTAAATGAGTCAAATCTGGATGTAAACTTACAAGAGGAATCTGGTCATCCATCCAGAACTCAGAAAAATCATCCTCCTGGGTTGGTTATAGGAGACATTTCTTCTCCCATGATGACTAGGAATCAAAGCAGACTTCAAGAGCTACAAGATCAGCAGAATACAGTTAATACTGTACTTACTTGCTTTCTATCCCAAATTGAGCCCAAAAAGGCTTATGATGCTATGAAAGATCCAAGTTGGATAGAAGCAATGCAAGAGGAGCTGCTACAGTTTCAATTACAGGATGTTTGGGACTTGGTGGACCTTCCAAAAGGTCATAGAGCAATTGGCACCAAGTGGATTTTCAGAAACAAGAAGGATGACAGAGGAATTGTGATCATAAGTTTGGAATGCGAGAATGTTGGAGATAAAGATGGAATGATTGAAGATATGCGTGAAAGAATATTCTGAAGATCAATTTTGTTTTGATAGTTATCTTGTAATTATTTTGTATAAATAGATGTTGATAGATAGCTATTCGAAACATGCAAGAAGCGATATACGAGAGTTTTTGAGAATATATTCTGTTTTAGAGAGAATTAACCTCAAGGTTTAGAACCCTATTTCTAGAGAAGTAGAAGTCGTCTTGATAGAGCCTGTTCATCAAGATTGAGGTTTGGTTGTAAGCTTGTGAGTTGAATTAGTGAATACAAACAGCTGTGTGTTTTCTGATATATTGTTCTTTGATTGTGTGAATTAAAGTTCTATTCCGCAGATTCTTTAATTCTGAGTTCTAAGTATTATTAGTCTTGTTAAGATTCGATCCTGACAAGTGGTATCAGAGCATAGACTGGTTGCACAACCTTGTCATGTTGTGCTTGTGATCAGAAACAAAGCAAGGCTGGTTGCACAAGGGTATACTCAGGAAGAGGGCATAGACTATGAGGAAGTCTTTGCTCCAGTGGCACAGATTGAAGCAATTAGGCTATTTCTAGCCTATGCCTCATACATGAAGTTCAAGGTCTACCAAATGGATGTAAAAAGTGCTTTTCTGTATGGAAGTATTGATGAAGAAGTATATGTCTGTCAACCCCCTGGATTTGAGAATCCATTGCACCCTGACAGAGTATACAAGTTGAAGAAGGCACTTTATGGTTTACATCAAGCCCCAAGAGCATGGTATGACACCCTGTCTACCTATCTCTTGAAAAATGAATTTGAAAGAGGAGTCATTGACAAGACCTTGTTCATTAAGAGGAGAAAGAAAGACACACTACTTGTTCAGATCTATGTGGATGACATCATCTTTGGATCCACAAATGATCACATGTGTAAAGAGTTTGAAGAGTTAATGCACAAGAGCTTCAAGATGAGTTCCATGGGAGAACTTACTTTCTTCCTTGGGCTTCAGGTGAAACAGAGGAAAGATGGGATTTTCATAAGCCAATCCAAATATGTGAAAGACATCCTGGACAAGTATGGTTTAACAGACTCAAAGCCAGCAAGCACACCAATGGAGACACACAAACAGATCACTGCAGATCTTGAGGGGGAGGATGTGGATGTCCATCATTACAGATCTATGATTGGATCACTCATGTATCTCACAGCCTCTAGACCAGACATTATGTTTCCTGTATGTGTTTGTGCCAGATTTCAGGTTACACCTAAGCAATCACACCTTCTTGCAGTCAAAAGAATTTTTAGATACCTAAGAGGGCAACCTAGATTAGGTCTTTGGTATCCTTATGAATCTTCATTTGACTTTCTTGCATACTCAGACAGTGACTTAGGTGGAGCTAACATGGATAGGAAGTCTATTTCAGGTGGATGTCAGTTTTTGGGTGCAAGACTTGTATCATGGCAGTGTAAGAAACAAACCACAGTGTCCTTATCTACAACAGAAGCTGAGTATATAGCTGCTGCAAGTTGCTGTTCTCAGGTGTTATGGATTCAGAATCAGATGTTGGACTATGGGGTAACATTTCTTCACACTCCAATCTTCATTGACAACAACAGTGCCATTAGCATTGTTAACAATCCTGTCAAGCACTCAAAAACAAAGCACATAGAGATCAGGTATCACTTTATTAGAGACTGTAATGAAAAGAAATTGATTCAAGTTGCTAAAGTTCATACCAATGACCAGTTTGCAGATCTATTCACAAAAGCTTTTGATGTGGGTAGATTCACTTTCTTGGTAGCAAGTGTGGGCTTGATCAACCTTGAATAAATTCATGATTTTTAATTTTTTTATACCTGTATTTCTTTGTATATTTGGTGTTACTAACTAGTTTTCTCAGAACCTCAGTATGACTCAGATTGACAAGTGCTGCAAAGTGTAAGTATAGTTACTACTGCCAGTGCAGAGTTACTACTGCTAGTACATATTTTCTACTGCTAATGTGTAGTTAATACTGCCTTGTAGTTAATACTGCTTAGTAGTTAATACTGCTTTGTAGTTAATACTGCTTTGTAGTTAATACTGCTTAGTGGTTAATACTGCTTTGTAGTTAATACTGCTTTGTAGTTAATACTGCTTTGTAGTTAATACTGCTTAGTGGTTAATACTGCTTTGTAGTTAATACTGCTTAGTAGTTAATACTGCTTTGTAGTTAATACTGCTTAGTGGTTAATACTGCTTTGTAGTTAATACTGCTTAGTAGTTAATACTGCTTTGTAGTTAATACTGCTTAGTAGTTAATACTGCATGTGTAGTTAATACTGCTCTGTAGTTCATACTGCTTAGTAGTTAATACTGTATGTGTTGTTAATACTGCTTAGTAGTTAATACTGCTTTTAAAGAAAATCAGGGCTAGTACTGCTATAAATACTCTTTCAGCCCGCCAAAGTTCATAACGTCTCTTTGCATTCAATTTATCTCTCTCTCGTTCTAACCTTTTCTCCCTAGAATCTCTGTGTTTTCTATCCAAATTCTCAGGAAGAATGACGACAATGGAGTTTGTCGATGAGCACAATGAGATTGCGATGCTTCAGAAGCCAAAGCAGGCCGCAGGATTTCATGATATTGTGGATTTTCTCAAGTCCACACACATCTCTCATGCCCTAACAGTGTGCCCAACCATATATATCGAGCATCAAAAGCAATTTTGGGAGAATGCCACTGTTATATTCGAAGATGGGCAGAAAATCATTCGAACAAGGGTTTGTGACAAACCCTTGAAGGTCACAGAGGAGGTTATTCGCATCACTCTTCACTTAGATGATGCCTCAGGTATAACCTATCTCTCTAATGATGAACTTTTCTCGACCTTACAAAGAATGGGGTATGAAGGTCCCATTGGAATTTTTAAATTCTACAAGTCAAAGTTTTTCACCCAATGGCGATTTCTTGTTCATACTCTTATGCACTGTATTTCAAAGAAAACAACTGGATGGAGTGAGTTTAGCAGTACCATTGCTTATGCCTTGGTCTGCTTAACCACTGCCAGAAAGTTCAATTTTTCAGCAATGATTTTTAATGATCTTGTGGCAAACCTAGAATCCAAAAAGACCTTTTACATGTATCCCAGGTTTGTCCAAGAAGTAATTAACCATGAATTGACGGATTTACCTCAGTCTGCTGAGGTATATGTGCCAAAACCCCCTAAAGGGAAGGTTTTCTCAAATATGAGAAGAATTCCTAGGGACTCGGAAGGAGTTGACACACCATTGTTCTCTACAATGATGGTTGTGTCCCACACCACTGAAGGTATGGCATCAGGGTCAAGGCCCCCATTAGACACACCCACTGATGGCCAATCCCCACCTTCCATCACCAAAGAAATCCCACAGTCCATTCTTTTAAGACCCACTCCCAAAATCACCAAGAAGTTTGAAAGAAGAAAGGTACACAAGGTTCCTTCCCTTGATGTATCTCCTAATAGCCCAAAGCCTACAAGCCCTCTATTGGAGCATTCTCCAATAGAGAATATCAAAAGGGTAACCACAGGGGTGTCTCCCAACCCCAAGAAGGTGCTCTCTAGGGAGAAGGATGAGCATGTGGGCTGCAAGGCTGCCATGTTGGTCCCGAAAGGCTTAAACAAGTTTGTAGAAGGGGGGGGGTTGAATACAAACACACTATTTTACTTTTCTAAATTGTTTATTGATAAATCATTAACAATTTACAGCTTGTTGCGGAAACAAGATTAAGGATAAACCTAAATCTAAACAAGTTGGAACACTAAGGTTTTCTTGCACTAAGAAAGATAAGGAGATTACTAATAAAATCCTATCTTAAGAGATTTGAACTTGTCCAGAGTTAGCAAGTTACTTCAAATGAAGTGAGTTCATCTCTTTATATACTGCATGCATTTAATGCAATCCAGTATATACTTTACACGTGTCATTAGCGGATTGGTTGCATGTCATTGACCTTTGATGACAACCTTAGTAGCCGCATGAATGAACAGTGTAGTATCAGAGTGGTTGTACGATTTCAGATTTTCGGAGGTTCTTTTCTGACATTTCGTACGGTGGCGTGCAAGGGAGGTTAAGACAAAAGTACTTTGTACGGAGGACTTCATGATCAGCTTTCGTTGATTCAGCGATTATCATTTACTATTCAGCAGATGATAAAGTTCAGCGATAGCTGAAGTCTTATACTTGATACTTCACGTTGAGTGGACAAATCTGAGTCTTCGCTGATCCGCATCAGTTCATTAGGAGACTTGTCGCTGGTTCTTGAGCTTGATCTTCGACTTCAGCGTAGAACCTTTGTTGACGTGAATCTTGTCTTCAGGGATCATAAGTAAACAACTAACTTATCAGCGATCACCATAAGGACTGAACAGACTCAGCGCATTATGGTGAACAGTGTTCGCTGAATGTTTAATTTAAAGAGCGAGAGTTCCTATCAGCGGTACTGTAAGATCTTAGTACTTATCAGCGATAGTGAAACTCTGATACATATTGTTTACTTATAATTTTCACTAAGTATTTAAGATAGGGTCATTATCAAATCACTGAGGGTTTGGATCAACAATCTCCCCCTATTTGATTATGACATAGCAACAGAGAAAATTGCTATTTAATGAAAACATAAGGATAAAAAGAACTCATAAAATATTTGTCCCTTTTACTGTTTTCTGGGATCTTTTCAGTACTGATGGAGTAAAGTACATTCGCTGAAATCTTTCTTTAAATCTTTGAATCAGGTTACAATATGAATGAGAAAGATTACAAGTACAAGCGAAATAAATTACAAGTACTGAAGGATGACTGATACAATAGAGAAAATGGTGATTGTTGTCAGCCTTCAAAGGGTTCTTCCTTAATGAGAAGTTCATCAAGGGTTGTCTTTTCAGTTGGAATCATCCAGTCAGGAACCTTTTCTCCTTTATTCTTTAGCTTCAGAGCAGCTTCAAAAATCAAGGGTTTTAGGTGTCGTGCCTGAATGTCTTTTCTGAAGTCGCACCAGTAGATGAGATCTTTGAGCTGTTCGATTGGAGTGATTGGAAGCTCAGCGATCCGTTGAAAGCATTTACGTCCGTCGTAGTCAAGAAAGAATATTCCATAAGGATTACTGATGACTTTACCAGGGACGAAAAGTTCACATGGTGGCAAAGAGACATCAAGGGCAGATAGATCAGGATCAGGACCAAGTACTTCAGCGCGAGAGAAACCAATTCCAGTTTCATTTCGTATGACAGGACCTGAGTTTGAATCTTGACGTTTCTTCCTTGGAGAGTCCTTTTTTCTTTTTGGCTTTAGATCAGGAACAGGAGGAATATCCACACAAGAAGATATCAAATCGATCTGTCTGTTTATCAGCTTTTCGAAATGATCCTTGTACTTAGATTTTGACGGTTGGATAGCTAACCTCATCTCCAGCCATTCAGAGAGACCATACCTTTTTACAGTGTCAGCACGAAAGGTTTCAGATGAGTCATCTTCTCTGAACAGTTTGATGTCAACAATAGGTATTCCGACGGAGGTTCTTCCAGAGATGAATACCTTGTTGATCTTCGCTGGACGATATCTGAAGTGGATTTTCTCTTTACACCAGATCAGGGTGGTCTGAGAAACTTCAGCTTTCTTTTCCACGATCTTCTGGGCTTGTTCCCAAAGCTTTCGTTGGATTTGAATGGGAATACGCTTCAGCTTGGGGTCTTTGACAGATTCTTGAGTGAGCTTGATGGCGTATTCTCTGTCTTTATCTTCAGCTTCCTTCCTTTCAGCGATGAGGCGTTCAGCTCTGAGATGATCTTGGTATTCAGCTTTTGAAATTTTGAACTTAGGAGGAACTGAAGGTAGTTGATCGCGCCTTAGGATGATTCGCTGATCCTCGAATCGCTTTATCATTTCTTCTCTCCTCTTTTGATCAACTGAGGAAGGTCTGTTTCTGTGCGAGAGAGGTTGTTCTTCTGGTTCATCAGTCTCAGAGATTAAATCTAAGACTGGGATTATGTCTTCAGCGTTAGCTGGAATTATTGGTGAAGTCGCAATAGATCTTTCAGCGATATCCTCAAACAGGGGAGAGGACTAGCTGAAACGCAGCGATCTTACAAATAAGAACTGGGTAGAAGAACTTGGGTAGAAAAGATAGAAAAAAAATGTGGATGTGTATGGTGTTTGTGGAATGGATAACTGATTTTTCATAGATGATCAGGGAAGGAAAAATAAGTTTAGTGTACCTGACAAATCGGCTTTGCAAGTAGGATCGCCAGATTATCATCTTCAGCGATGCCTTTGTCTTTGCTTTTCTCAGCGCCAGAGGCTGAGTGCTTTGTCTTTGTCTTCTCCCCTGAAGGTTCTTTTATTGAAATACCTTTAAGAGCTTTGGTTCGAGGAGCAGGTTTGACAACAAAGAAATCATCGTCATCTTCATCATCATCATCATCGTTCCTTGGAGAGGAGGATGGTTCAGCTTCAGGGATGTCGAAGTCTTCGTCTTCTTCTGCTTCAGATTCCTCAGCATCTTCATCGAGTTGCTCCCCCTCAGATATAGAGGCGAGGTTCTCGGTTCCCTCAGGGTTTTCATCTCCCTGAGGTCCAGTAATCCGATCTTCATTACCCTCTCCCCTGATAGATTCATCATGGGAAAGGTCTTCAGCGCTCTTCTCCTGTTCAGCGCTCTTCTCCCCCTCTTTCTCATGATGGGCGGGGGAGGAATGGGTAGATTCAGCATTGGTGTTGTCTCTGTCTTCTGGGCCAGAGATTTTCACACAACCTTCAAGCTTAGCTATTCTGTCTTCTAGGCCAGAAATAGCAGGCGTGATTTTCTTCAGCTCTTGGCGATCCTCTGCGGTGAATGAGTCCAAAACAGGTGCAGGGGCCGGAGCAGGAGCTGGATTATTTGCCTTGTTCACCAGCGTCTCGATCATTGTCTTGACGGAACCAAGGTCGGTCTTCACTGAGCCCAAGTCGGTCTTGACCACTGACATATCACCTTCGAGTGTACCAACCGATTTCTTCAGCGTTGTAACTTCGCTGGAAATGGTGGAAACTGATGATTTGAGGTTGGTGTAGTCAGTGTAGATGTCGGAGAGCACTTTGGCAAAGTCGGCGAGAGTTTTATCAAGATCTTTGATGTCATCAGAGGAGGCCTTCTTTTCCACCACAGTAGTCAGCTTCGTCAGATTCTCTCCAGCGTTTGTTACAGCTGTAGAGTTATTTGATAGACCGGTGGTGAGATCCGTAAGTTTCATCTCCATAGACTTCAGAGACTGGTTGATATCTCCCAAAAAAAGGACCTGTAACATATAAGTACTTGTGAACAAAGGAAAGCTCAGAAGTTTCAGGTTTAGTTACAGTGTTTAAGGTGGGATCTGTACCTGCAGGAGCGTTGACGAACTCATCAAAGTTTCGAGTCCCTCCATAGTGTTCCATATCTCCCTCAAAAGTTCCGTGAGGAATGGAGATCTCTGCAGGTCCTTTCTTCGTCATTCGCTGAGAAGCTTCAACGGCTTCTTGAATGATGGCATCTCCAGTTTTGACTGGAGGAGTGTCCAAAGAAGTAGAGGGAGGAGCGAAGGATAAGAATTGGGGTTGGGGTTCAAGTTCAGCGTTGGATTCGCTGAGAAGTACTTCATCAGTCTTTTGAGAGACTGACGAAGGTTGGGTAGATTCCAAAGTTCTAACCTCAGCGTTTAGGGACGCTGAAGTAGGTTTAGAAGGGATGGCTTGAATTGGTGTGGCAGAGCGTACCACGGAACTTTCCTTCAGCTCTTCAGAATGAGCTGAGGAGTCTTCAGCATGCAACTGCTGGGGTTGCTCCTTGGTTTTCTTGATCCTTTTGGAATCAAGAGGGGTAAGAGATTGTTTCCTTTTCTTAGAAGGAATGGATTTTGTGGCCGGGGTATCAGCGATGGGTATTGTCGCTGAAGGAGCCACAGAAAGCGGAGAATTAAGAAGAGTGAGAAGAGTAGAGAGACGTACCTCGTTGGCGACAGGCTTGAAGTCGAGAACTTTAGGGCCAATCTGAGAGAGTTTCAGATCACCCTCTTCAGGATAGCTGTCCTTCAGGCCATATTGAAAGATGGCGCTGATGAATCGCGGGTAAGGAACCCATGCTGGTCGGTCAGCGGCAGAATCAACACGTTGAATGAGGTCTTCATAGATGATGGAGGCCCAGTCAATGTTGAGACCTTTCAGCAGTGCGTAACCCATGGCCTGCTGAGGTTGAGCGGCTTGATCAGAAGATCCGGATTTCGCTGTCATGCAGCTGATCAGGTGAGCGAAGATGAAGTTCATCTCGCTGGGCATCTTGGATTTCTTTATCAGCGTCAGCTTCTTCTCAGGTAGCTTGTCTCTTCCAGTCTCCCAGATGTAACCCATCGCATCAAGGAAAGCAATGATTTCTTCCCTGTCAGCGTGCTTCTTGTGGTCAGGAAATGGAATGAAAGGATTTTCTGAGGTAGCGTTAGGGAATTTCAGAGCTTTACGGATTATTGCGGGGGTTATCTTGATGGTGCCATACTCAGTATCGCTGAGTATGCAGTCGATGGTTTTAGATGGATCTTTGGCTGAGGGTAGGTTGGTGTGTCTGGCAGAGTACCAGAATTGGGATAATAGACGCTGACTGGCAGGAGGTGTGATTGTCAGTGCTGTGTATATTGGGCTATTCTTCAAAAAAATCACAGCGTCGTCTAGATGGGATACCTGCTTCCGAGGAGGAAACTCGAGAAGCGCTGAAAGGTTGTTTGCCTTAGTCCAGTCTAGTTGATCCAGCTCAAACTTAACCTGAGGAGCTTTGGTGATTTCCAGTTCCTCAGAATCACTGGAGATGGACTCAGCGGTAACATTCAGCTTTGAAGTTGCCATTTCACTGTATTATCAGTTCAACCAAAGATGTTAACAAATAAGAAATATCTTAATGTGGAAAGAGAATTTCCATTAAGATTTTTCGAATTTTGTCCATTTCATTCAGACAAAAAAGTCTTAATGAAGATTAGGGTTTTTCTTGTTTTTAAAAAAAAAAACGAATATAACACCTATAAGCCTTGTATTCCAGTTTTAAAAAAATGGATACGAAAGAAGAACAAGTTTAAGATTTTAGATTTAAAACTTGAAGAACAACCATGAAATGGTTGTGTTTATAAAACCATGAAAGAAAATGATTTTATTTTGAGTTCTTTTGTTTGATCTTGTGTAAAACAATGATAAGATCGAAAACAAGTTATTTGCATTTGATAAAAGATAAGAACATATTGACCTTGAGTTTGATGAAGAAGATGATGAACAGTTCTTGAAGATCGAGAGCACAAAATGCAACAGTGTTCTTTTCTTGCGGAGAAAGATTGATTCGCATAAAAGACAAATATAAACTTTGAGAGAGTTTATATAGGAAGAGAGTAGAGAGAGAAAAACTTGAGCGGGAAAGTTTTTCATCATGACACGGACACGTGTTTGCATTTGATTGGATAGACAACGAAACGTGCAAACGTGTGTCAGAAAAAGAAACGTGCCTGGTGTTATCCGTTGCAATGACGTCACAACTGTCCTTTCACATTCTTTCGTTGTCTCTGAGGTTTTGAAAGAAAAACTCAGGGACTCTTTGGAAAATATGAAGCACTGAATAGAAATATTAGTGAGGGTTTTAAGAAATTTCAAAATATTATTCAGCGATGAATGAATTTGAAATCTTGCATTTTCATGCGTTTTGTCAGAGAAAACATACCTTGATATCAGTTTAACCCAATTTATTCAGAGAGGATGATGAAATGGATTGTACTAGTTTATTTTATCCAGAGCCTATACAAGAATGTATAAACGTATCGCTGATTAAATGTGAACCACTGAAGATTTATCCTTCAAAGTTCAGCATTCCAAGCTCGCTGATGAGAAAGTTGAATCTTGTCTCATCAAGAGGTTTGGTAAACAAATCAGCTAACTGATAATCAGTTGGGATAAAATGAAGTTCTATATCACCATTCATCACATGATCTCTGATAAAATGATATCTGATTTCTATGTGTTTTGTCTTTGAGTGTAGCACTGGATTGTTTGCTATAGCGATGGCACTTGTGCTGTCGCAATAGATTGGAATTTTGGAGAGCTGAAGATCATAGTCTAGTAGTTGATTTCTCATCCACAAGACTTGAGAACAGCAGCTTCCAGCGGCTACATACTCAGCTTCAGCTGTGGAAGTGGACACCGAGTTTTGCTTCTTACTTGTCCAACTTACCAGCTTTCCACCCAGGAGCTGACATCCTCCTGTGGTGCTTTTCCTATCCATTTTGCAACCTGCAAAATCACTGTCTGAATAGGCGGTTAGATCGAATCCTGAATCTTTGGGATACCAAAGACCTAGATTCGCTGTACCCTTAAGATATCGAAAGATTCGCTTTACAGCTTTCATATGAGATATCTTAGGTTCAGCTTGATATCGTGCGCACAGACATGTTGCAAACATAATATCGGGTCGGCTAGCTGTAAGATACAGTAGTGAGCCGATCATCCCACGGTACAGCTTGACATTGACAGGAACACCCTTTGTGTCCTTATCAAGTATCAGCGGTGGTGCCATAGGGGTTTTCATAGCTGAACTTTCAGTTAAGTCGAATTTTTTCAGCATATCTTTAACATACTTTCCCTGATTTATAAAAGTTCCTTTTTCAGTTTGCTTAATCTGAAGACCAAGGAAATATGTTAGTTCACCCATCATACTCATTTTATACTCATCTTTCATTCTATCAGCGAAACGAGTACAAAGCTCAGGGTTAGTAGAACCAAATATAATGTCATCAACATATATTTGAACTAAAATGATATGACATTTTATTTTTCTAAAAAACAAAGTTTTGTCAATCTTACCTCTCTCAAATTTTTCAAGGTGGAGATACGTAGAAAGAGTGTCATACCATGCACGAGGAGCTTGCTTCAAGCCATAAAGTGCCTTATCCAGCTTATAAACATAACCTGGACGCTTAGGATCTGAGAATCCTGGAGGTTGTTCCACATAAACTTCTTCATTCAGCTTTCCATTTAGAAAAACGCTGACTTAACATCCATTTGATGTACAGTGAAGTTTTTGTGTACAGCATATGCTAAGAAAAGACGAATAGATTCAAGTCTTGCTACAGGAGCAAAGGTTTCGTCATAATCTATACCTTCCTCTTGTCTGTATCCCTGAGCAACAAGACGAGCTTTGTTGCGAGTTACAGTACCATGTTCGTCCAACTTGTTTCGATAGACCCACTTAGTGCCTATCACTGTTTTGTCAGTTGGTCTCCGAATAAGTTTCCAAACTTTGTTTCTTTCGAATTCAGTCAGCTCTTCTTGCATAGCGCTGACCCAGTTTGGATCTCTGAGGGCATCAT
Organism: Saussurea involucrata; assembly: GCA_033807775.1. Classification (NCBI taxonomy): domain Eukaryota; kingdom Viridiplantae; phylum Streptophyta; class Magnoliopsida; order Asterales; family Asteraceae; genus Saussurea; species Saussurea involucrata. Next base: position 184,756,377 of record CM066321.1, read on the forward strand.
CTATTTTCTTTGGTTCAGTTAGAGAAATAAAGTTAACAAATAAACAAATATTACCTGCACTTCTACGAGTCTGAATACCAGCGTTGGGATCACCAAGAATTTGATCGATTGGGTGATTTACAGTCCATCGCTGAGCCGGAGCATGCGTCGCTGACGCAGTCTGAACTGGAGAAACTGAAGATGAGGCTTCAGCTACTTCTGGATAATCAGCTAAGAGAGGAATGCTTGCATTTGTCACTTCATTCACTGATTGCTGAGAAATAGATGGAATTTCTGAGACATTTGGATCAACTGCGGGTATAGTGTTTATAGGAACAGCTGAGACCCAAGATGTTTCAGCTTCACTATTCTGCATATTGGGAATGATAGTAGGACCATCATTTTCAGTTGTATGAGTATGAGTAGTGGGAACATCTTCTGAATCACCAAGATGAGAAAACATCCATTGATTCAGTTCTTCTGTATCAGCGTTCGGTTTAGAGTTCGCTGAACGGGATTCGTCAAACGTGACGTGAATAGTTTCTTCTACAGTTTGTCTTCTTCGGTTGAAGACTCTGAAGGCTTTGGAAACTGAGGAGTATCCAAGAAAGATTCCATCATCAGCCTTAGGATCAAACTTTCCAAGGGCATCTCTGTTGTTCAGTATGAAACACTGACAACCAAAGATGTGAAGAAAGCTGATTGAAGGCTTTCTCCCATGAAAGAGTTCATAGGCTGTCTTTTTGAATCTTTTGACTATCAGCGACCTATTTTGCGTAAAACAAGCCGTGTTGACAGCTTCTGCCCAAAACTGAGTAGGCAGGTGAGAATCGCTGAGCATTGAACGTGCAGCTTCAATAATTGTTCTATTTCTTCTTTCAGCGACTCCGTTTTGTTGTGGTGTTCTCACTGACGAAAAGTTATGAGAAATACCCTTGCTCTCAAGGAAGGAATCAAGAGAACTGTTTTTGAATTCAGTTCCATGATCACTCCTTATTGAGCGAACAGTCATATTGTTCAGAGTTTCCATCTTCCGAACAAAGGTGATGAGTTCTTCAGGGGTGTCACTCTTAGAACGGAGAAACATTACCCATGTATAACGAGAGAATTCATCAACTATGACCAGCGTATATTTCTTTCCAGCGATGGATTGTTTGTTAACGGGGCCAAACAAATCCATATGGAGTAGTTGAAGAGGAGATGACACTGAGGAAACTTGCTTGGACTTAAAGCTTGCCTTGGTCTGCTTCCCTTTTTCACACGCTGAACATAAGGATTCTTTGGCGTATGAATGTTGAGGTAGACCAGTGACTAACTCTTTGGATGAAAGAGTATTCAGTGTCTTGAAGTTTAGATGTGAGAGTCTCTTGTGCCATAGCCAGTTGACATCAGAAGATGCCTTTGAGAAGAAACAGGAGTTCTCAGTGGTTGTTGAGTCCATGTTTATAACGTAAACATTTTCCAAACGATAACCGCTGAGAGCTATCTTCTCCTTTTTGTCAGAGACAAAGCAGGATTCCTTGGTGAAAATCACTTTGTTATCCATGTCGCAAAGCTGACTGATGCTCAGAAGATTATGCTTCAGCCCTTCAACATATGCGACTCTTCTGAAGGATGTTGTACCATTTGAAAGTACACCATACCCTCGGGTGTGTCCTTTTCCATTTCCACCGAAAGTTACAGAGGGACCCTTCTCTTCCTTGTATTCAGCGAGCAGGCTTTTCTTTCCAGTCATGTGTCTAGAGCATCCGCTATCGAGATACCAGATACACTTCTTAACCTGCAATACAAAGGAAGATTAGTTTTGCTTGGGTACCCACTTCACCATGTATACGCGTTTGTCAGTGGAAGTGGTTGGAATGGGTTCAGCAGTCTTCGCAGCATTTGAAGATTCAGCTTTGTCTTTCTTCACTTTGGTCAATTTCTTGACCTCAGCGGTATGAGTCACCTTGACCTGACTTGCAACTGGTTTGGTCTTCTTTGGTGCTATCTTCACCTTAGCTATCTTATCAGCTTTGGTGGCTGTGGGACACTTACTTGCAATATGATCGGTAAGTCCACAGTGATAACATTTCCTATAACTAAAATTAGTTCTAGGACCACTTGTGTGCTGAGCTTTTAATTTGGAATTAGAAGTGCCAGCACCAAGTACACTATTGGTTTTTGAAATAGGACGAACATTCAGTTCTTCAGATTTCTTACCAAGGACATCTACTTTGAGTCTAGGAGTAGGTCGCTGAACTGATCCAGAGGTCTGATTTCTAGAACCAGATGAATGAATCACTAAGGCTTTGGAAGCATTCAGCTTAGGTACTAAAGTACCCTTCTGAGGATTTTGATAAATTACAATTCCTTTACCTTTATCTTTAGAGACAGAGGTAGGTTTTGAATAAACCATTTTCTCCTTACCTTTTGAGGAGGTAGGAGTTTCCTCAGGGATTGGTGTAATCGACGAGGAGTACTGAGATGAAGAAGTGTCAGCTACTGAGGATACGAACGTTCCAAATTTAAGCATTGAACGTTCAGTGGTTGGTATTGGAGTATCATATTTATAACCCAGACCACGTTTATCACTCAGAGGAATCTGAGCCTTAATTATCTCAGTGATCTTTGTTGAAGAATTACACCATCCTTCAACAGTAGCTTGTTCAGCTTTTAATGCAGCGATAGCTTCCGCTCGTTCAATTTTGACTAGCTGATTTAAATGGACTTGATCTTTAAAATCTTCTTCAAATTTAGAAAGCTTTTCTATTTGAAGGTGGCAATTTTTAAGTTTTTCAGCGAGATCAAGATTTTGGTTTTCAACCACAGCTTTGCCGTTCATGGCTTCGTATAAGCTTCTAGTCAGTAGTTCGATTTTACGGAGACTATCAGCTTCATCAATATTTACAATATTGGTAAAGAAGGAAGGTGATACCTGAATGGCAGATGTTGAAGTGGAGGGAATGTCTGAACTTTCTTCCTCTTCTTCAATCTTGGCCATGAGACATTGATTTGCTTCATCATCTTCAGAATCAGATGATGAGGCTTCTTCATCAGAAGCAGCCCAATCATAGTCAGCCATTAGGCCTTTTCCCTTCTTCTTAAAGCTTTTCAGCTTTGCATACTTCTCCTTCAGCTTTAAGTATTTGTCGTCTTTATTCCTTGGAACAAAGGATTTCTTTGTAAAGGCTGAAGGTCTCATGATTTTCTTTGACCTGCACTCGTTAGCGAAATGACCTGTCTTTTCGCAGTTAAAACAAGTAGCAGTAGCCTTATCAACAAGAGCTGATGACTTAGGCTTGTCAGCTATAGAAAGAGTTTTGTTCTTTCTAAACATTTTCTTCTTGGCGAATCTCCTGAACTTTTTAGTTAGGAGAGCCAAGGATTCATCATCTGAAGAATCAGAATCTGATGATCTTTCAGAGTTACTTTCTAACTCAGTGATAGTGACCACGGGTCGCTGAGTAGAAGGTTCCTCTGAGATTAAAGCAACAGGGGTGCTTTTGGAATCTTTTACAAGATTCTTCTTAAGATGGCTAGATTGCTCATGATTCAGCAATGTGCCATATAAGGTAGCGAGTGTCATTGATCTTAGATCTTTTGACAGCTTGAGACACATGGAATAATTGTCCCAGCTTTCAGGTAAACATTCTAAAAACTTTGTCAGAACTTCAAAGTTAGAATATTCCTTACCAACCGTTTTAAGATCTATAATTAAGCAGTTAAAACGTTGATGTACTTCAGAGAGAGTTTCATTCTTACCAGAGATGAAACTTTCGTATTGTCTTACCAGGTTGATCTTTCTTGAATCCTGGACTTCAGACGTTCCTTCATACTGAACACATATTGTGTCCCACATGGCCTTCGAGGATTTCAGGTTCATGACGGAATGGTAGACTTCGTCAGGAAGGGCCATGGATAGTATGGATCTGGCTTTTGTATCTATAGCCACTTTCTTCTTGTCTTCATCGGTCCAATGATGGATTTCCTTTGGAATCAGCCTTTCTGGAATAGCAGCTCTAGTTGCAGTGGCTGGAACGGCAGGATCAATCGTTACAGGGATGTGTGGACCGTTTTCAAGATAGTAAGGTATAGTAGGGTCTACACCTTCTAAGAAGAGTGTCATCCTATTTTTCCATAAGTTGAAGTTGTCTCTGGAAAATCTAGGGGGTTTTGCAAGAGAACCATTGTCGATATAGTGAGTGTTTGTGTTTGAGTTGGCCATTTTCAGATAATAGCAAGGAAGAGAAAATATCTTAGATTAGATCTTGTTTATGAGATTAAACAAATCTGCTCTGATACCACTTGTTGGTCCCGAAAGGCTTAAACAAGTTTGTAGAAGGGGGGGTTGAATACAAACACACTATTTTACTTTTCTAAATTGTTTATTGATAAATCATTAACAATTTACAGCTTGTTGCGGAAACAAGATTAAGGATAAACCTAAATCTAAACAAGTTGGAACACTAAGGTTTTCTTGCACTAAGAAAGATAAGGAGATTACTAATAAAATCCTATCTTAAGAGATTTGAACTTGTCCAGAGTTAGCAAGTTACTTCAAATGAAGTGAGTTCATCTCTTTATATACTGCATGCATTTAATGCAATCCAGTATATACTTTACACGTGTCATTAGCGGATTGGTTGCATGTCATTGACCTTTGATGACAACCTTAGTAGCCGCATGAATGAACAGTGTAGTATCAGAGTGGTTGTACGATTTCAGATTTTCGGAGGTTCTTTTCTGACATTTCGTACGGTGGCGTGCAAGGGAGGTTAAGACAAAAGTACTTTGTACGGAGGACTTCATGATCAGCTTTCGTTGATTCAGCGATTATCATTTACTATTCAGCAGATGATAAAGTTCAGCGATAGCTGAAGTCTTGTACTTGATACTTCACGTTGAGTGGACAAATCTGAGTCTTCGCTGATCCGCATCAGTTCATTAGGAGACTTGTCGCTGGTTCTTGAGCTTGATCTTCGACTTCAGTGTAGAACCTTTGTTGACGTGAATCTTGTCTTCAGGGATCATAAGTAAACAACTAACTTATCAGCGATCACCATAAGGACTGAACAGACTCAGCGCATTATGGTGAACAGTGTTCGCTGAATGTTTAATTTAAAGAGCGAGAGTTCCTATCAGCGGTACTGTAAGATCTTAGTACTTATCAGCGATAGTGAAACTCTGATACATATTGTTTACTTATAATTTTCACTAAGTATTTAAGATAGGGTCATTATCAAATCACTGAGGGTTTGGATCAACATGCCACTACTTCTGCTAGCAAAGAGAAGGACAGTGGTAACATCACTAAGACCTTCCCCACGACAACTCAGAATGTGAAAACATTCAGAGGACCCAGGCGCCAAGAAACCATGGGAGTAGGTTGTGCTTTTGCTAGGCAAGAGACACCTACTAAAACTTCCAATGATCCTGCAAGGGAGGTAAACACTTCTAAACCAGGTGAGGATAGATATACTTATGAGGAATTGATGGAAACCATTGCCAACATCAACATTGATGTCATGAATCAGCAGAAGGAGATTGATGAGCTTAAGAAGGTGGTTCTTTATCAACACACCAAGATAGAGAAGAATAAGAAGATGATCACCAAGCTGCTGCAAAGAAGGAAGAAAGCTCAGTATGTTCTGAAAAGGAGAAGATCAACCACTGATGCTTCCAAAAAGGGGGAGTTAAACATGGAGGATGCAAAGGTTAAGGGGGAGAATGAGCATAAGGTTGAGGATGCAAAGGTTGAGGGGTAGAATGAGCATAAGGTTGAGGGGAAGGCTGAGCAGGTTGCAGAAGTTGCAAAGGAAGCAGAAAGTGAGAAAGCAGCAGTAACTGAAACTGCAGAAAATGAGAAGGAAGTAGTATCTGAGTTTCTAGCAGCAGAAACCACAGAAAAAGCAGCAGAAACAGTTAATGTTGCAGTATCTGAGATTGAAGCAGCGGTAACTGAAATTATTAAGAGTCTTGTTGATGCAGCAGTATCTGAAAGTGAGAAGGAAACAGTATCTGTATCTACAGTAACTAAATCTGAGATTGAAGCAGAGGTATTTGAGATTGTGAAGAATAGTGTTGAAGCAGCAGTATCAAAGATTATAAAAGAAGTAGTAACAGATAGAGCAGCAGAAATGGTTAATGTTGCTAGTCAAAAAGCAGCAGAAACCATTCAAGCAGCAGAAACAAAGGAAATAGCAGAAACCATCCCTGAAGCAGCAGAAACAAAGGAAACAGCTGAAACCATTCCTGAAGCTGTTAAATCACTCAAAAGAACCAAGATGGTGTCAAACAAAAGACCAAGAACAAAGTCTATAGCTTCAAAGAAGAAAGTTGTAAAGAAGCCTAGGGTGGAACCCACTGTAGAAGAAGCTAAGGAGGAAGTTGTGAAAGAGAAAGCTGATCAAAAAGTTGCTGAAGAAGAAGTGGCAACTCCATCAGGTCAACCAAGCAATGTACAATCACCAACAAATGCTCAATGTGATATGTATATTACTGTGGTTGATACTAGTCCAATCAAAGTTAAACCATTAGCTTCTATGGCTCCTGAGATCATCTTCTGGGATACTTTGAGAGATCAGAGAAAGGAGTACATTAGAGTAAAAAGAGCAGATGGGAAGTTTGAGGTCAGTTCTACATGGGGAAGACTTATCAGGATGTGCTCTAGATCTGACATTGAGGAGATGTTCAAGGTGGGAATGAAGCTTTATGGAAATATGCTGACTGAGAATGGAATGTCCATCACCAAAATGGTACTTGAATACTTGTGTCTAATGTTCAATACAGAAGCAGTTAAGTATTTGACAGAAAGGCAATTTCAAGCTGTTACCAACTGGATGCTTATTGAAAACTGTGGTGTGTATGTCATAACACTTGACTATGCATATCATGAGTATTATTTGGTGGATAAAGTATACAAGCACAGCATGACAAGGTTGAAAGGAATGCTAAAAACTAAGTTGGTGGGTAACAAAGATTCTAAGATGGCAAGATACCTGGTAAGAAGGATCATCAATCAAAGTTTGGGATTGAATCCTGACGTGTGTGTTCAAGATTAAGTTTTGGAAGCATCATCATCTGAAGAACTTGACTTCTCTTTCTAAAAGTCAAGTTAGGGGGAGATTGTTGGGAACTGAAGATTTGCTAAGTATGGATAGTACTGCCAGAACAACTTTAATACTGCCAGGTCATAATTAATACTGCTAGAATGAAGTTAGTACTGCTTGTCAAGATTAATACTGCTGAAGCAAGGTTAGTACTGCTGAGTCAAGTTAATGCTGCTGGAATGAGTTAGTACTGCTGAGTCAAGTTAATGCTGCTGGAATAAATTAATGCTGTTGGAGAGTATTAGTACTGCTCATGCTGAATGAAGTTAATATTGCTCGTACATAAAGATGTTAATGTTGCTTGTGATCATAAGTTTGGAATGCGAGAATGTTGGAGATAAAGATGGAATGATTGAAGATATGCGTGAAAGAATATTCTGAAGATCAATTTTGTTTTGATAGTTATCTTGTAATTATTTTGTATAAATAGATGTTGATAGATAGCTATTCGAAACATGCAAGAAGCGATATACGAGAGTTTTTGAGAATACATTCTGTTTTAGAGAGAATTAACCTCAAGGTTTAGAACCCTATTTCTAGAGAAGTAGAAGTCGTCTTGATAGAGCCTGTTCATCAAGAGTGAGGTTTGGTTGTAAGCTTGTGAGTTGAATTAGTGAATACAAACAGCTGTGTGTTTTCTGATATATTGTTCTTTGATTGTGTGAATTAAAGTTCTATTCTGCAGATTCTTTAATTCTGAGTTCTAAGTATTATTAGTCTTGTTAAGATTCGATCCTGACAGACAACAACAAGTTTTCCACGGACTCAGTGTGTATGATTGAAGTGCGAAGGTGGGGCAAACTTCCTTCTTTTTCAATATCCAAACCTTCCGAGTGAAGATTAGATAGATAATATGTTGCGTCCCCAAGAAAATTGAAACATTTCTTTGTTGAGAAAGAAATGAGTAGCTGGTGGGGTTTAATGCAAGAGTTGGCATGGGCTAATTGCATGTTTCAATGATGGTCACCAAAGAATGTGAACCAATCAGTAATGTGGCTGTCCGGCTCAGAAAGTGGCTGGTGCAGAGTTCTCTTATTCTTTTAACTCTGTTCTCACGCCCTCTTTCTGTTTTTGATTCGCTCACTTCTAACCAAACTCTCCTTTTCATTTTACCTCAGCACAATGAGATTACTCAACCGGATGAGTTATCTCCCCCACTCTTTGATTTCGACCCCTCACCCCTCAATCACTCAAGGATAACTTCTTGGGTAGGAAACACTGGTTAACGTGGATCCATAGAAGTTCTTTTAAGCTCTCACACTGATTCCCATGAAATTTTGTCCTAAAAGATATGTTGCTCAACAGTTTAGCTTGAACAAATAAGAATATTTAGCATTTGAATAACATTGTCATCAGAATGTATGCTCCTCAAAAATATTCATGAAATATTTGAGCATTTGAACGTTGAAGATTTCTCAAAACAAGGATATTGAATGAAATGAAATGAATTCGTAGGACTTGTTTGAGAATCTGACAATGTATTAATCAGATCAAATATGAAGGATATTCATGTACGGTTAGGGTATCAAAGAATTGAAATTTGTTTATATGAACAAATATAAACAATCTTTGAATGAAACGTTTAAGTTCTCACGCTGAAATGAATGTATGATGCTCAACAACCTTGAATTACAAACGGGAGTATTACCATCGAAAACTTGTTTCGTTTTTGAGACATGGTAATAACATAGTCAAAAAGAAGCTGAACCGGTATGTATGAATATTGAAAGTATAGAAAAGATAATACACAAGTATTAATCTTTAGAAACACACGGTCAGAAACAATGATGTAATCTGAGATAATCATGAAAAACATTTAAAATCACACTTCTAAAATTATAAAATCTGTTTGAATTAGAGAAGTGGTTTGAACATTTAAGAACAGGTTTTCATGATTGAAAGTTGTTCTTCTTTCAAACAATCTCAGATTGAGTTCAGAAGATACTTACAGTGCTATCATTTAAGCTCCCCCTCAAATTATGATCGACTGATTTAAAATCGGATAAGCTCCCCCTCAAAATCTGCAAAGATCTTAATTTGAAAAAATTAGCACATGTAACAATCAAAGGCTATTTTTTTATTATTATTTTTATTATTTAAAGATTAAGTACGAGTCCTGATCTGATATGATCAGAAGTCAAACACAATGAAACCTCGGGTTCTAAACTGATGTGTTTAGAAGCCATTAACATCATTGAAGTCCGGGTTCTAAACTGATGTGTTTAGAAACCATAAACCTTTGAAATCCGGGTTCTAAACTGATGTGTTTAGAAACCATAAATCTCATTGAAGAGCGGGTTCTGAACTGATTTATTCAGAAACCATAATCTCTTTGAAGTGCGGGTTCTGAACTAAAGTATTCAGAAACCATAAACATGTAGAAAGATATATCAATAAGCACAAACAATCAAAAGTTTAGAATCTCTCCTCCTGAAATTATGCAGATGGTTTCAGCACAGGTATTCTTCTTCAAATCTGCACAATTCTCTTTTGTTTCCCAGTCATGTGTTTGGTAGTAATTAGGCATTCAGCACCGCACATGATAAACCTGCAAAACAGATTAAGTTGATTTTGGTACCCATTGCCAATTGGGTCCTGGCTTGTTATGTGCAGTTCGATTTGAAGAAATATTGTAAGTACCATACCAGTACTGAACATCTTCTTTCTTAACAAAATCATGAGTTCCACAATAAGAACAACATATTTGCTTTTGTGCTAACCTAATCAAATGATTTGCAAAATAAACAAGATTAGGTTTAACAAAAGACTTACCTTTTGGAGCGTTGTTCTTCTTGTTCACGGTGGGTGGAGGAACAGATGATTTTGGGGCATCTTTTTCAGGAGTTGATCCTTTTGCTCTCCAAACCATCTTGACTTTTTTGAAAACAGGATTTTCTGTAGGCCTTGAAGTAGAAGCATCAGACTTATCAGCAGAAAGATTATACAAGAGATTGGAAGGACGAATTTGATCTTTTGAAAGGCCCTTTGATTTATCAAATCCCTTTGAAGAAACATCAGTATTGATTGAACTTGAAGCCGTTTTAAATGAACATTCAGAACCAGTTGAGCCAACAAGTGTAGTCTGAACAATCGTGTCAGGACTTGCTTGTTTTGAAACCTCAACTTTAAAGATAATGTCTTCAAGTTCTTTAACTTTGTTGGACAAAACGTTTCTCTCTTTGGATAACAAATCAAAATTTCTTTAAATCCCAGATTTGACCTTCTTCTCTTGCATAATTTCAGCAGATAAACCAGATAAATTCTTTGTGAGCTTCTTTATCTCATTCTGAAAAATCTTTCTTTCATGCGCATAAACATCTTTCACACTCTTTGTTTGAAAATCTTTAACTTTCTTCTTTTCAAGTTCTTTTCTTTCTACGTCTAATTCTTTTTCCAAATTAGATATTTTCATTGAAAGCTCAACACTTTTTGATTCAAACACTTTTATTTCAATGTCAAACTCAGACATCTTTTTCTCAAGCTTTTCCTTTTCTAAAAATAAAACCTTTTCAAAATCAGAAACTTGTTGTGAAAGTTTTAAGCATCTAAGTTCGAGAGATTTCTTTTCTTCAAAGCTTTTTGTTGACGATTCAGAAACAACCTTTTCAGACTTATCTCTCATGCTATTTATAAAACAGTTAGCATCACTTCCTTTTCAATATCAAAAGCAAGTTGATCGTCATTTCTGACTTCTTCAATTTTGCTTTTCATATTCAATTCAAGATCGACAAGCTTCTGTTCGAGCACCAAGGGAGGATAATATATTTTTCCTTCATAAACGGGTTTTGATACAGTTCCCTTTGGTGGCTGAACAACACAGCTTTGAAAATAGTCATTAGGCAAGGTTTTCTTATCTAGCAATGCCTTCCTATTTGCCGAATTATAAATATAAGGAAGTTGCATGGTTATAGTTGTCTTTCTTTTAATTTCTTCCGCAACTCCTTGTTCTTCCTCATTAAGCCATTGGATTCTGAATTTAGAATCTTTGTGAAGATACTTAAGCCATTGAAACTTGTATAAACAAGGTGCCTTTTTCAAAGCATTTTCTAAATAATGAGGATTGTCATATCCCACACCCCATTTAGAGTTGTAATATCTTAAATTCTTTGGCGTGTTTAGAAAATGGTTTGCTCAGATTGACCAAGTTTATACAGCTTCGCTTCCAGATCACTTGCCTTTTCAGACAATTCGTTATTAATATCTTTATAAGATCGCAACATTTGTTCAAGTTCATTCTTCCTATTTTCAGCAATTCTTACCTTTTCTCCCATTTCATCCATTCTTCTTCGGAAAGAAGTTCGAGATTGTTCGATCTCAACTCGTTCCTTTTTCAAATCATCATTTAACATGTTATGGTCAATGATTACTTTTCTTTGAGATGCAATTGTTTTATGCGCATTTTTGAGTTTCTCAGTTAAATCAACTGCTTGTGATTCAACTTTTGCTTCAGGAGCTGACATCTTGTCTTTGAGAGTAGTGGTTTCCTCTGAGATTGTCTTGGGTTTGTCTTTTGATGAATCATTCCAACCCATATATTCTAGCACGAGATAATCATCCATTGAATAATCATCCATTGTTACCTGAAAAATTAGAATGTCGGATCGTTAACAGATACTTCGTGAGAAGTAGAATTTGTGCGTTTGAACGATAAGAGAAAAATCGATTAAAGTCAGAAAAATATTCTCAAAAAAAAAATTGAAAAACAAATTGTAAATTTGTCTCCCAAAAATTAATTCCGAAAAATTAATGCGGAAAACTGGACTTTAAATCGATAAACCCGCAAAACACGATTAATTGCAGGAAAAAACTGATAAAATCGACGAAAAATGAAAAATAATGAAGAGTAAGGACTAAAACTGACAACTTACGAAACTAAAATGAAAAACAAGGACTAAAAATGACAAAAATTCTAAATTTAAGACTCAAAGGACTAAAAATGAAAAAATCTAAAAGTTTAATGTCTAGGGACTAAAAATGAATAAAATCTAAACTATAAGTATAGGGACTAAAATTGATAGAAATTAAAACTGAAGTCTAGGGACCAAAACAGACAAAACCTAAAACTAGTAGTCCAGGGACCAAAGGTGTCAAACCCTGAAACTTTAACTGGACTTAACGGACGCTTAACGGAAGGACCAAATTTGTAAAGAATCTAACGGCAACTTAACGGAACTGTTAAAACACTGTTCATCACCATCCAAAACGACGATCTGATGGTTTTCAGTTTGGATTTCCTTTGTTATCTCACGACTAAATCGTTTGTTTTTGGTTCCTTTGAGTTTTCAGATCATCAACCAACAGATTTCAACAAGTATTTCGAGATCATGCAACTGTTTTCACGATCCACAAGTTTTCCGGCAGGATTTGGTTTTTTCGGCGAAGAGAGTTGCGACAAACAGGTGTTGCGATATCGCAACAGTTGCGATATGGGGTTGCGATATGATTTGGATTGCGATATGAGGAAGTTGCGATATGAGGGTTGCGATATGACAACCAAGCTTGCGACACAATTGAACACCGGCGACTTTCTGCAGATTCCGACGAAAGAAAACCCAGATTCCGGCAGGAGTAGCGTTTTTCCGGCGACTTCTTCGAATGACTGAAACTTGCTTATTTCTCGATGGTTTTCGATTCTGAAACTTGCTGGATGATTGAAAATGAAATACGAATCGATCTGTGAAAACCAAAACGTTCCAAACTCAATGAATCTTTAGATCGATCACCGTCATCAAGACCATTGACGAATACACCTTTATCAACCTGCAGATCTTGAAAACGTGATGTTTGTTACTGAAATTTCTATCTAAAAGATGTAAGTCACTCTAAAAACATGTACAAAATGATTTGTAATAATAAAATCAATCAAAACATACTAATAATGAAAATCAAATTTTAGTTTTCTATAACCTTCGAACAAACCACTGTTGACTTCAAAAACCTTTTAAACTATGAAACTTCTGTTTAAAATCAAATCAAAAATGTTTGTATGATTCATAACATGATTGAAAACAAATTTATGAGAAAAATTCAATCCAAAACACCATGAAATTCCAAAATTCTTGAGAATTTTTAATAAATCTCAAAACCTCAAAATCTTTCAATTTCTTCAAAAAATTGATAAAAATCAATGAATAATGCACAAATTCAGATCTGTTAGGCTCTGATACCAATTGAGAGTAATCAGGTAACAAGATTAAGCCATTAAAACTCTTGATAGATTATCAAATGTAGAAGATGAGAATTAAGAACAATTTCTCTTGGAGGCCACACACACACTCTTGGTGGCTATACTCAAATGACCTCACCTCACAAAACCCTAAAAATTGGGTTTATAAACCTTTGACCAAACCTAGCTAATTGTTTGACTTTGACTAATATTGACTAATTACAATTAGTCTTAAATCTTGGATACATTGTGTACTAACAACCTTCTTAATATCGATTGTACGAGAATTGCCACCCACCCACTTATCAGACATTTATAGTATCAAAATTAAATATGACACATCTTATAAATTCAGATTTATAGTAATTCCAAAAAATTAATAACTTTTACATTACTAATCTTATAGAAATTAAATACTCTTTTTCAAGATGTATTTTCGTATAGTTAAAAAAATTGATGATATACGTTTGACATGTATAATTAATTATACATACATGAATACATGATCAGTGTTTTACTCGTATTTTTTATTTTATCATGAGTGGGTCGAGCGAGTGGTTTCGGGTGAGACGAGGAAGCTATTTTAATGCCCGAGAAACCGTTTTAAAATAGAAAATGTCAAATTTTGGTTACCAAAAAATGTAGTACATGTTAAAGGAAAAGAGAAATAGAACAACAATATAAGAGAAAGGAAATCTGTCATTCTCATTAATCATAAGCCTTTTATATAGGGATGGGTTACAAGTAGATAACTACAAGATATTTCAATTCTAATCTATCTTTATCCTTATCTCTATCGTCATATCCTTTAGACGATGACACACTTATCCTACAACACTCCCCTGTAACGACCCGGTTCCCGTAACATACATCATAATACATAACATTCATACATATCATTGATTTACAACAAAAGTTACATAACAAACCAAGTACGGTCTCATTAGTCTTGACATTTCAAAATATATAAAAGCTTCCTAATCAACATCCAACAAAAGATTCCTACACTTCATCCTCTCCTGCCGATCCTTAACCTGGAAAACAAAATGAGGGTTAGACCAAACGGGTCTAGTGAGTTAATCCCGGTCCTTTCCAAATTCATTATAAAACCTTTTATGTAAATCCTTTGTATCAAAATAGTTTAGATAAGCCTTTGATAATCCTTTCGTAAAATATAAACATACCACACGTATTTAAATACCAATCCAGACTCGTGCATCGTGCTCCACTCATCCTCATCCTCATCCTCGTTTCCATGGCCATATTAGTTGGTAGCAAGCCAACTAATAAATCAACGTCGTACAACAACTACGACATGCAACGCCGTATAACATCTACGACCAACAACGCCGTACAACAACTACGACACACTTCAGCCGGCATAGTTCGGCGTGCTCTCGTGTAGTATAATACTTACATAAATATAACATCTCATTATTTTATATTTAAAAGCATATACTCAATCGTATCTCAATATACGATATACCACACCATCACACATATCCTTTTCATATATATATATATATATATAAACACATATATATATATATATATATATATATATATATTTCACAAATTCTCAATCCACACATACTCATATATATATAAACACATATATATATGTTCCCCAGTTGAAAACGTTTAAAGTAAAACTCACCTGAATACTTACAATATGCTTCCAAACCTTTCCCCGAGCTATCCGATCCTTTATCCAAAATTCTCAGAATCTGAAACCATTTACATACAAATATCTCCTTACCAACTTATGTATAAGACTTACTAGCAGGTTATGGACTCTAGATACATCTACATAACTTTTATCCTCAAAATTACCCAAACAGCCAAGTTATCCGGAAACCACAGTTTATCCGGATAACTCTACTTTTCCGGACAGCACCATTAATCCGGACCACAAGGAATCCGGACACCACAGACTAATCCGGACAACAAAGGAATCCGGATGCCATCCGGACTCTAAATCATCCGGAAACCATCAATCCAATCGTCCGGACTCTATCAACAACTTACCCGGACACCACCCAAGAATCTACCCGGACACATTCATACTGTGTCCGGAAACCTCTGTCGGTTTGGTGCTTTTTACCCAGAAAATCGACTGAATTAATACCAGAAGTGTTTGTGATGTTTCTACTCCGATAGAATCCTTCCAAAAGCAATTACAAACATAAAATACAAAGGAACATACCTTAATTCATCTTCCAAACATACCAATTTGAACCCTTTAGCACCAAACCCTTCTTTTCTCTTCTTGCTTTCTCTCAACACACACACACACACTAATTTTACTGATTTTCTGCTTGTGATAATATCTGAATTCAGAAGGGATAATATCTAACTTAATTTACTACTTTGGTCCTTGAACTTCTCAATAATAACCAAAACACCTATAAACCTTTAATTTAACCAAACTCACCCTAAACCTTAAACTTTAAAGTTAAATAAACTTAACGGCATTAGATTTTTAACTAACGGATTTACCCAGGGTATTACATTATCTCCCCTTTAAAAGAATTCCGTCTCGGAATTCGGTTAAGCAATAAGGTATGAATACCTATTACTACTATTTCAAACTTAATCAAAGCCATAGTAACTAACTGAATAGCCACCCCACACCCACCTATATCTCTAACACAGATAAGCAACAAAAGCACGGAAATATCAATAACCATGTTGCACCGAAGTCAGATAACACCTTAGCACGTATAGAGTTTATAGAAATATACCTGTAACCTCATCAGGACTTTCTTCCACCTCTTGTTCCGTCATCTGAAAAACTCGACCCTTTGCTTTCGGTACCTCAGGTCCTTGTTTCTCTCCCGGCCTAACACTCGTTGGTCTTACCGTCATACTACCCTGCTGTGCTTTCCATTGCGGACAATCTGACTGAATATGATCCGGGGAATTGCAAACGAAACATAATCGGTTTGCGCGACAATTCTTAGCGACATGTCCAGCCCTTCCACACTTGTAACAACTTCTAGGATCAACATAACAATTTCCTTGATGCACACGGTTGCACTTTGGACATGGTCTTTCAACTGGTCTGAAGGGTGAATAACTATCAAACCTCGGGGATTCATATTCTTCCGAATCATACATCGTTTCTTCCAGTTTTCTTTTTCCAATACTCTTATCACCAACGTCTCTCCTATTATCCTGTTCTACATTTTCCGCTGCATTTACTGCGGCTGAGAAGGTATCGGGTCCTGTCGCAATCACTAGCTTTCTAATTTCTGAATTCAACCCGAAAATAAACCTCTCCATTTTCAGTGCCTCTGTGGCAACGTAGTACTCTGCGAAGCGAGACTTCTCCAGAAAACTAGCAGTGTAGTACCTAACTGATAAACTTCGCTGGTGTAAGTTCATGAACTCCTCTTCCAGTTGTCTGACTGCTGCTTGAGAACAAAACTGTCCTTTGAAAGCTATTGCGAATTCGTCCCAAGTAAAAGTAGAGTATACATCCGACCCTCTGGAATCAATGTGAGCTTCCCACCAGTACAGAGCTTCTGCCTTCAACATCGTCGTTCCGTATAATACTCTGTCCTCATCCGCACACTTACTGGTCTTGAAGATGGCTTCTATTTCTTTTAACCATCTCATCGCCTTCACTGGGTCTCTATCTCCTGAGTAAGTTGGAGGTCTACAGTTTAAGAACATCTTGTAATCACACCTTCTTGACACTGGTATGACTGTAGGTGTAATGGGCATTTCGTCTTCCAAACCAGGATCTGGTGTTTCAGTCTGACGAGCTTGGTCGAACATAGTCTGGATATTTGCTTGAAGTCTTCCCATCTCTGCCATCAAATCGTCTCTGGTAATAAACTCCGTACCTCGCCCCTGAACTCTACTTCCAGTTCTGCCCCCAGTTCTACTCCCCGTTCTACCTCCGGATCTACCTCCCCCTCGCTCTCCTCTTCTTCCCCCCGTTCCTGTTGGTGGATTCGTACTATTCGGATTTCCTCCTCCTCTTCTATTCGTATTTCGAGTACCGCTTGCCATTCTGTAGATTCAGACAAGATTAATATACACATAAGCACATACCCCATATAATAAGGTATCCCAGTCCAAACATGCACCTGTAAGATCACAATTACACTGGCCAGGTGTAATCTGAAATTACCTTACATGATGTTCCTTCTACCTTTTATACTTAGCATCCCAAGGTTCTAATATATCAAGGACATCCTACTTCACATGCAGTTTAAGTCTAGGTACGGGTACAAATACCTAAATCCCTTAAACTAGGGCTCTGATACCATTTGTAACGACCCGGTTCCCGTAACATACATCATAATACATAACATTCATACATATCATTGATTTACAACAAAAGTTACATAACAAACCAAGTACGGTCTCATTAGTCTTGACATTTCAAAATATATAAAAGCTTCCTAATCAACATCCAACAAAAGCTTCCTACACTTCATCCTCTCCTGCCGATCCTTAACCTGGAAAACATATTTTTGAAAACAAAATGAGGGTTAGACCAAACGGGTCTAGTGAGTTAATCCCGGTCCTTTCCAAATTCATTATAAAACCTTTCATGTAAATCCTTTGTATCAAAATAGTTTAGATAAGCCTTTGATAATCCTTTCGTAAAATATAAACATACCACACGTATTTAAATACCAATCCAGACTCGTGCATCGTGCTCCACTCATCCTCATCCTCGTTTCCATGGCCATATTAGTTGGTAGCAAGCCAACTAATAAATCAACGACGTACAACAACTACGACACGCAACGCCGTACAACATCTACGACCAACAACGCCGTACAACATCTACGACCAACAACGTCGTACAACAACTACGACACACTTCATCCGGCATAGTTCGGCGTGCTCTCGTGTAGTATAATACTTACATAAATATAACATCTCATTATTTTATATTTAAAAGCATATACTCAATCATATCTCAATATACGATATACCACACCATCACACATATCCTTTTCATATATATATTTAAACACATATATATATATATATATATATATATATATATATATATATATATATATATTTCACAAATTCTCAATCCACACATACTCATATATATATATATATAAACACATATATATGTTCCCCAGTTGAAAACGTTTAAAGTAAAACTCACCTGAATGCTTACACTATGCTTCCAAACCTTTCCCCGAGCTATCCGATCCTTTATCCAAAATTCTCAGAATCTGAAACCATTTACATACAAATATCTCCTTACCAACTTATGTATAAGACTTACTAGCAGGTTATGGACTCTAGATACATCTACATAACTTTTATCCTCAAAATTACCCAAACAGCCAAGTTATCCGGAAACCACAGTTTATCCGGATAACTCTACTTTTCCGGACAGCACCATTAATCCGGACCACAAGGAATCCGGACACCACAGACTAATCCGGACAACAAAGGAATCCGGATGGCATCCGGACTCTAAATCATCCGAAAACCATCAATCCAATCGTCCGGACTCTATCAACAACTTACCCGGACACCACCCAAGAATCTACCCGGACACATTCATACTGTGTCCGGAAACCTCTGTCGGTTTGGTGCTTTTTACCCAGAAAATCGACTGAATTAATACCAGAAGTGTTTGTGATGTTTCTACTCCGATAGAATCCTTCCAAAAGCAATTACAAACATAAAATACAAAGGAACATACCTTAATTCATCTTCCAAACATACCAATTTGAACCCTTTAGTACCAAACCCTTCTTTTCTCTTCTTGCTTTCTCTCAACACACACACACACACACACTAATTTTACTGATTTTCTGCTTGTGATAATATCTGAATTCAGAAGGGATAATATCTAACTTAATTTACTACTTTGGTCCTTGAACTTCTCAATAATAACCAAAACACCTATAAACCTTTAATTTAACCAAACTCACCCTAAACCTTAAACTTTAAAGTTAAATAAACTTAACGGCATTAGATTTTTAACTAACGGATTTACCCGGGGTATTACAACCCCCTTGTGCCGAGTCAAAGGAGTGATGGTGCACAATTGTTGTCTCGTTAAAACCTTACGCCAAAATAAAAACCCAGTGGTAAAAAAAAACAAAAATAGGACGAAGGAAAGAGTGCAACGCACCAGTTTCTTTACAATACATAGACTTTTAATTTAGTCTAATTTTCTCTTAGATTCGTAAATTAATCATGAGAGTTAAGAAAACATGATGGTATATAAACTATTGCCTCACTAAAACCTTACACCAAGGAACAAAACTCAATGGGAAAAATAAAACATTGGTTGAAGGAAAGAGCACAACATACCAATATTACATATATAGTAGACTCCCCCTTTTGTCTACCACTCCCCCTGATTCGTGCATTAATCAAAGGAGGTTTAAAACATTTCCATTTTAATACTTTCTACATGTTTCCCCAATATGGTTTTACGTATTGATTTGGTAAACAAACATGTCACATTTTCCTCGCATCTTATTCAATTCACTTGAATCTTGAGGAGAATTGATTATATAAAAACTTAAGCAAAGTATGATTTGTGTTATAACCCTTGATATATCTTACTTTCATTTCTTCGATACATGATGCATTATTTCCATACATGCAAGTTGTATAGTGGTTAAACTCAGAATTACTAGCTCATCTTATATGTGTAATGATAGTCCTTAACCATATACACTCTTGAATAGTCTCATGGAGAGTAAGATTGTTGATAATATAAGAAGATAGCCAATACATAGATCACTATGTCATGACCATGGTGTCCCACGTGGTCATGCCGAAACATATATGTGTCATTGTCCCAAAGTTCTTTATTGGTGACAAAATATGATTTAATAACATAGATGATCTATTAATTAATTTCTCTAATATATTTTGCTTTCATATCATTAGAGTTGATATCAGAGCAAGTTAATGAAGATCTGCTGAAGAATTTACACAAATTCATCTATCAAATTTGTGAATTTGAAGAAAAATTGATCGATTTTCTTGATTTTTTCAAGAAAGTCTCTTTTTCTTGATTTTCTACAAATTTGTGTGAATTTGATCTTGTTCTTGGGCTCGTTGAATTCGTTTTTGATAGAGGAACAAATCTTATTCAAGGATCGAGAGCTAATTTCAAAGATTTGGAGTTCAATTTGAAGATTTTTCAGATTTTGTTCGGTTCGTTCGTAACTGTCTGATAATTTTTTCAGACATCGATTCAGTGGTTTTCAGCGAAAATAGTTCACATAATCGTGTTAGAAACCTATTTTCTAACATCTCTGCAAAATTTGGAAGCCTAATTCGAAGATTTGATCGAGTTTTGAAGAGATTTTTGAGTTTGATCATCGTTTTGTCCAGATCTGCAGTTTGCGCCAGTTCATCTTTGCATTTGAACTTTTCTGCCAAGTCTACTTTGCGCCACCAACGGGTAGCGCAAACCACACTTTGCGCCACCAACGTCTAGCGCAAACCTTACTTTGCGCCATTGCCTCTTTGCGAAAAAACCACTTTGCACCAGCCTCAACTTTGCGCCATGGTCATCTAGCGCAAACCTCACTTTGCGCCATGGTCTTCTAGCGCAAACCTCACTTTGCGCCACCCTCTTCTAGCGCAAACTCACTTTGCGCCACCCTCTTCTAGCGCAAACCTCACTTTGCGCCACCCTCGTCTCGCGCAAACCTCACTTTGAGTATTAAAAAAAAGTATTTTGAGAAAAAAAATTATACTGAAATTTTTTCTATAGTGTATTTCATACACTTTAAGAGTTTTTCAAGAAAAAGTTTTATATAATTTTTTTTCTGATTGTTCATTTTCCGCAGATTCAGTAGATTTTTCTTTATAAAGATCTTTTAATCGTCAAGCGAACATGAACCGACTTCCAATGCTGATCAAAGAATCTGATTTTGAACGATGGAGTGTTTCGTTCATCGATTTTATTGCGAGTAGAGAAAATGGAGAGAAGATGATAAAATCTTTCTCCGAAGGTCCAATGAGCAGAAATAAAATGGAGAATGATTTTACTGAAGAAGAGATGAAAAGGTTGAAAGCTGATACGGAAGCTTCGTCCAACTTGATTCTTGCACTTCCAAAACACATCTACAAAAGTGTTGATTGTTTCAAACACAATCCAATGCTTATGTGGAACGAATTATCTAAGCGAATGCATGGATCTGAAGTTGCTTTTACAAAGAGAAAGGAAGAAGAAAAGAAAGTCGAGAAAGAGGACAAGGAACAAAACATGTCAGAAGCTGAAAATAAAGATCTTAAGGAAAAGGTCATTGAGCTTACAAAGAAGTTATCTGACATGGAAAAGCTGCTCAAAGTAGAAAGAGAGGATTTCAGAAAAGAAAGAGCTAATCGTTTAAATGACAAAAATTGCTATGCAAAGCAAATTCTTTCTCTTTCTCAGAAAATTTCTGAACTTGAAAAGACTTCAATTTCCGAGAAGAAAGAAAATGAAGAAAAGGAAGCTCTTGAACTCCGATGCATAAAACTTTCGAAGCAAAATTCAGACTTTGAGAAGGTTTTATTTCTTGAAAAGGAGAAATTGGAGAAGGAAAGGCTTGAATTTGAAAATAAAAGGAAAGTCTTTGAAGCGAACAATGAGAAATTGTCAAAGCAAATTTCTGAGCTTCAAAAGGAATTAGATGAAGAAAGACAAGAGCTAGAAAAGAGAAAGAAAGCTGACTTTCAGGCTAGGAGCGTTAAAGACGAATTTTCTATCGAGAGGAAGATATTTCAGCAGGAAATCCGAAAGCTGACAAAGAATTTGGCTGTGTTATCGACTGATATCATGATTGAGAAGAGGGTTAAGTCTGATATTCTGAAGAAGCTTGATTTGGTGACCAAGGAACGGAATGACTTATCTTACAAAGTCAAGTCACTTAACAAATCCAAAAACTATTCAGAATGTCCGATTCGTCATTCTAATCTATTTTATGATCATTCAGTGGATAATTCTTCCAAATTTCAATCTGCTGATCTTCCTACATATAAGAAAGTCAACATGCAATGGAGAGTTAAAGGTACGTTTCCTGAAAAAGATGTACCAAAATCATCTGTTCCCAACAAGAACACTAACCTGAAAGGTAAATCTTTTGCTAAACCTGGTTCATTATATTCCGCAAATCATTTAATCAGGTTAGCACAAAAGAATTTTTGCTGTTCTTATTGTGGAACTAATTATTTTATTAAAAATAATGATGCTCAATATTGGTACGGTGCTTATCATTTGCCTTCTTATAGAGCTCCGCTTAACAAGCCAGGACCCAAGACACGTTGGGTACCAAAATCTACTTAATCTGTTTTTGCAGATTTAGAAGCAAAGCGTTGAACTCTCGGAAGAAGATTACTTGTGCCATTAAGGGGGAGTAAAGAGAATTGGTTTCTAAACACATCAGTTTAGAACCCGGATTTCACAGTTATTGGTTTCTGAATACATCAGTTCAGGACTCGTGCTTCAACGACAATGGCTTCTGGACAAATCAGTTCAGGACCCGTACTTCAATGGCTAAGACTTCTAAACAAATCAGTTTAGAACTCGTACTTATCAGGTTAAATCTTTTACCGCATGATCATACTTCTCAGGTGATATCCTTAACTGTCACATCTTTCTATTTCAAGGAACAAGTGCTAAAATGTAACATTGTATTATACTTTGTTTCTACTGCTTTGAAAATTTGAATCTTTACAAATTTAATTCAATGAGATGAAATTTTCAATTTTCATTCAATGAATTAAATGTGTGCTAAAAGATGATTTTACAAGCGTTTTTGTATTATCTGAGTTACATTTGTTTCAACTTTCACCTCTGAAATAAATCGAAAGGTCAGCAAAACATGAATGAAATTATGTTGAATGCTCAAAAATATGGAAATCTGAACTTATATAGAATATAATGCTCAGAAAAGCCTAAATGTCAGAATGATGGATGGAAACGAAAATATGGGGGAAGCACTATGTTTTAGAACCAAGTGATTGAGATGCTCTAAGTTTTAAATCTAATCATTTAGTTTGAAAGTTTGTGTCTGTGGCCTTTCTGGTTTGGGAGATTAAGTCCTAAGGGGTGCTCGACACCTAGTCCCTAAGGCCAACTGGTCTGGGATCGGCTGACCCAAATCCTTCTATAGAACCAGATAGAAAGCCATGTTCTACTGGTACAAATGGGTTTAAGATATATCGATGTGGTCTTTCTGGTTTGGGAAAGTAAGTTCTAAGGGGTGGTCGACACCTAGCCCCTAAGACCAACAGGTCTGGGATCGGCTGACCCAAATCCTGCTATAGAACCAGTTAGAAAGTCATGTTTAACGGTGTATCTTATTCTTACTAAACTTTGTGATTAAAAGATGCCAATGAGCACAAAATCAAAAGATGTCAATGATGACAAAATCAAAAGATGCCAATGAGCACAAAAGAAAAGATGCCAATGAGCACACATCTCGTGAAACTTGGGGAAAATACAAAGTCGCGATAAACCTGTCAATTTGTGAAAATTCTGATTTTGGACAAATAGTGTGAGTAGAGCAGAGTATTCTGATATGTTTTAGAATTACATATGCTTGTTGCTAATCATATTTCGCATGCTAGCATACCAAATAGATTTAATAAAGGGGTTGAAACTGAACATTTTTTAACTTGATAAGCAATGATGTCTTGTATTTGAATCCAAACACATGCATGTGATTTCATTTGATTGAAAAATCTGTTAAATTTCATTAAATTGGATTTCTTTTGTACAGTTTTTCATATGATCAAATGTTAGTAGTTATAAAATGTAGTTCAATGAATTTTTATTTTCCTTGAATAAAATTTTCAACTATTATGCTATTAATGAAATATATGCATATTTTCAGGGGGAGAATACAACATGCTCCAGAATTCTTATTTTGAGGGGGAGCAAGGTTATTCATAAAGGAGGAGATTGTTCGTGAAACTCAGAGACGCGACTCAAATTGAAGAAGGTTTTTGATGATCGTGATGCTCACTATCATCGAAAAAAGGGGGAGAAATGTATAATTCAATTTCATGTCAAAGAGATTTCAAGTCAAAGATTCGAGAACAAAGACTGAAGAAAGAAGATTTCGTCTCAAGATAGTAAAAGGGGGAGAGTTCTTCTTCAAAAGTTTGAGAGAAATCGATTGATCATCTTGTGATCTCTTTTTCTTAAACTTGTGCTATATGGTGAATATCCTTACTAAAGTTTGAAGTTCTCAAGTCAAAGAAAGAAAAGGGGGAGAATTCTTCAAGAGTTTAGGAAAAATCGATTGATCATCTTGGTTTCTCAAGAAGATCTCTTTTTCTTAGATTTGCGCTACATTGTATCAAAATGCCTTGTGTGAAGAAACAAATTCTTCATATCAAAGAAAGAAAATCTCCGTCTGAAGATTGTGTGACGATTTGACTTTGACAAGCCTTGATATAGACCGAAGTTTTGAAGATTCAAGAAGCCGAAGACTGCTGTTCTCAAATGTTTAAATCTTGAATCCAAGAGGGAGATTGTTAGGTCTAAATATGTCTTCAAGATTTAATATTCTGTCAAAGTCAAAGTCAATGTATTAAGTCTTGTGAGAAAGTCAAAGTTGCTTATTAGCCTTATTTAGTCCTTAGGTATAAATAGCTTTTGTTTAGTCTAATCTTGTAACAATTGAGAGAACAATTAGGGCATAATTCATATCTTGTAATTACAGAGAGCCGACTTAATAAGAATACACTTTCTCTCTCTACTCTCTCTCTAGATCTTGATGAAATTCATGTTTGTTTGAGATATTTGGGATTAACAATACCCATTTCCATTCTTATAATATGATTTCTCATTGGTACGAATATCTTAACAAGGTTCCTATTAATATAGTGCTTTAGCAACAAGTGACAGTCTCTCGTCTAAATGTTTGAAGGAATTAAAAATAATAATTCAATGAATAATAATCTATTTCTTAGGATTGTATGAGATGCCACAAAAACAATCAAGTTATCCTCGATACATTCCTACATGGAACGAAGAACATTGAGAGTTTTGCATTTGTTTTTGATGTGTTTTACATCTATAATGGCTATAAACTCAGGTGTATATATACGCAAATGCAATTAATTTAACAGTTAAAGTATATTTAAATAAACTTATACTTAACCAATCTTAGATATGACATAGCTCATTTATAACTTGTTCCATTTTCTATTAGGAGTTCGTTCCCGACTCCTGCCATGAATTTGACCATTTCCACAACCTTGTCCATATGGTACATATTTAGTATATGTGTGTGGATCAATATGTTTAATTCACTATCCTTTAGAGTTCTTTCCACCTCCAATGTTTGCCTTATTAACCTCGAGAATTTTCTTTATCCTGGTATGTCTAGCGTTGTTAAAAAAACATTATTACATCTCTTAGCCACTTGCATTAGGTTAATGAGCTTGTTAACGGTTATATTGCAATTTATACTGTTTCATTAGTATGATTTGTGGTATAGGAAAGATGAAAAGATGTTATAACTCAAATAATCTTTTGTGAGTTATTTGCCACAAAGATTAAGATGCATTTGAGACAGGACATTTATTTGTTAAAATCAGTTACCTTCTTGTAAGTAAGTAGGTTTCATTTCATTGTATGGTTAGTTTGAGAAATATATGATATTGAATATTCCCGAATTTCCTTTTTGGGACATCCTGCGGTTCTTGGGGGTTTCTAGTTAATCCCTCAAAAGGTTGTGACTGATGTATCGTCTTAAACTTTTCAAAGTATTTACTTGTATCTTAACATCTAGTGTTTTTCTTCTTTAGGGTCAAAAGGGTTCGATGATTTTTGCATATTTTCTTGTGTTTTTCGAACCTATTTTATCCTAATCAAATCCTTCCGATTCAAAGATGTCGTAGAAAATGGGGAATATATTATTTTCTAAAATAGTGAATTATGGTTTATAATTATTATGTTATGCATCAAATTTCATTATCATAATGATATTGGATTTTTGTATTCTTATATTTTGTTGATAATACTTCATCAATATTTCAATTTGTGAAGAAAAACCACTCAATCTATTGGATCACCAGGTAGTAGGGGAATCACGTGGATTTCTTAAGTCCCTACAAACCTTAGGGTTATTTACACTCGTTTGAAAAAATCCAATCGATATATTACGATTTATTTAATTTGAAAATAACATTGTTAATTATAGAGCTTTTGGCATGAGGCCAAAATGAATATGAGTTTGGCTTATGAAGCTAATTTAAATGTTTCAATACCTTAATAGTATTTTAAAGGATTTTGTCATTAGACAAATAAATATTGGTTTTGACATAAATTCAAATTCAAATTTTAACATCTTAATAGTATTTATAGAGCTTTTGGTAAAAAGCCAAATATAAGGGGTTGGAAGTGTAACTTCCAAAAATTATTTATAAAATTGGAATTAATGACTAGGATCAAGATAAGTATTTAAATTATAACAATTATGAGCTAAGATAAACAATTGAATAAAATAAAATATTTATATGAGATAAGCATTTATATAAGATACAACCTTTGAAAAAAAATAAACTAATAAATATATGAAAAATAAGTTATTTTAAATAATATAAATATGAATCATATTTACAACGTCCAACAAGATAATTGATCCAAAAATAATTAAATAAAAGTGTGATTGATTTTTTTTCCTAAATAAATAACAATAACACAATTAAATTAACTAATAATGCCTAGTATAATGTCGAAGATATATTTTTCAATTAAAATTTTAAAATGCACGTTGAACAGAAATTTAATTCATTCAAACATATTGTACCAATAAGTAAAGTTATATACTTGATAGACGAACCAATAAATAATTAATAGATAAAAACACTAAAACTTGGTTTCATTAAATAAATTGGTTATTTTTGCCCAACTCCAGCACAACAAAACCAGGAAGAAAAAGAAAAAGAAAATTAGAAAACTTATATGCATCATCATGGATTCATGGTGGTGATTGATAGCAGATAATGATGCATTACCATTGGTGCATTAGGGTAGATAGCAGTAGTGATTTTATGGGCTTAATTGTTCTTTATCAATATATCTATCATTTATTATGTTTGTACATTACCAAGCAGAGAAGATAATACTCATGCAGAATGAACAAAAAATAGAAAAGCTTGAAATTATGAAATACCTGGTGATGTGAACGGTATTGGATATCGAATTATCTCTCAACAGAACATCGTGCTCATAACGTGTTAAAGGAAAAGAGAAATAGAACAACAATATAAGATAAAGAAAATCTGTCATTCTCATTAATCATAAGCTATTTATATAGGGATGAGTTACAAGTAGATAACTACAAGATATTTCAGTTCTAATCTATCTTTATCCCTATCTCTATCGTCATATTCTTTAGACGATGACACACTTATCCTACATCAGTACTATATATATATATATATATATATATATATATATATATATATATATATACTAGATATGTACCCGCGCGCGATGCGGCGCGAAGTATCTCGAATCTAAAACCGATAATTCGGAAAAATAAGTTTGTTTCATGTTCATATTTATTCGCTTTTAAATCGCATATCAAATGTATAAAATTAAAAGTCAATATGGTTAATTGGTCAAAAAATGAAAAATATTCGTTCGATAGTGGGGTCTTCAAACCCATAACATTTGTGCTCATTTTGAAGGTTTTGATGAACGGTTATAATGATATAATTTATAAAAAAAGAAAAACATATTTGTTTAATGTATTTTAGTTTATGTATGTTGATATGATAAGGATGTAAAATGAAAAATGAAAGGAGAATGGATATAAAGTAAATTAAATAACTAATTATAATTATATAAAGTGTAATTTAAAAATAAAAAATAATTTTATTTTTAATTATCATGTTGAACATTAGAGGTTTTAAAGTTTTTAAACTCGTACATGATGTATTGAAATTTGTACTTCTTAAAAATTCAAGAAATAACCGTAATTGGAATTATTTTTAAAGAAGTATATTAGATAAATATAGATAAGAGCGTAAAATGTACAAGTTTAAAAAAACCTCGGTACGTCATTATTGAAAAATCTTGATACGTATTTATGATATTTCACAATATTATTAAGTTAAAAAATATTCAAGAATAAACTTATTTTGAAATTATTGACGAGAATATTGTAATAATATAATTTGTAAAAAATGCATTTATTAATATGTTTTAGTTAAACTATGATTATGTATTTTTAATATTATAAGGGTGTAAAATGAAAATAAATAATGTAAGGTATATAAAACAAATTAATTCGTACATGTTCATGATATTTAATAATAGAGTAAAGTTCACTTTTGGTCCTTAAAGTATGTCAATTTCAACGGATTTCGTCCTTAAAGTTCATTTTTTTAAAAAGACCCTAACCTATCATACTTTCTCTCACTTTTGGTCCAAAGGACTCACACCGTTTAAATGTTGCCGTTAGTACCCACACACGTGCATCTCACGTGAGGGTATTTTTGTCAATTCACATTTGACACCGTTTCCCTCCATATATGGATATGTCTGAAACAAACACTCAAGTGTTTTTCTCAATCCTCTCACCTTCCAAACCTTCCAAACCCATACGAACCCAGAGTACTTTTCGTTCCATTGATTCTTGAATCTTCGTTCCATTGATTCTTGAATCTTCGTTCCATGGCTACTGCAATGTGGACGATTAGAGCACGATTTGAAGACTTGGTTCCATCATAAATATACGGTGCTTATTACACAGACCAACAATGGTTTG